>CM033711.1:72882194-73358969 GCA_019671005.1 Hibiscus mutabilis
TCACTGTAATTCGGAAAATCTAACATTAATAAAGCGGTAATTATTAAAGTACCAATTTTGGGCGGTGTGGGGGTGCTAATCCTTCCCCATCCGTAACCGACTCCCGAACCCAACAATTTTTTAAATCTCTGGTTTTATGGTGTCCGGCCTACCTAAGTGGCCGGTGGCGACTCCAATTTTTAAATAAAATGCGGTTTTTAAAACCCCCACAAAATAAATATTTTATATCCCAAAAATCACAAACACCTTCGAAACCACGTTTTTTAGCGAAAAAAGGACATCGCTACAAGTTAACAGAAATTTGTAAAATTACACATTTGGTCTATGTTATTTACCTATTATATAAATTTGGTCCTAATTTTAATTTAATTAAATAAAATTAACCAACCAACCAGATGATGACACATGTTTTATTCTTTTTAATTATAAATAATTTAATAAATTTAGTCAACCAATCAGATGGTGTCACAATCTGATTGGACATAATCAAATGAAGCAAAGGCAAAGGTAAGTAATAGGAATCAAACCTACACCCAAGAGTAGAGAGGCGTTAAGCCCCAACATTTAGGCTAACACCATTTATATGATATGAGATAATAACATATTTTATTAAGGGTTACGAGATTTATTTTGCCTATTAGCCGACTCTTCCTCTCTTCCCTAATCTCTCACTTTCATATTTCGGTCTCAGTAAAGCTTTTTCACTGTAATCACTAATTTTGTCCAGGGTGGACCTATTTTTATTTTCTCTTTTGTTTTTACAATAATGGGCTTTGTCTATTCTATTTGTCTTCATTAAAACCCAAACCCCCCCAAAATACTATTAGTATATGTCTTGTTATATTAACTATAATTATATATGTGTATTTCGCCACTCGAAAAACCAAAAACATTACTAATATTATGTTGCTACGTTATCATATTATCCTATTTATTATCATATTATAGGTTATGTTTAAAATCCAAGGATTTTGCTATGTATTATATATGTACATATATATGTTGCTATGTAATCCAATTGAAAACCTAAAACACTATTAATATGTTATGACTATTTTAGTTTTGGTTATTGTTATTATCACATATCATTATTATTGTCATTGTTATTATATTCTATTGTTATATTATTTGATATTAGTGTCATAGCTCTTATCTTATTACCTTATTATTGTTTTATTATTATTATATATTACTACCATTATATGTTACCATTATTATATATTCTATTATCCAGTATTAATATTAATAATAATATTATTATTATTATTACTATTATTATTATTATTATCATTATTATAAAATAAATATGAAAATGTAAAAAGAATATTAAGTTAAATAAAAACAACCTAAATATATTATAAGAGTCCATTACAAACTTTATAAGCCCAAACAATATAATACATGCTTGGCCTGATAGGCCTAATTTAATTAAGTCTAACCCTAATATGATCATTTGGTTCTTCATTGCGTAGCCGACTCTCAACCCTTGGATTAGGGCACGATTGAACGGCTCAGATTAAAGTTGAAGTGGCCCTTCATCTGCCTAGAAGTGAGCGTGCAATCCACGCGCGGCTATTCAGATCTCCCACGTGCCCTACGCGTGACCCTTCGACCTCCACACGCTATCTGGTCCCCTCCTCCAGTAGTGGTAACACATGCAAAACAACAAACAAAATGAGGAGCAACAACCATGTCAGAAAATCAGAATATGCACATGAATAAAAACAATAAGGATGTCGGGGGATTAACAACAATTTCAGAGGCAAACAATATCAGAAAACAACAACAACCAATATGATTATTGATTCAATTTCCATGTAATTCTAAAATCATGTAATTCGGGTTGTATAAAGCTGAAACAATAAGCCATTGTAACCCCAAGTTTTGAAAAAGGGATTTTTGAAGCAATAGAAAAAAGCAGCCTCAGGTTTCAGAGGTAAAATATTTCCAGTTCCATTTGCATTTTTTTGCATTCAAAAGATACAAAAGAGAACGGAGGGTTTTTAGGTTTTACCTTCGCGGCCATCGGTTCTTCTGTTCGGTTTCGACAGCGCTGGTAATAAACCCTTGGCCTTCCAGGCTGTACAAGTGAGCTAGCAAGGATCTAAATCGTTTTCAAAAAGGGATTCTATTTTCTAAAAGGGGGAGGGCTTTCGATTTCAAAAAAAGGGTTCGGTTTTGAAGGAAAGGGAGTCGAATCGTTTTTATAAAAGAAAAAGTTCGTTTTGAGTCAGATTTTATAAATTCTGGCACCGTTTAGCGGTGGTCAGCGGCGGAGCTTTGCTGGAATCTGGAAATGAACGACGACGTTCATCTCTTTTTTCAGAGAAGTTGAGAGCAGCTCTTCGGGTTCGATTTTAAGAAATGAAAAAAGGGGACAGAGTTACTTTTAGATTGAGTTTTATACTCAGTCTCATTTTAAAATTGGGTTAATACCCCTTTAAATCCTTCCGCCCGTCAGTAATAGCACAATAAGGGCTTCCGCCTCTCTAAATCATTGCCCGGGTCCCTATGAGTTTTTGAACATTTTCAATTTCGTCCCTATTTACTCAAATCTGTTTTTTCCTTTTAATTTGGCCCCTTAATTTTGTTTCTTTGTAATTCAGTCCAAATTCCAAGGTCCTTTTAATCACTCTTTTATCATGCATGTTTATTTTCATTTTGCATCTTTAATTTCCAGCTTTCTAAATTTCATATTGCTAGTTTATGTTATTTGGTTGAAATGTGGCATGTGATTGACATATCATGTTTTACATAGTTTAATATATAAAGTTTCATATAATGTTATAATATATAGTTTTATGAAATATATGTAAAGTATAATTTCTATAAAAGTATATAGTATGTAGTTTTATAAAATATATAGTTTTGCAAAGTTATAGTTTTCAATATATATATATATATATATATAATTTTAAAGCTTTTAATATATAGTTTTCTTTAAATATATACCTTTTTTTCTAAAATTATAATAAATATGATTTCATAAAGATTATAGTATATGTTATGAGGTTTTTAATATAATATATATATATATAGCTTTTGATATATATATATATGTGTGTGTGTGTGTGTGTGTTTACATATGTTTGGGCCTTTAGTCTTGTGCCTAGTTTAGTTTAATTTGGGCCTCCTAGTTTTTGGGCTTGTTAAGTTTTGTTAGGTTGTGCCTAGTTAGGTTCTTGGGCTTTGATTAGGCGAGCTTTAGGTTTATCCTTTAAGAATAGATTAGGTGAAATTAATCTAATTAATTTGAAATCATGTGCTCATCTAATAGGGGCACGAACTTTAAATTAATTGGATTAATTTAATTTTAGTTGAGAGCCTTAGTTAGATTAGGGTTTGAATTAATTTAGTGAATTTAAACTTATCTTTGCCTCATTAAGATAAATGTTAAATTCATTAAACTAATCGAACATTTCTCGATTAACTTTTAGGTAAAATTAACTTCAAAGTTTAGATCGACATTAAAGTTAATCCTCATAACTTGTTAGGGTTTAGTTATCTAAGGCTAATCAATTTAGGATCAAATGCTAGATTCCTTTTGCTAATAATTAGAGCATTATTTGGGCTTTCTATAATTTGGGCCTTCATACGTTATGTCTTGGGTGGGCTTTTTCTGTTTATCTTTTATGCTTTTGTTTGCCATCCTTATTCGTCATTCATACGACTTTTTAATCTTTAATTGCATGATAATTAATCTAACCCATAAAAGGGGGTAAATAATACTCAAAATGGACGAGACCATTTAACCATCCCTTAATTGTTTGCATCATGCATAAAGGTGACGTATGAGACCCGAACCCCAAACTAACATGGTAGTCGGTCTTATTCGATGTAGGTTTAGTCTAGGGTCCGATGTATCGTTATCCTTATTAATTAAATGTCAAATTAATTTAAGCTCACCAATTTGATAAAGCCCATTCAATTAAGGTTAATTTTCAATTAAGGTCACCGAATTAAATTCCTTTCAAATTCCGACATTTTCCTCCGATTAAAAGCAACAAATATTTTGGTACCGATTTCCGGGTGTAACGGGGTGCTAATCCTTCCCCACACGTAACCAACTCCCGAGCCCTTTCAAAATAAATCTCTGGTTTTGTGGTGTCCGACCTACCTTATCCAAGTGGTCGGTGACGACTCCAAGTTTTAAATCGTTTTTAAAGGAACAAGATTTTCCAAAAGAAATCCCTTTAAGCCAAGATTTCAAAAATGATTTAATCCCTATTTATAGAAAAGTAAAAGGAAAAAACGTTGCTACAGCATGGCGACTCTGATGGGGACCAATTTTGTTTTTAAAACAAAAAAAAGAGTTAGGCCAAGAAAATATTTGTTGTTTTTAATGATGGAAAATTGTCAGAATTTCAATCGATTCTAGTGAGGTTGACCCTTTCTTGAAAATGTGACTACAATTGTACGAGCTTTGATAGTTGGTGGTCTTCGAATTAATTTTTCATTTAATTTCTAAGGAATCACCGACATGTGTTGTATCATGATCATCAAGCTCTATACCCGAGCTCCATCCCTTAAGTGGGAGTAAAACGCCACATACCCACGTGAGTAGCCCTCCACGGGTCGGTAATTCACTTTTGAAATCCATGTCTTTTGACACGTGAGCAGCCCTCCATGTCACTAGGTCGTGCTTTCCCTCGAACTGAAACCAATTCACAAGCTTGTAATGGGCCAGAATTAGGGTTCTTGTTGCCTTAGTAGGGAATAAGATAGCTTCAGGTACCCCAATTAGAACCGAACCCATGTGTATGAATTTAAGAAGCCTACCCCTATTAGAGCTATGCGGATAATCTCAGTGAACTAGAATTCATACGGTTAAGGTTCTTCCTTTATGTGCTTGCCTTTTGTTTATTTTCCTCGTATTTATCTCTTCTTGTTTTTTTGAATTCATTATCCTTCAATTGACTAACCATTTTCCTTTTCTTCTTCCTTTCCCTTTGTACCTTTTTATTTTGTGTACTTTGTCATATCATGAAGAGCACATTGAGTCAGAAATAGTCTAAAATTAAAGACTAGATTAATGAGAGGTTTGGTTCGAAACAATGATGAAAAGAAACTCGACGTACAAATATGGCCAGAATAGGAGCATTTACATGACGAGGGAAATATTTTAGTCGGAGGGTCAAGTCAACAGTGTCAGCCGAAACCTTCATGAACGCGAAAGTTAATGATGTGTCCAAGTGGAACTTAGTGTGGAATGATTGAGATTTCGAGGCAAGAGATGCTTTCAAAGATGAGTATAGTGACATCACATTTCCGCTAGATGTTCTGATCAACCAATCACCACTTAAAGCATTGGTAGGGTTTTAGAACTCCACCTACGGTTGTTTCACGATTGACGACTTTGATTTGACCCTAATAATTGAGGAGTCTCAAGTCCTTGCAAGAAGATCAGCAAGAACTAGGCCGAACAAGAACAAAGCTTTCCGGGGCAAGCTCCAAAATTTCTTGAACACTTTATCGTCAAATCCCAATTTAGAACAAGAAATAATATTTCGAGTGGGAAAGAATTCTGGCCATAGCTTTAGCACACCCCGAGGGTCGAGTTCAGCGGGACTCTTTCAAGGGAGAAATTTAAGTACATCAAATGCCAACATTGGAGCGACTATAATTCACCACCTACACCAGTTTGGGGCAAGACCAAGAATTGGCACATTTGATAACTTCAATACAAGATTCTTGGATCTTGGAAGAAGGGATTGTTTGGATTTTGGAGAAAATCGTATTTCTAGATGCTAGCTTAGGACCGTTTGCAAAGCAGGTTTTCGTTGGCTATTGCAACGAAAATGATACTCCGATTAATGTAAGTCGTTTAACGATAATATTTGCCGAACTCAGTGTCACTCTTTGCATTCATTAATGCTTTCATAGTAGTGTTCTTTTGTGAAGTATTGTTATTTTTGTTCAAATAACATATTTTTGTGCATTCACATACATCATATGCATCACTAATCGGGGAAAAACATTTCCCTCAGAAAATATGAGTAAAGAGGGATTGACTTCTGACTAGTTCGACTCCAGAAATATGAATGAGCTAGCAACTAGGATAACTAGACTCGAACAGCTTCACGAACAATTGGTTTGGAATTAAATAAAGACAATATCATATGTGAAGAAGTTCTAAGAGGAAACAAAGGAACCCGAGGGAAGAAATGAGAACTTCACCCCTCTGTCAGTCTCATACAAGGAGCTGTACTCACAACTGTACAAGGCAAACTTGGTTCGGCCTTACTATATGGTGCCCTTTAACCCACCCTACCCTTCTTGGTATAATGCCAATGCTCATTGTGAGTATAATGCCAATGCTCATTGTGAGTATAATGCCAATGTTGAAGGTCATTCTATTTGAAGCTGTGCGGTATTTAAGAAGTTAGTCCATAATATGTTAGAATCCAGAGTATTACAGTTGGGAGAACCAAGCACCACCGATCAGAAGGGACATGACTCCCCAGGTCATACGAAAAGTTCCTGACCAAACAATCAGTTTCATGGTCGTTCTTGTCATCAACCACACTCATTTGCGAAGCCCTCAAAGGTTCTTCACCCGATCCTGGTAACGTACATAGACTTGCTCCCAACACTTGTTGGAGCAAAACTTCTAGATCCAGTTCAGTCCATACCAAAGAATCCTCCTTATCCCGATGGTTATGATGCTAATGCCGTGTGTGACTACCATGTGGGAGGTACGATCCACACCACGAAGAATTGTGGAGCTTTGAAGAACAGGGTCCAAAGTCTGATTGAGAGCGGGATTTTGAAGCTTTGAGGAGGAGGGTGATGGAGATGATCCCTTAGAGGTGTTGATCCCCGTAGTTAGCTTTAGATGATTCTTTTTTCTAGCATGTAGAATTCTCTTGTTGCACTTTGCTTTTATTTACCCGAAGACAGTAGTAGTGATCTTTTGTAATGACTTATGTTGTGTTTACTTGCTCGATTCATATGAAAGAGGCATTCACGTGCATTTCATTTGGCAAGCATTTTATATTCTTTGATTTCTTTTAAAAATTTCATTTATTATTTATTATTACGAGCTTACTTCTGTTTTCCCAAACATATATGCATATATCTTCTACAAGATCAACTTTAATTCAAAGTTTAAAAACCGAATGTCGTGAGGACACTACGAATGTGAAAACCCTATGTTCCACTTAGGCCATGAGAAGAACAACAATTAGTGTTTAGGAGTAATGGGCTGATCCCATTAAGTGAATTTTCCTCTCAAGTATTATTGTTCAAGGTCTTTGAACGAAGTGATAACCCTAAAACATCTACCTCTTGAAGACTGTTTGATATCCATGTATGGAAGAACATTTGACATTCATTCATTTCCCTTCACAAAGAAAGAAAATAAGGAAAATATCCATTGTTATCCCCTTTTGAGCTTGATAATGTTTTTTCTGATTCAACCCAAACCAAGGATCACCCCTACATCGGGGGAAAAAGGAGATAAAAGTTTATGGATGAATGAATGACATCGAGTTTTGATCGTGTTATGAATACGAAACCTCATGAATTAGGGGGAAATAAATGCGTTGAATACAATTCTCAGTTCGAGCAATAGAAACCTAAAAACAAAACAGAGAAAGAAAAGTTTGTGCTCAAAGAGCCAACCCGAATCAAGTTGAAAGTCACCAACACAAAAGTTGGAGAAGCTGAATGTGAAAGCACTAAGTTGAAGAATGCAGTTGAAAAAAGAAAAAAAAAGAAAAAGGGCAAGAGATAAACAGAGAAAGGGCTATAGGAATTCCCCATCCAAATGAATCAGCCTTGAAAGATTGATCACCTTTGAATGGAAACATGCATCGATACAGTGTGAAGATACAAGTTGATCTGAAGCTACACTAGAAGAAAGGAATTGAACTCTATGGTGAAAACCTGAAAACGGGTAGTCTAGAGCGATCCAAAAAAGAAAGAGAAAATAGTGTTTTATCTGAGCATATCTAGATCAGACAATACGTAATTGAGATTTTCAGTAAGAAGAAATAATCCTTGGTTTCGTCACCCTTAAACACTTGTTTGGGCTTACATATCCTTTCTTTCATAACCATGAGCCATAGCCTATATTACAAGCCTTGAAATACCATTTCGACCATCCATAGACGTCTGAGTTTATCTTCAGATCACATCCTGCCTATCGGGGTTAACCTTTCTTCAAGGATTGCTACACTTCTAATACCTGATCGAGATTAGAAAAGAGGGGAAGATGGGCCACGGTGAGATAGTGAGTTAAAGAAAGCCACCTTAAAATTGGGTAGAAATTAGGTATGGGAGTTGTTCCTCTCATAAGCTTAATAGCCAGTAAGGGTTTCACATGCGTATGTATCACCATAACATTCGTGGTCTTTTACACAGAAGTTTCACTTAGGTTGATTTTTTTTTTAAAACTAAAGCTTGATTTTAGTAAACATTTCTTGTCATATTTTATAGAAATAATAATAATAATAATAAAAAATTATTTTATCTATATCATCCTCATAAGTCTCTTGTATTGGAATGAACAAGTGGACTGTCCTTTTGTGTACTGCGGGTACCTGTAACTTGAGGGGAGACAAGTAATACCCATAAGGAACATTTTTGGAAGCTCAACATTAAGATACCACCTTTGGGATGAGAATACTGCATGTCAGTTAACTACAAAGTTGTGAAATCAATCTTTGCCAATGAAGCTTTGATAAAGTGAAGATTAAACTTAAAGTGAGCTTAGGAGCTTGAGGGCGTGTCCTTCCCCTAATGTTGAGATAGAAGAGAACTTGTCATGATGATTCAAGGCAAAGAAACATTGAACCCTAAGATTGAGTAGGGGCAATACGGTAAGAATAGACAACACGAGAAGTATTACGTTCTGTTCTGACCGGTAAAAGTCAGCATCTCCTTTCAAGAAGAACGAAGGAGGAAGATTCAATAAAGAAAATGAAGATTAGACCCCATGGAAGTAGGAAAAGTTTAGAAGATTTAGGGGACATACGTTCACCCAAGCAAGGAGATTGTAGAAGGCTCATCATGAAAAGTCTATGGAGAAACAACAGTTAGGCCCTAGTTAAGCGAGGGCAGTGTTATTCTGACCAGGGTGAGTAAGCATTTCCTTTCAAGAAGAATGAATAAGGAAGATTCAGTAAATAAAAGTGGAGACCAGACCTCAGGGGAATAAAGAAGATTCAAAATATTCAGGGGCATGTGTTCATCCTAATGTTGAGAATTTAGAAGGACTCGGCATGGAGATTCAATGGAGATAAAATAATGAAGCCCAGTTGAGTGGGGCAATATTTTGAAGGTAGACTTTAGGAGAAGACCGGTCGTAGTCTAACCAATATAGGCCAGCCACATCTTTGCAAAATAGGATTGAAGACTTAGCAAAGATAGAAAGCATGTGGAAGTTTTCCCCAAGCATCTTTGAAAATGTCATAATCCATGCATTACATTTAGCTAGACATTCATAGTCTAGGAGTATGCTAACTCATATCATCAAACCATTTTGGTTGTTGTTGACAGATTCAAAGAATTGAAGGATGTTTTAGCCTGAAACTTCCCGATTAAAGAGGCAGATCTCAGTAAAGATGACGAGTCCCTAATGAGAAGAACTCGCTCGGATTCAAAGAGTTTCCGAGAAGAAAAGCTTGTGTAGCCAAAAAGAGAATGGTGCGAACTTATCCGAAGAAACGTATAGAGTTGTCTAGACATAGAGAGCTGTCCAGAAATCAACCGTGATAGAAAGATGAGAAGTTCATCATGAGAACCTATAATGAGAAGACTTCGTCAACACCTGCAAGGATTGAAGACATCCGATATGAGGAAACTTCGACAATACTCGAAGCTCACAAATTTTAGGTGAAGGATTACCAACTCGTCACATCAGGATTTCAAAGCAAAGGAGGCAGATACCCATAGCTCAAGGATTTAAGGCGAAGGATTGCAAACTCGTCGTATTCGAACTACCGAGCAGAGGAGGCAGATACTCATAGTTTGGGGTTTTCAGAGCGAATGATGTAGATACTCAAAGCTCAAAGATTTTAGGCGAAAGCTTTCAAACTCGCCGTATTAAGACTACCAAACATAGGAGGTAGATACTCGTAGCTCGGGGTTTTTAGAGAGAAGAAGGTAGATACTCATAGCTAGGGTTTGGGAGTGAAAATGGCAGATACCCGTAGCTTAAGGTCTTTGGGGTAAATGAGACATATACTCGTAGCTCCAAGATTTAGGGATAAAAAGGGTGAACAGTTCTATATGGGAGGAACTTGCAGCTCGAAATCTCCAAATAAGGAAGTGAGACAAAATTAGTGCTTATGGTCTTTGCTTTATTCTTGTTCTACAAGTATAAGCAAAGAGGGGCAGCTGTAATCACTAATTTTGTCCGGGGTGGACCTGTTTTTATTTTCTCTTTTGTTTTTACAATAGTGGGCTTTGTCTATTCTATTTGTCTTCATTAAAACCCAAAAACCAAAAAAAATACTATTAGTATATGTCTTGTTATATTAACCATAATTATATATGTGTATTTTGCCACTCGAAAAACCAAAAACATTACTAGTATTATGTTGCTATGTTATCATATTATCCTATTTATTATCATATTATAGGTTATGTTTAAAATCCAAGGATTTTGCTAAGTATTATATATGTATATATATATGTTGCTATGTAATCCAATTGAAAACCCAAAACACTATTAATATGTTACGACTATTTTAGTTTTGGTTATTGTTATTATCACATATCATTATTATTGTCATTGCTATTATATTCTATTGTTATATTATTTGATATTAGTGTCATAGCTTTTATCTTATTACCTTATTATTGTTTTTATTATTATTATATATTACTATAATTATATGTTACCATTATTATTATATTCTATTATCCATTATTATTAATAATAATATTATTACTATTATTATTATTATCATTATTATTATTATAAAACAAATCTAAAAATGTAAAAAGAATATTAAGTTAAATAAAAATAGCCTAAATATATTATAAAAGTTCATTACAAACTTTATAAGCCCAAACAATATAATACATGCTTGGCTCGATAGGCCTAATTTAATTAAGTCTAACCCAAATCTGATCCTTTGGTTCTTCATTGCACAACCGACTCTCAACCCTTGGATCAGGGCACGATCAGACGAATTAGATTAAAGCTGAAGTGGCCATTCATCTACCCAGACGCGCTCGTACAATCCACGCGCGGTTATTCAGATCTCCCACGCGCCCCACGCGTGACCCTTCGACCGCCCCACGCTCTCTGGTCCCCTCCTCCAGCAGTGGTAACACATGCAAAACAACAAACAAAAATGATGAGCAACAACCATGTCAGAAAATCAGAATATGCACATGAATAAAAACAAGAAGGATGTCAGGGGATTAACAACAATTTCAGAGGCAAATAATATAAAAAACGAAAACAACCACTAGGATTATTGATTCAATTTCCATGTAATTCTAAAATCATGTAATTCGGGTTGTATAAAACCGAAACAACAAGCCATTGTAACCCCAAGTTTTGACAAGGGGATTTTTTAAGCAATAGAAAAAAGCAGCCCCAGGTTTCAGAGGTAAAAAATTCCCAGTTCCATTTGCATTTTTTGCATTCAAAAGATAAAAAAGAGAAGGGTAGGGTTTTTAGGTTTTACCTTCGCGGCCATCGGTTCTTCCCGTCCCCATTCGGTTTCGATCGCGCTGGTTCCCTTGGCCTTCCAGACTGTACGGGTGAGCCGGCAATGATCTAAATTATTTTCAAAAAGGGATTCTATTTTCTAAAAGGGGGAGGGCTTCCGATTTCAAAAGAAAGTGGTTTGGTTTTGAAGGAAAAAGAGTCAGATCGTTTTTTATAAAAGAAAAGGTTTGTTTTGAGTCAGATTTTCTAGATTCTGGCGTCGTTTAGCGGCGGAGTTTCGCCAGAATCTGGAAATAAACGACGGTGTTCATCTCTTTTTTTAGAGAAGTTGAGAGTAGCTTTTTGGGTTCGATTTTAAGAAATGAAAAAGGGGATAAAGTTACTTTCAGATTGAGTTTTATACTCAGTCTCATTTTAAAATTGGGTTAATACCCCTTTAAATCCTTCCGCCCGTCAGTAATAGCACAATAAGGGCTTCCACCCTCTAAATCATTCCCCGGGTCCCTGTGGTTTTTTGAACATTTTCAATTTCGTCCCTATTTACTCAAATCTGCTTTTTCCTTTTAATTTGGCCCCTTAATTTTGTTTCTTTGTAATTCAGTCCAAATTCCAAGGTCCTTTTAATCCCTCTTTTATCATGCATGTTTATTTTCATTTTGCATCTTTAATTTTCAGCTTTCTAAATTTCATATTGCTAGTTTATGTTATTTGGTTAAAATGTGGCATGTGATTGACATATCATATTTTACATAGTTTAATATATAAAGTTTCATATAATGTTATAACATATAGTTTTATGAAATACATGTAAAGTATAATTTCTATAAAAGTATATAGTATGTAGTTTTATAAAATATATAGTTTTGCAAAGTTATAGTTTTCAAAATATATATAATTTTAAAGCTTTTAATATATATTTTTCATTAAATATATACCTTTTTTTCTAAAATTATAATATATATATGATTTCATAAATATTATAGTATATGTTATAAGGTTTTTAATATATATATAATATATATAGCTTTTGATATATATATATATATGTGTGTGTGTTTACATATGTTTGGGCCTTTAGTCTTGTCCCTAGTTTAGTTTAATTTGGGCCTCCTAGTTTTTGGGCTTGTTAAATTTTGTTAGGTTGGGCCTACTTAGGTTCTTGGGCTTTGATTAGGTGGGCTTTAGGTTTAGCTTTTAAGAACAGATTAGGTGAACTTAATCTAATTAATTTGAAATCGTGTGCTCATCTAATAGGGGCACGAACTTTAAATTAATTGGATTAATTTAGGTTTAGTTGAGAGCCTTAGTTAGATTAGGGTTTGAATTAATTTAGTGAATTTAAACGTATCTTTGCCTCATTGAGATAAATGTTAAATTCATTAAACTAATTGAACATTTCTCAATTATCTTTTAGGATAAAATTAACTTCAAAGTTTAGATCGACATTAAAGTTAATCCTCATAACTTGCTAGGGTTTAGTTATCTAAGGCTAATCAATTTAGGATCAAATGCTAGATTAATTTAGCTAATAATTAGAGCATGAATTGGGCTTTCCATAATTTGGGCCTTCAAAGTTTAGGTCTTGGGTGGGCCTTTTGTGTTTATCTTTTATGCTTTTGTTTGTCATCCTTATTCATCATTCATACGACTTTTTAATCTTTAATTGCATGATAATTAATCTAACCCATAAAAGGGGTAAATAATACTCAAAATGGACGAGACCATTTCACCATCCCGTAATTGTTTGCATCATGCATAAATGTGACGTACGAGACTTGAACCTTAAACTAACACAGTAGTCGGTCTTATTCGATGTCGGTTTGGTCTAGGGTTCGGTGTATCGTTATCCTTATTAATTAAATGTCAAATTAATTTAAGCTCACAATTTGATAAAGCCCGTTCGATTAATGTTAATTTTCAATTAAGGTCACCGAATTAAATTACTTTCAAATTCCGACATTTTCCTCCGATTAAAAGCAACAAATATTTAGGTACCGATTTCCGGGCGTGACGGGGGTGCTAATCCTTCCCCACACGTAACCAACTCCTGAGCCCTTTCAAAATGAATCTCTGGTTTTGTGGTGTCCGGCCTACCTTATCCAAGTGGCCAGTGGCGACTCCAAATTTTAAATCGTTTTTAAAGGAACATGAATTTCTAAAGAAATCTCTTTAAGCCAAGATTTCAAAAATAATTTAATCCCTATTTATAGAAAAGGAAAAGGAAAAAACGTCGCTACATCCACCACCAATCAAATTGGGGTCAGTTTTTGTTTTTAATTTTAATTTTACTTTTTAATTGTTATTGTTTTTTCGTTTCAGTTTGATCTATGCACTTGAAAAATGCTGGCTTTCTGAATCAATTTTGTAATACCCCTTTGTTTATTTCAGTGTAATAGTACTCAAGTTATGCTTTATATGATTCGATTCTTTTTGGGTCAATAATTCGCTTTCCTATATGATTCTGGGTGTTTTGGTTTGTGAGAAAACTGTGGAATTTGTGAGTGAAAATGTCTTCGATTACCTGTTTGGTCAATGTGAAAATTGTGGAAGAAGAAATGGAATGTGAAAAAATAGGTTAGTATTTATGATATAACAACCAATTTTTAGTATAATATATAATTAGTGAATTAAGAATAAGTTTTTTTTTTCTGTTATGAAGTTTCTTGATGGCACATGTTTGAGGAATAAGAAGTTTTATGCTCGAGTTTAAATCTCATTAATTTCTTCTTATTCCTATAATTTTCACTAACAAAGTAACCCTTTAATAAATATGTTATCATCTTGTATTATATAATGAAGTTAGCTTGGCTGTTGAGGCTTAAGCCTTCCTTGCTTTTGAGCGTGGGTTTGATTCTCACTGCTTGCATATGCCTCTTATTTTATTTGCTTTATTTGACTATGTCCAATTAGATGGTGATACGTGTTACCATCTAGTTTTTTAATTTTATTTAATTAAATTAAAACTAGGACCAAATTGAAATAATAGGGACTAAATATGTAATTTTACAAATTTTAATTAACTGCCACGTCACCCCTTTGTTAGTTTTTTAACGACGGTAGTCAAAATATGTCCAATTTAAAAGTTTGATGGTCTAATTGACAAGCAGCCTAATTCGGTAGTAAAAAAAGGTACGCCCAAATAGTTCGATGATTATTTGAGTAGTTTACCCTAAAAGAAAAATAAAAGACTTTAATAAAAAAAGAGAAAGGCCCGTTATTATAATTTAATTTTATATTAGTACAAATTAACTTGTTTAATTATCAAAAAATACAAAACGTTTTGAAAATTTGAAACTAAAATTTTATGAGTAAATTACTTAGCAATTCACTGATTTTTTTAGAGTATTTAAATTTCTTGGAAACATAATTTTTTAATGTAGCCACAAAAAATCATAAAAGAATTTATAAAAAAATGAGCTGCTCACGAACTTATCGAGTCGAGTTGGACATTGCTCGACTCGTTTAGATCTCTAGTCGAGCTCAATTTCGAATCGAGTCAACTCAAGTCGAGCGTTAATCGAGTCGAGCTCGAGTTTTTTGCAAGTTGCTCAACTCAATAAGCACCCTAGCCAAACTATGTCTCTTTTTTTACAATAGGTGCCTAAAGTATTTTTTTGATGAAATAAGTGTCTAAAGTTTTATTTTTGGCTGAAATATGTGCTTCAAATATTTTTTGCCAAAATAGGTGTCTAAAGTTTCATTTTTTGCTTGTTTTAAAATCAATTGGGATACTTATTTTGACCAGAAAAATAAACTTTAGGCACCTATTAGGCGCCAAAAATGAAACTTTAGGCGCCAAAAAATACTTTAGGCGCCAAAAAATACTTTAGGCACTTATTACAAAAAAGAGACATAGTTTGTGCACTTATTTTGTAGTTAAACCAAAAATGAAATGCAAAGAAAAGGCTTAAGGGTTCAATAAGCCTCTAAACTTTTACAAAAAATTACCCCTAAACTTTTTTTGCACCTAATTAAACCCTCAAGCTCGAGAAAAAATAATTTGGCCCTTTGACCAACGTTGACTGTTAACTTTAATGAATTTTTGTTTTAATAATTTTTTGACACATGTCGCAAAATAATAATGCCACTGCCACCTGTCATTTTTAAGAATTTTTAATTTTTAAAATTTAAAAATCAAATAAAAATCAGAAAAAACTAAAAAATATTAAAAAAACTAGAAAATTCTAAAAAAAAATTTTAAAAATACAAAATATTTTTTTAATTTCAAATTTTATTCAAAATTAATAAATAATAATTTTTTAAAAATTTAAAATATTTTAAAATATAAAATGACATATATTATTATAAAATATAAAGAAATTAAAAAAATATTAAACAATAAAAGTTATTTTGATTTTTAAAATATAAAAAAATAAAAGTTATTTTAAAAAATATAAAACAATAAAAGTTATTTAAAAAAATATAAAACAATAAAAGTTATTTTAAATTATTATTTATTATTTTAATCTTTTGAAAAATTATTATTTATTATTTTTAAATAAATTTACAGATTAAAAATATATTTTATATTTTTAAAATAATTTTCCAGAATTTTTAATTTTTTTTATATTTTTATATATATTTTAAAATTAATTTTTAAAAATTCTTAGAAATAAAAAGTGACATTATCATGTTACGACACATGTTAAACATAACATTTTAAAAAAAAACGTTAAAGTTAACTGTCAACGTTATTCAAAGGGTCAAATTAATTTTTTTTCTTAAATTTGAGGGCTTAATTGACTGCAAAAAAATTTAGGGGCTTAATTTGTTTTTTACAAAAATTTAAAGGCTTTATTGAAACCTTAAGCCTAAAAAAACGTACTTTTTGAAAAATAAAAATTCTCAAATAATTTTTAAAAGATAATATTTTACACTTCTTTAAAAATCATAAATTTCACTTTTTATTTTTTTATTTTAAGAATGAGACATGCTCAATAACAAATCTCAAATATAATTTTAAAAAGTTTATATTATTTTAAAATTTACATTTTTTTACAAATTTTCTTTTAGATCTTCTGGCTACATGGTGGCCTTTTTATGAGTGTCATGTGATCTCCTTAGACGTAAATATCGAATAAGATAAAACTGCAAACAGTAAAAAATGTTAGGTATCTAAAATATGAAAAAAATAATAATTTAAATATCATATTTTAAGGGGGGGTTATAATAGGCTATTTTAATTTATAGATTACATTTTTCCCTTAAAAAAGCATTAGTTGATAACAAAAGGTCCTCAAATTTTTTATATACATGCACGAGGGATTCTATTTCCGAAAGCTGTTGGTCTAAGCAACTTTCTTTGCATTTATTATGTTTATTGCGAGTAAAATACCCTCGCCCCTCGGCTGCCAGGTGTCACGGCCTTAGCCTTTAGTTCACTCAGTCGCTAAGCCGTGCGGCACTTGAAAAGGACTCTTCCCGATCAAGTCAGCCTTTTCTCTCGATTGATCTGCTCAAAATAAGCAAGCAACACATTAGTCTCGCGCCACAAAACCGTTCTTCAAGCTATGGTCGAAACCGTGGGGCATAGCGGATGCACACAGTCGACCCCCAGCTTCCCCGTAGGAAAAAAAAACAGTTTTTATTTTATTAGAAAAAAAAGAAACATCGGTTACATTAGAAAACTTACCCACACCATCGACTTGGGCGGTAGGGGCCGCCTCGATGGTGTGTAGGATACATACCTTTACCAGTGGATCAGCCCAAACTCGCCGATTTGTCCACCCCTACATATATGCGAAAAAAAAAACATAATAGAAATGACCCGAGTAAACATTCTATTGTTTGAAACGAGGAAACTTTTTCCTAACTAAAGAAATAATTGAAAACAAAGACTCTTCTTCCTAAAACATTGATGTGCTTGAAAATGGGGCATGGTAGAAGTGACTCGGTTGTGGCCGGAACTCGGTTGTAACACCATGTGAGGATGGTCACAACATCCTCCCCCCACCTAACTTGTCGACGCCCGTTGATCGAGCTGCAAGGAACTCCTCGATTTTTCTCGCTTGAACGCCTTTAGGTCATGATCTCTCTCCCAACTTGTCTCTTCGGCCCGAGACCTTCCCACTTGACCCGGTACTCACGAACAGGCTTCTTCTTGGACACCGTAACAAACCTATCAGCAAGGATCTCCTCAACTCGATGTTCGATGGGGTTTGGTACAGATGGGGCCCCGATCACTCTGCCCTCGGCTAACATCCGAGGGGCTCGCATGAAAAGGCTTCAAGTTGCTCACATGGAACACGGGGTGAACTTTCATCCATGAGGGCGGCTTGATCTTGTATGAGTTATTTCCAACTTTGGCCACAATCGGCATCGGGTCCTTCATCTTTTCGCACCAATCGCCGATCTCTATTCCGTAAGAACCGCAATCGTTTCGCCATTAGCTTCACAAGCACTAGATCGCCAACTTTGAACTGCTGGTCCCTTCGCCACGATCCGCCCACTTCTTCATATGTTTTGCAGCTTTCACTAGATAAGCCCGAGCAATCTCTCGTATTTTGGCGCCACTCCTTTGAGAAGTTAAAAGCTCGGGACACTTTCCTTTGTATGACTCTAGAGTGGTGTGTGGAAGCCGTGGTTTTTTGACTGTCACAATTTCAAAGGGGCTTTTATTAGTAGCAGAATTCTTTTGTGAATTAAAACAAAGTTGTGCCACATCCAACAAAGAAGGCCAATTTTTCTGGTTGGCCTGGATAAAATGCCTTAAGTACTCTTCTAACAACCCATTAAAGCGCTCCGTCTGCCCATCCGTCTGGGGATGATAACTTGATGACAAATTCTGTTTGGATCCCAACATCTTGAATAACTCTCTCCAGAAATTTCCAGTGAACCGACCATCCCTGTCACTAACAATATCTTGTGGGACACCCCAATACTTTACAACATGTTTAAAGACTAATCGAGCTGTCTCCTCCGCCGAACAATATTTGGGGGCAGGGATAAATGTAGCATATTTTGAGAACCGATCTACCACCACAATGAAAGCTCCAAGATCCCCCACCCGAGGCAAGTTCACTATGAAGTCGAGTGAAATGCTCTCCCAAGGTCGTGCTGGCACTGACAATGGCTCCAACAATCCTGCAGTCTTTTGTCGATCCACTTTGTCTTGCTGGCAAATAAGGCAAGTCTTGGTATAGTCCATAATATCCTATCGCATGTGCGGCCAATAATATCCTTGTTCCAACAGGGCCAGAGTACGCCGCCAACCTTGGTGACCTGCCCAGGGAGTGTCATGGCATTCGCGTAGTAGTTTCTGTCTAAGTTCTCCTGCTCTCGGGACATACATACGCGGACCTTTCGTCATTAGGATCCCATTCTCTACCCAAAAGGTCTTTGATTGGCCACTTTCCACCATCCTCAATATTGCCATCATCTGCGGATCCTTTCCCATATTCTCCATTATGAGTTCCCGAATGTCATTCGTCACCCTACTAGCCGACATAGGAGCAATTAATCTAAGGGTTGCCGATCGCCCTTCGACTCAACGCATCAGCTACTGATTCTTCTTCCCGACTTTATGCTCAAAACTGAATCAAACTCCGCTAAGCGCTCTTGCCATCTTGCTTGCCTTGCCGATAGTTTTGGTTGTGTCAGGATATGACTAGCACTGTGTGTTGTCTGCTTTAACAACAAACTTTGAGCCCAACAAATAATGCCTCCAAGCCCTGAGACAATGGATCACAGCTAGAAGTTCCTTTTCCTGAGTTGCATATCTCGTCTCGGCACCACTCAACTTCCGACTCTCAAAGGCCACTGGGGTGACCACCCCGCATGAGTACTCCCCCCTATGGCAAAGTCGATGCATCGTTTCAACTTCCATTGGTTTCTCAATGTCCGTAATACTAGGATCGGGTCGTTCATCACAACAGTTTTTAGTCCCTCAAAAGCATCTTGACACTTTTTAGACCAAGCCCACTTCTCACCTTTCTTTAACAAATTGGTAAGTATAGCTGTCCTCCGAGAGTAGCCTTCGACAAACCGTCTATAATAGTTAGCTAATCCCAAGAATGATCTGAGCTCACTGACACTCTTTGGAGTCGGCCATTCTTGGATTGCCTTCACTTTTTCCTCATCCATTCGAACATGTCCCTGCCCAACGAGGTGTCCTAGGAACTTAATTTGAGTTTGGGCAAAAGCACATTTCTCCCTTTTAACAAATAGCTGATTATCTCTGAGTCTCTGCAACACTAACCGCAAATGGTTTTCATGATCTGTCAAAGAGGAACTATATACCATTATATCATCCAAGTATATCACCACAAACTTGTCCAGAAAATCATGGAACACTCGGTTCATCAATGTGCAAAAGGTTGCAGGCGCATTGGTTAGCCCAAATGGCATCACAAGAAACTCAAATGCCCCATATCGAGTAACACAAGTTGTCTTCGGTTCATCTCCCTCGGCCACTCTTACCTGATGATACCCCGATCGAAGATCCAGCTTTGTAAAATATTTCGCGCCACTTAGCTGGTCGAACAAGTCCGCAACTAAGGGGATGGGATACTTGTTCCGGACAGTCACTTTGTTCGTGGCTCTATAGTCCACACATAATCTCAGCTCCCATCATGTTTCTTTCCGAACAACACGGGCGCCCCAAATGGCACTTTTTAGACGGTCGAATAAACCCAGCTTTTAACAGTTCATCGAGTTGTTTCCTCAATTCAGCTAATTCCGAGAGGGACATACGGCACGGGCATCTCGCAGAGGTTTGGCACCGGGACCAGTTCAATCTCATGATCCACCGTCCTTCGAGGAGGGAGCCCTACGGCAACCGATCCGCATGACATCTTTATAGTCCTCCAACACTCTCAAAATCCCATTTGGTACCCCTTCAAGGGTTGACTCCCCATGTAGGATAGGTAATATGACAAAAAAAGGTTTCCCCTTCTTCACCCCTTTCTTAAATTGTATTGCTGACAGCATCTTTCCGCTTCTTGGTAGAATGGTAGCGGGTACCACCCCCGGGCAATCCCCTAGAAACAATAGGCAACTCGCAGCGAGGACGGGATGACTGGGCTTTTGTCATAAAATCCAGTCCCAACACAACATCAAAATCGTCCATAGGGGAAACAAAGTGAGATCCACGCTTCCTCCCGGGACCCAAGCTTGGCCTTCACCCTCTTAACACTTCTACAAATTTCGGCGATAGCAGAATTAATCGCTTTCATCGTCCCACATCTCTAGTAATTGTTAAACCGCATCTCTTGACTTCCTCGGGTGAGATAAAAGTATCTGTTGCTCCCGTGTCAACAAGAGCCCTAGTCGCCTTCCCATTTATCACCAAGTCCACGTACATCAAGCCCTTTCCGGTTCTTTCTTTATGTTGTCCAATTGCGATTGTAATGCACTCGAGAAAATGAATAGACCCAATCCCGCCAAATCGGTCTCACTATTCTCTCTGTAGGTGGGTTAGGAGTGTGTCCCCGTGCCGTGAAAGTTCCAAAGCACTCAATGCACCCCTATGTGGGCACTCACCACGCGATGAGGCCCCTTACACAAGAAGCATGCTAGGGTAGCCTATTTGGCCCATTCCTCGGCGTAAAGCCACCATCCCCCTATTCTCAAGACTGGCTCCTTGTTTGGAAGTCCTCTCCCGGCTCCCCAAGTTATCGGCCTCTCCCTTTCTAGCCATCTTACTCCCATTACCTGCATGGTTATTACTCCCACTAGTTGGGGCCTTGCGTTTGTTTGAGCAATCATTGTAATCGTTAAGCCGCTCGGCAGCGGCCATGGCAGCAACTACATCCTGCACCCGTTGTCTTTGAATCTCAGTTCTAGCCCATGGCTTTAGGCCCTCAAGGAAAGCAAACATCTTGTCTTTCTCCGACATGTCCTTAATATCCAGCATCAATGCCGCAAACTCTCTCATATAATCACGAATAGTCCCAGTATGGGTCAAATCCCTCAACTTCTTCCGAGCATTATACTCCACATTCTCCGGAAAGAAGGTAGCTATTAATTCTTGTTTCAACTCGTCCCAACTTTTAATGGAACACACGCCATTTGTGAACTTGGACCTCCACCACAATTTGGCATCCCCTGACAAGTACATAGAAGCCATCGAGACCTTGTCTTCTTCTATAGAGGTGCGAGTAGCCCGAAAGTATTGTTCAATATCAAATAGGAAATTTTCAAGCTCTTTGGCATCCCTGTTCCCCTCATACCGCTGAGGCTCGGGGACCCTATTCCTCTGGCCCCTTTCCATGGTCACTGAATTTCCCACAGCCACTTCAATCAAATTAATTTGAGCCTTAAGCTCCTCTATCTCATACTTCAGAGTACTCATTGCCTCCTTTGTCTCATCAGTGAGGTGTTTCACCATGTGAGCCAACTCCTGATGAGAAACTTCAATTGCTCGAACTCGTTCACTGGTCACCACATGAGCCCTCAGGGCCGCCACCGCGACTTCTAGCTCCTCATACCTATCGGGGTCTATGGTCCTACCCCCTTGTGCAGGCACTCTAGCGCCATGTTGCGCCGAAGTACCTGCGCCCGCTGGCACCTCAGTTCTCGAGACGGCTCTTGGCCCCTGATACTTACGCGTAGTCACCATCCTTGGGTTGACTCCCGCCACATTAGTTCCTGCACAAGAAGAATAATAAGCACCACAATGCCTATTAATAACTCAGCACCACTGTGCTTCAAGAGGGAGTAAGCACCACTGTGCTTTCCCACTCAAAAAAAAAAACTCGGCACCACTGTGCACAAGAAGCAAGAGAGCACCACTGTGCATCAAGAGGGAATAAGCACCACTGTGCTTTCCCAATAAAAACTAGGCACCGCTGTGCTTGAATAAAAAAAATTGAGCACCACTGTGCCACAATTAAAAAGCACCTCTGTGCTATTGATTACGCACCTCTGTGCTTTTCACCGCAATGAACAGGCAACACCACCCGAAATTGAGTGCAACAACCTTGCTCGGATACCACGTGTCACGGCCTTAGCCTTTAGTTCACTCAGTCGCTAAGCCGTGCGGCACTTGAAAAGGACTCTTCCCGATCAAGTCAGCCTTTTCTCTCGATTGATCTGCTCAAAATAAGCAAGCAACACATTAGTCTCGTGCCACAAAACCATTCTTCAAGCCATGGTCGAAACCGTGGGGCATAGCGGATGCACACAGTCAACCCCCAGCTTCCCCGTAGGAAAAAAGAACGGTTTTTATTTTATTAGAAAAAAAAAAGAAACATCGGTTACATTAGAAAACTCACCCACACCATCGACTTGGGCGGTAGGGGCCGCCTCGATGGTGTGTAGGATACATACCTTTACCAGTGGATCAACCCAAACTCTGCCGACTGTCCACCCCCTACATATATGCGAAAAAACATAATAGAAATGACCCGAGTAAACATTCTATTGTTTGAAACGAGGACACTTTTTCCTAACTAAAGAAATAATTGAAAACAAAGACTCTTCTTCCTAAAACATTGATGTGCTTGAAAATGGGGCATGGTAGAAGTGACTCGGTTGTGGCCCCGGAACTCGGTTGTAACACCATGTGAGGGGATGGCCACAACACCAGGCATATAACCTATGCATGTATAGATAAAGCCGCACAATATATATGGATTAACATCCACTCATACAATATAAAATTCATAATTTTATATGTTTTATAGATTGCTGAACATGAAAAATAGATGATTGATATTAACTCTTTACTATTTTTCTCTAAGTAATAATTTTCACATAAAAAATGTGATATTGAACCCAACCATAAAAAAATGTGTAAAATTTAAAACCTCTTACATTATGTAAACGGATCCTCTTATATATATATATATATATATAGTTTTACACATAGCGATATGATCCAGTTATATGGTGTAAAACTCATTTAGTTTTACACTAATTCATGGCCATTGGATGAGTGAAATGGATGGATGAGATTAACAGTAGAAAATGTGAAGATTATCACTTGAAAAAAAAGATAAGGAAATAATCTGAGTCATTTATTACCCTCATCCAACGGTCCAAAAATTGTGTAAAAGTAATTGAGTAAGTGGATCCTAATCCATATATATATATATATATATATATATATATATATATATATATAACTCAACTAGTTTTACACTAATCCATGACTATTGGTTAAGTAAAATTGATGGATGAGATTAGAAATAGGATATGTGAAGATTATCACTTGAAAAAAAGTAAAGAGCTAATCTCATCCATCTATTTAACTTATCCAATGACCATGAATTAGAGTAAAATTAGTTAAATTTTATATAGCGTACGCGAATTATAGCCATGTATATATAATTTATCCCCGAATGTTTTTGATTGATAATAACCCACTCATTATTTTAAATAACAACTGTTATGATTATTTGTACAATAATGACAAACAACAAACAATATAATAAAGCAGAAAATAGATCAAAAATTAATATTTACGCGGAAAATTTAAAAAGAAAAAAAAGGAACAAAGGAAGAGAGAATTTTTATGTCATAAGAGATTAGAATGCATAATATTAACCTCAATTCTTAGTTTTTATTTATAGGAATTTGTTGTTCGGTTATAAAAGAAATTTGCATAGAAAAAATTCTAATCAAACCGAATTTTTAACTCTTTAACGAATATTGAAAGTGTGAAATAGAGTTCCACTTTTTTTACTGTTTCTTTATTAATATTTAGATCGGTTCAAGAGAAAATTTGAGTCATAACACTGAGAATAAATAACAAAGAACATGCTTTATCCCATTTATTGGTGTTCCTTCTCTACAAGTGCCTAGAAACATTGACAGGGGTATATTGTTAATAAGAGGGGTTGTTGCCCCCTCCGGCAAGAAAGTTTTTTTTTATTTTTTATATTTGACTCTTTATAGAATAATTTTAAATTTGTCTTTTACCTTTTAGAATTTATGTTTTGTCTTACTTTTAAATTCTGGTTTCGTCATTGTCTAGAATTGTGGCTTCTAACGTGCATGTTTAAATTAAAAAAAAGGGAAGCTTTTCCAAGGCAATACCTTATGAAACACGTTGATCAAGCAACTCTCCAACACATGGAAACAAAAGCACTACTGATTAAACTAATTCCCATGTAAACCAGAGTTGCTTTGAGCATGTGGGACTGGAAAAATGGTTTTTATTACACTGAACAGTTGACGAGCGTTTTGCCTAAGAAGATTTCTTTGAATCAAATCCAACTTTAAAACAACATATACAAGCCACACTCAGGTAGAAAAGGGTAAGCAACATGAGACTTTTCACAGTCCAACTGGACAAATGCTTAGCAAAACAGGCAACCCAATTGAGTGCATAATACTGAGTTAAGGAAATTCAAACTCAAACTCAATATAAGACTCGCGTACAAGAGCTAGTCAGGTGTGCAGTATGCTCACATATATTCCAGATTCTGCAGAACTATTCACCAAATACTTGGACTAACTGCAGTTCGAATAAAACCATACTATTCTTCTTTTTCATATAGAAAACAAAACTATTAATGTTGAACATCTACCTATAAAAGTGGCCAGAAATACCATCACTTCAATTTTCTGGTACTTTCAGGTCACTTATATGTCTAGCCAATGCCATTCTCACACAAACATTTCCATTCTCCAACTTTAGCACATCAGACCAGAGGAAGTGGATTCATTTAGTGGTACATCTGGTATGAAACAAAAACAAGTGCCTACCTTTAACATTAGCCTATCCTTGATCTATCAGTTGTACATGAAAATATAAACAATAAAAAAGAGTCCCCACTTCTATTTTGGACAACTTTTGTCTTGCTTTACATTTTCTACACGTGTTTCTCAAGTAGTAGCTGCAGACTTGCAGTATCCCTGATAGATTCAGATCATCCTTGTTTAACCCTTTATTGCTTTTCATCAAGTACCGAGTTGAGAATTAAAAATAGCTTCAGTATTTTCAAAAGATCTCGTACATGATCCAGCTCTAATCGTAGCCACAAGTAAAAAAGCTGATTAATTTATTTCACTTCTTTTCCAGTGCGCAAAGGAAATTAGATTATCAGACTACTTGCAATTAGCAGCCGCAAAAGGAAACATCAACGGCTTATCGCTTACAGCATGAGGCAACATGGCTGTGCTTTTCCCTGTAAAATATTTTTTAATCTATGGCCTGAATAACAGCATACACTAGCTGATCAGATAACTATGAAATTAGATGTAAATTGTACTTTATCCAACCAAGCAGCTAATTTGCTGGTTAGAAACCAAACTCCACTACTGTCCCTTTCATGATCCTTTGATGCTCAAAAAAGTAAAGTGTACATAACATTTTGCTTGGTGCTTTGGTTTCTTCAAGTTGTTTAAACAACCATTTTTTGCCTAGATTCCTGATTTCGTGTGCGGGTGTGCTCACACTCACTTGTTACAGCAGTGGAAATCCTTACATGAAAAACAGACAACATGGTACAGCATAGAGTTCATGTCCTTGATAGCTGAAGTAGTTTTTTGTCAGATAACTAGGCAAAGCAAAATCCTGTCTCAGAGAGTAAACTTTGACATCTATTAAGTTAAAAAGATAATGTTCTCCGTTATATGGTGTCCTTCGGGTTGCTGTCCTCTCTATATAACTCAATTTCTCTCCTTTTGCATGTCCAACGAAGAGTAAATCTTGTTGAGCAGAATTATATATACAAGTTTACTTTATAAGCAAGTAACATATCCCTATAAATAAATTCCTAGGGATTGAGGATTAATATCATTCCATTGTATAGTGTGTGGTATCACATAATGCACCACACTTGTAATCTCTTCTTCCGACATAGTGAAAGTTTTTATGCTCGTTTTCCCCGTTAGATTTTCCACATAATTTTTTGTGTTCTTTATTTTCTTGTTTTGTTTGAGATCACAATGTTCCTTGTTCACCGTTGATATATCTCCGAACTAACAAATTTTCAATTGGAGAAGGCATAATAAAGAGATTAAAAGGCCAGTGACTAGATGTTCCATTGGAGAGGAGAAATGGGTGGAAGCTCCAACGTAGTACCCTTTTTTGGCTGCTGGAAAGTTGACTTGGCCTTTCAGCAATATTAAAAAAAGATCATGTGTTGAGCTACACAAGGTATAGTGGGGTTCAAACTTATACAAGTCCTAAAAAAATCTTGGAAGTTAACTAATTACCTTCAAAAAGATATTCTAAGAATTTTTGATCAAAGAAGATATTCTAAGATTAAGATAGACTTTGGCTCCCTTCATATAATCGTAAAATATAATGGCCCTGACCCACCTTTTACTCTTAACTTTTTCCATGTATGTATAATCCTTCAATGGTACAAACTCCTTCACTCATCTGGTCTAAAAACACTAGGAAAGTAAACATGTCAACTTCAGCAACACCCAGTACCCATTTCTCCCAAGAGTTGCTTCAAAGCTTCCATCCGAGAAAACTTCTCCTGCATGCCTCTCTTTACCTAGCAGAAGCCCCAGCAATTTCCCCATCTCAACAGCACAGTCATTCCATCAGCAACTACTTCCATGCAAATTCACCCATTCTTATCTTAGTCCTCATTTGCACCATCATTTCCTTTTGTGGGTTGTTTTGTATTGTCAAATGTGCAATTAGGGGCTCAACCTATCCTTCAGCCAAGTTGGTCAATGTAGGAGTTGAGCAGAAAGCCTTAAATGCCTTCCCTATTGTGAAATACGCACCCGAGTCGAAACCGCCTGGCCTAGACACCGCTTGTGTTATATGCTTGTCGGAGTTTGCTGCCGGGGAATGTCTGCGGATTTTGCCAAAGTGCAAACACGGATTTCATACACGTTGCATCGATGCATGGCTTAGTTCACATTCTTCATGCCCTACATGCAGGCACTGCCTGATTGAAACGGACCAGAAGACCGATAACTGCGGCCCGGCAGAGACTCTGCCGGTGCAGGAAACCATGAACATAGAAGAGAACTATAGAAATTGTGCATAATTACTAGGCTGGTTTTGGTGTAATTATCTGTTTACTCTCAATTAATGTCAACAAGATTAATATATGGTACTTATGTTTATAATCTTGCACAAAGGGAAATGCAATGTGGCAGTGGCCAAGAGGAACGCTTTTTACAAGAAAGTGATTAAATATGAAAAAGGATAAACATGAGATGAGTAGTTTATAACCACTTTACACTGTTAAAGACACAGTATCTGTTAAAAGCAACTAAAGCAAAATTAATTAATACGGAGGGGTTAATATCAACTCCGGTTACAATTTGCAGCCGTTTTCAGTAGTGGAGTTGTACTTAATTCATATTTTATAGGTTTTAATTTACGTTTATGATTATCTTTTTGTATCGTATCCTAATTTAATTATTTTTTTATGTTATAACCGTATTGAGTGTAGAATTATTAAATTTAATCTTTCTTCCTCATCCCTTTGAGTTAAATATTAAGATTAAATAACAAATTTTGTCTAATTTAGGATCAAAGTTTCCTTACAAGACCCTTTAATGACGTATAGCCGACATGTCATATTTAACTCAACGAATATGCTGCTATCAAAAAAAAAAAAAACTCAACGAATATGCTATTATTTAACTTTAAAAAATACAAGATTAAGAAAAAGCTATAATAAGCCTCATTAAAAAAACCCTTAATCTGAAAATTTAGTACGTAATGAGAGAAAACTCTAGAGAAGACCCTAAAGATATTCCTAATGATGGTGAGAAGCCGCCGGACACGTTAGACCCCGGAGATGTTGATCAGAGCTTGCCTTTGAGGGACGATATGCAGGTTGATGCCCCTTTGGGGGTTGTGGTGCAGGCGATCTTACGGCAACAAGCCCAGATGCCGAATGCTAATGGTTTCGTGGAAAGCAAGGCAGGTTTAGAAGGCACGGGAGTGCCAATTAGTGATGGTCAGGATGGGTTAGAACAGATTGTCACGAATGAAGCCATGAAGGATATTGTAGATCCAACGGATTTGGGGGTTACATCTGGAAAGGATTCTGGTGGCAGTAAGTTGTTTTATGCGGCCATGGTGTCGGGTAAGGGAAAGGCCACTGCTAGCTCTACTTCTATTGCCACGGATTCTGACATGGTTGTCGAGGAGGCTGATTATGTGATCAACTGAAACGGGGAATTTCTGAGCATCACATTCTCGGAGAAGGTCTATGAACGGATTGATCATGGGATGCGGAAAGCAGTCATTGTTCGATTGCTCGGGAGGTCCATCGGATATAAGACATTGTATTCAAGAATTCATACCCTCTGGAAACCGACAGGCTCTTATCAATTAGTGTATTTGGACAACAGTTATTTTTTGGTTAAGTTTTAGGAGGAAGAGGATTATGTCTGAGTCCTTACGGATGGACCGTGGACAATATTTGGGAGCTACCTCACAGTGCAGCCTTGGGGTCGGGCATTTACTACGTCTGAGGCTCACCCATCGCATGTTCTTGTAGGGATTCGGCTACCGGGGCTACCCTATAGGTACTATACTAAGTCTTTGTTCCATTTGATTGTGACTGTTGTTGGCAAAGTTGTGCAGGTTGATGATATCACTCTCGAGGGAGAACACGATTAGTTTGCTCGCTTGGCTGTTATAATGGATCTTGATAAACCTCTGCTACCTTGTATCACATCGACAACTTTGTTCAAAAGTTAAAGTATGAGGGTTTAAGCCAAATCTGTTACAAATGTGGCTTGTACAGGCATATGCAAGATTTTTGCAAGGCAGGTAAAGGACAGGGACGAGGCACGGCTAACACGATTGAGAATGCCAATGCTAGTGAGAATGTTAACCAGAGGTTGGAGAGATAAGATGGAAAGTATGGGTCGTGGATGATGGTTAGTCGGCGACGGGGTAATAACAAACGTCTTGAAGGTGTGACGATAAGTAAAGCTGGTGTATCGAAGACTACCCGTGGCTCTCGATTCAGCGCTTTGGAGCGTGAGGTTGAAGAGGTTATCCCTGTGCATGATAGTGAGATTGATTTGGGGCCACCATCTAGCGGTATTCCTTTCCAGCAGAGGGTTGATGATCCCAAGTTGAAGAATGTGATAGAAAGTCTGCCATGTGCGATGGAAACTCATGAGAATCCGAGGCTGAGTTGTAGCAAGTCAAGTGCAGTGGTGAAACCTGCTGTGAGTGCCCCAAAGCTTGTGACAGTTATCCCACTTGTTGGGGGATGCGATCAAACCACTGGTAACAATCAAGTAACACCGCAGATTTCAAAAACTTTGAAGGGAACACATACGACAGTTACTATTAAGGAAAATGAGACTACTGATAAAACCCCGAATGCTAAGAAATGAGATCAGGGAAGTAGGGGCCCTATACGTACCAACAAGGAGAACACTAAGAGGGGTATTTCACTTCGCAAAAATGGCCCGGTTTGATCACCGTCGAAGGTGGTGTTAAGTGAGTGGGTTCAGACAACATCCAAGAATATTGATAACCTTGCTCGGTCGGTACAAAAGTAGCCTAATCTAGGGAGTGTGGGTGATGCTGTGGGTCTGTCAAGCACAAAGCCGAGGCAATCGGTAGTCTTGGTTGATGTTGTTGTTCCAGTGGAGAGTGGAGTTACTGGTTCTTAGTAAGGGTTCTTCTTCTTTTTATTTATCTTTTTATAATGATTGTCAGGGAGTGACTAGCAACCATTTTCGTCGACATTTTAAATCGGTGATCCGTGGTCATCACCCTCAAGTTGTGGCCCTCTTTGAACCTAGGACGAGCAGTAGGGTGGCTGATAAAATTGTTGTGAAGTTGGGTTTTCCGTGTTCGTTCCGTGTGGAAGCTTGTGTTTTAGTGGTGGCATATAGGTGCTTTGGGAAGACACAGTGGAGTTAGATTCTACAAGTGTCGACTCAATTTGTCAATTTTCGTTGCTGTGATCAAGGAGAACATATTTGTTGCTATGTTACTGTCGTGTATGCAAGTCCAACTGCCATGTATAAGAAAATTGTGGGGGGGCATTTAGCGGAGCTTGATTCGGGTCCTAGGCATCATTGGTTACTTGGTGGGGATTTCAACGCTATCTATAGTAGTGATGAGCGTTCTGGTGGTTCGGGGAATGGTGGATCAGTTAGCAAGCTTTTTAATGATTTTATTCTTGAGGTAGGTTTGATAGATATTGACTACATTAGATCGCATTTTACTTAGAGGCGGGGCTCGCTCTTTTAGAGGTTGGATATGCGCTTAATTAACACTGATTGGAATAGGCTTTTCCCTTTGGCTCAGGTATCTCATTTGGATCGATTGGGGTCCGACCATTGTCCTGTTTTATTTTATATGGGAGGTGCTGCAGCTCGCAATATTAGTCGACCATTCCGTTTCATTGCGGCTTGGCAAGACCATATAAATTTCAAGGATTTCTTAGCAGCAAAATGGAATGACAATGTTGATTTGGGTGCTTCGGCCATATTGGCAAATGTAAAAGGGAGTTGGTGGCACGTTTACGGGGCATTGATCGTGCTCTTCAAAGACGACATTCAAATCGGCTTGTGGAACTTGAGTCAAAGTTGAAAGATGAGCTTGATATTGTTTTAGCATATGAGGAGGGGTCGTGGTTCTAAATAGCTAGAACTCTGTGGATCACATAGGGGATCGCAACACACGTTTCTACAATGCTTCGACTATGACTAGGAGGCGTGCTAACACGATCTATAAATTGGTAGATTCTGAGGGGATTGAGAACGTGGACCAAGAGGAGCTTATGGCCATGACAGTGGTATATTATCAACAGCTTTTCACGTTGGGGGCGCTAATGTTGGTGTTGTTGCGGTTTGTGGTCAGTTTCCTACTCTTAGACATAAGGTGTTGATGTCTCTATCACGTATGTTATCTGATGATGAGATAAGGGAGGCTTTTATGAGTATGAACCCTTTGAAGGCACCGGGCGTTGATGGGTTACATGCGATATTTTATCAACGAAATTGAGACTTTGTAGGGTCAAGTGTTTGCTGATGTATTAAGAATATTTTCTCATCTGTGGTGATTGATGAAGAGCTTAATCAAATGCTTATCGTGCTCATTCAAATGGTTAAGAACTTGGATTCTTTAAACCAATTTCGCCCAATTAGCCTTTGTTTTGTGGCCGTGACTAAGATTCTGGTGAATCGCATGAAATAGTTTCTGTCGGATTGGATTTCTTCTTCACAATCTAGTTTTATTTTGGGCCAAGCTATTTCTGACAATGTTATTCTGGTTTAGGAGATAATCCACTCAATGAAGTGGAAAAAAGAGAAGAAGGGCTGAATGACGATAAAGCTTGATCTTGAAAAAGCCTACGATAGATTGGAGTGGCACTTCATTGTAGAGACATTACAGGATGTGGGATTACCGGTTGAGATGCAACGACTTATAATGGCATGTGTTACTTCTGTATCGTCTCAGATTTCGTGGAATGGATCCATGATTTCTACTTTTAAACCCACGAGGGGTATCCGACAAGGGGATCCAATTTCCCCTTTTTTGTTTATATTGTGCTGGGAAAGGATGAGTCAGGCCGTTCAAATTGCAGTTGATTCTGACACTTGGGTTTCGTTTTGGGCATGTTGTGATGGACCTAGCATCTCACATTTATGTTTTGCGGATGATATTGTGTTGTTCGCCGAAGCATCGCTTGAACATGTGGAAATTCTGCATCAAATTCTCTAGAATTTTTGTGTTGCCTCAGGTCAGAAGATTGGTGTTGCAAAATCCACTATTTTCTTTTCTAATAATGTTTCACGTGACGTTAGAAATAAAATTTACGGAAAATTTGGCTTTGTGGAAGTGAATGATTTGGGCCGTTATCTTGGCGTACCACTGTTGCATTCGCGTGTGAAATGTGCTTCTTACAAATATTTGGTGCAAAGGTGCGTGATAGGCTCTCAGGATGGCAGGCTAGATCGATTTCTTTAGCAGTACGGGTGGTGCTAATGAAGTAGGTACTTGCGGCCATTCTTTCTTATACAATGCAAACAACAATACTCCCTAAAAAATTTGTGATGACATAGAATGTTTGATTAGGCAATTTATTTTGGGGCATGTTAAAGAGACAAAAAGGACACACTTAATTAATTGGGAGATTGTGTGCTCACTGGTCTTAGAGAGTGGTCTTGGATTGAAGCATCTCTAGATCCAGAATGATGCTTTTGTTATGAAATTGACGTTTCAATTGATGGCAAATCGTGATTGTCTTTGGGTGAGGTTTATTCGGTCTAAATATAAGTGTGGAAAGCTGGGTGACCATATTCCACTTTGTCGAACAAGGTCTAGGCTGTGGAAGGGAATTTGCAAGGTTTGGAAGGCTGTGTATATTAACACACGTTGGCAGATTTGTTGTGGTTCTCAAGTGAGTTTTTGGAATGATGATTGGTTAGGAGACTTTGGTCCTTTAGCGTATCATACGGTTGCGGAAGATTGGATGGGGAATAGCGATGCTAAGGTAATTGATATGGTATCGGATGAGGGCAAATGACAGTGGCATAATTTTGAGAACTTCCTCTCAATGACACTGTTGCTACATCTTGCTGCAATTAAGCCCCCGATTGCGGATGCGAAAAGTGATTTTCCCATATGGAAGCCGAGTGCTAATGGCCATTTTTCTGTCCGATCAGCTTATAGTGTTTGTGCTCCAGACTTTGCTACAACATCGAACCTGATTTGGAGGACAATTGCTAAATTCCGAGGTTGGCAGAGGGTGCAAATGTTTTTGTGGCTTGTTTGCCATAATCAGATATTGACAAACATGAGCGAGTACGTCGTCACATATCGAATGAGAGTTGCTACGGAATTTGTGGAGCTGCGATCGAGGATATCAATCATGTTCTTCGCCAATGCCCTCTTGTGTGTTCTTTGTGGACTGATTTAATTCATGCTTCCAAAAGCTCTGAATTTTTGCAGATTGGCATTAAGGAATGTATCTTGAAGAACATCACTCAGTCGCAATATTTTGCTAGGGATTCGTGGATTGGGATGTTGTATTTGGGGTCATTTTATGGCATATATGGCTGCGCAGAAATCACCTGATCTTCATGTTGGAGTATGCCCAAAGACCAATTATGAGATGGTTGTAAAAGATATACTTATTTTATCTTGTTTATTAATAAGAAGTCATTATTATTATTTCAGTCTTATTCTGTGTATCTATAAATAAAATAAATTATAATAAAGTCTTTAGAATAATATAGTTATTCTTGAATGTCCTTAGTCGAGAATTATTGTGGGCTTGGACAACAATAATGTATTAAGACTAATATGTAGTTGATCGATGACAAAGTTTTGTCATTGACATGGAGATGTTAAAATCAATACATAAGTATGTGTTAGGGAACGACATACTAGACTGACCCGCCATGAGCATGTTTCTTGAATTATTATGTGACAATCACAACATTGCTTATGGTGATAACTACATGTATGATCCTCAGACTTGAGATCATCATTATTTCAGCATCGTGAGTGACATATTTTGATACGACCAAACGTATGTCGTAATTGACTACACTATAAAGACTGATATTGGATATGTCACAATCCATGTAGCGAAATATGGTTGATCAAGTAGGATTTGTCCCTCCTACATAATTGGAGTAATATCATAGGCCACTTAATTGAGTGAGACTAGAAAATGCATGGCCATGCTCGAATAAATTGATATAGGATATCATAGTTATTCATTTATAATAATCTACTCAAGATATTAAGAAACATTAGATGGACTATACAAGTGTGACTAATCCATGACTTGTGTCCGATCTAGATGTGAGGACAAAAGGATGAAATACATAAAAGAAGTTAATCACAAAAAAAGTTAAATCAAACCACGATTTCATGTAACTTAGGTAGCAATGATGTATTGCTAGATGCTACTTATTGCTTGTAATATTATAATTGTTCTAGATATTACTGCTAACGTTACATAAACCTACAAGGGTCACACCCTATGATTGAAATGAATAAATATCGACTAGATATCATGTGTACAAGCTTGTTGTACACGTAATTAGTGAGAAACTAAAATTGTTATAATTATTGCAATTATGGATAATTTCGTTTTTATATATATGTTAATATTTGATAAGTTATTGTAATTATTAAATACTATTAAATATATATATCTATAAAAGAAACCTAATTAAAGTAGAATCAGATTCTACATATTTAATTATGTTTTGTTAAATATATTGTATATTTAAAGAATCCGAATTTAATTAGAATTGGGTTTTTAAATACTATATAAAGGCATAAGGTCTAGCAGCCAACATATGTTTTTTTCTTCGAAAAATCTCTCTAATAGTTAGAGAAGAGAAAAATTGTTCGTTTTATTCGGGTGGACTGCATAGAGGTCGGAACGCCGCTGTGATGACTCAGATTTGATTTGGATTCTCCTATACTCGCTGCGGAATTCCAGATTACTTGAGGTAATGTTTTCATCCTTTATTACCCCGAATTTGTCCCTTGTACATGGATCACTGTGGATTACGCCGGATAATTTTTTTGCTGCGCCATGGGATGTACTGATGTTTCCCTACACTTCATCCCCGGTTCGGTTGATTGTGAGTCCATAGTGCTCCAGGCTCGCTGTATGGTGGAGGAGTTTCGCAACGCCACTAGACTTGGCAGTGCAGTCGTGGTATTGTTTGTGCAGGTTGCGCGTGATCAGGTTCAGTGGGAAGCACCTTTACAGGGTTGGTAAAAAGTGAATGTGGATAGGGCGAGGAGCTTGATTTCAGGCATGGCTTCGTGTGAGGGTGTAGTTTGGGATGCGAATGGAAAATGAATGATTGGCTTTACACGGCAACTGGGTATGTGTTTGAGTTTAGATGCTGAATTTTGGGGTATGTATGAGGGTCTTTCTTGTGCCTGTTCCATTGGGTTTACTCAAATTCTTTTGGAGACGGATTGTCTTGAAGTGAAGTGTATTGTTGAACAAGTAAGTGGCTCAGCTCGCCCATCTCTTCTACTTATGAACATTATGTGCTTATTGGGGCGTTCATGTACGGTTCGTATTGCTTATGTTTCTCGAGAAGGTAATATGGTTGCCGATGAAATGGGTAAGATTGCTCAGCGAGAGGATTTGATTTGCCATAGATTTTTATCCCCTCCAGATGAGATTTTATCGTTGTTGCATAATGATGTTAGTAGTTAGTTTCCTCCTGTGAGGCTGCCTTTTTTGTTTGGGTTTCCACATGGTCTTATGTACTTTATTTCCTGGTGTACTCTTTTCCTCCAATTAAGTTTTAGGGAGGTTTTTAACGAGGCATCAGGTGATAACCACCTATTATTTATAAAAAAACCTCTTAATCCTAAATGGGGAAAAAGAGTACCTATTGTAACCATTACAGAAAGAGCCGACGAGAGAACACTTGCCAAAAAACTACATGAATAGATCCAACTCAACTACAAGAATCATCATGTAAAATGCCTAGCACCTCATTACGGGGGTAGAAAATAATACGTGGTGCAAAGCTATCCATAGAGCTAAATCTCGTCATCGCATCGGCTACCCGATTACCCTCTCGGAAGACATGTCGGAACTCAATTCTCCAATGATGCTGCAGTAAAGCCCAAATATGATCCATCACAGAGGAATAAATAACTCATCTCTCAGAATTCGTCAAAGCCCAAACCACATCAAGGCTATCTGACTCCACCATCACATTGCTAACTTCGAATTTGAGAGCACATTGTAATCCTTCAAACACCACCCAAAATTCAGCCTCCAACGCTGTAAAAAACTTTAAAGGTTAAACAATCTCATCCTATGTTGGAAATTTTAAAGGATTCATATCCAATACACTAGCAGTGAAAACTTTTAGTTTCCACAAGCACCTTAATTTTAGAGTCTAAGGATTTAATTTAGGGTGTAGGGTTTAGGTGTAGGGGTTTAAAATTAGGGGTAATGGTTATAATTTAAGGGTTAAGATTAGGATTTAGGTTTTAGAATAATATGTTGAAGATTTAGGTTTTAACCTATAAACTCTAAATCCTAACCATAAACTCTAAATTATATTCATAATCACTAAATTCTAAACTATTAAACCTAAAACCCTAAACCCTACAACCAAGGCGCTTGTAGAAACTAAAAGTTTCTATCGCCTGTGTATCAAATAGTTATCCATTCTTAAATTCATTTTTGGTATCTTTCAAATCTATTTTATGGTTTATATTGTGACTATTTATTCGAACAATCATAACTTTAAAGTTTGAATACGAATTCTCTAGTTAAAGAGTAGCCAGTTAAAGGTTAAAATGTTGTCTTCCTCGTCCATAAAAGCGTCACTTGTCTATCCCAAACTAAAAAATGCTCAAAAGAAATTAAATTATATTTTGAAAAGTATAAAGACGTTATTTGGTACAGTTAATAAATCAAAAAATAACATTGAATTATTATACTATTTAAAAGGGTTAAAAATAAAAAAAACTTCTTCACTCCCCACATTTACAAAACTTCTTCTTCTTTATTTTGTTCTTTTAACGTTACTGACGGCGATTTTTGGTTGTCTTGCTATTTTGTATATAAATAAATTTATTTTTTTGATAAATATTTTATTTTTTAAGTTTATTTTTTTGTGTTTTGTTTTGCTTTGGCAGATTTATATCACACCTATTTTTTGGTAATTTTTTGTCTGCTTGTATGACAGTTTATTCGTCTGCTTCTATGGTAGTTTTAGTTTGTCTTTGTGACAGTGTTGCATACTTTTACAACAGTTTAACGTTCGTATGACAAGTATCAACGAGCGTTCTTAACATCGAAGATCGGTGGTCTGTGATGTTTATAATCTTTTTTGTGGTTTTGCTGATATGTCAAAATTAGCAGCGGAAAGATTTGCTTTCTTCATAGAGCGTTCTGTTCAAAGTAGTAGTTGTTGGATTCTTTCAAAGACTATTGTACAAGTTTTTCAGAAAAGTGAAAGGGTTTGTTTTTCATATCTTTCACACCCTTCAATTTTATTATTTTTATTTTTTTCACATTGATTTTTTCAATGTTTGTGGTGTGGTTTTTTTGTAACCCTTCACTTTGAATATAATCCAACATACTTCTTCTTGGTCAAAAAAATAACAAATTATAAAGTAATTTAAATATTTGTATGAAAAATACAAAAAAAAAAATAAGTTTTTTAACGAAAAAAATCAAGTTTTGTTTTACTAGTATTTAACTAATTTATATTTTGTATTATTAGGAAAATTGATATAATAATTAACTATATTTTTAGTTATAATCATATTAAATAATGTCTAGTTTATAAATCACTCTAATAATTGTATAAAAATATGATTTTCTTAAATGCTTGTACATACAAAATATTCTACTAAATAAATCTGAATTTTTTTTAAAATATAAATTAATATATTCATAAAGTATTGGTTTTGGATGAATTATTTTTTTCTTCTATACTGATAAATCATGTTATATTTATATCAAGGAGCTAATAAATGGTGCTTACATGGATATAAAATTTTATTTAATTTGTGACTTTTAAAAAATTGTAACTAAAAACTCTAATGAAGAAAGATGGACCGTGAATTTTATTACTATCTGTTGGTATAGGAAAATGAGACTTTAAAACCTTAAATAACATTTAGAATTTGAATTTTTGGCATTATGAATGAAACAAAATGAATTATAGAATCGTTTTGAGTCGGATACTAATTATAATAAAGAAAAACTCTTAGTGATTGTTTTACATTTCTTCAATTTCAAATTTTAATCAAAATATGTGTTACACATTTGAGCTACGTTTAGTAGTATTACTTATTTTTCTTGTCTTAGTACATGAGTTAGCAATACATATGGTTAAGTATGGACAAAGAGAATAAATAAAATATTACTTATTTTGAATAAATATTAATATTATTTTATTTTATTTACAATTTTTCTAATTTCAAATTTAAATTTGTATCGATTATTCTTTATATTATGATAAACTATTTTAAATCTCACGCAACAATTAATTTTTCACTTATATATATTTTTTAAAATAGTCTTAAAGTGATTATAATATAGTATCAATTTATACTTTTCTTAATCCTTTGATAAGATATATACATGTACGTATTGTAGACAAAATTACTCGTACTTAGATCTCCTAAGATAAATATTATCCACTTTTTTACTGAGACCACTCGTTAGATTCATCCGCATTAATAATTATATAACCAAAAAGTAATATTAGTGTATTTTCCTTAACTATTGGGTGGTGCCTTTTTCCTTTCCACATATGGTTTAACTATTGCAGAGAAAATAATGCGAGGGTTGGTCGCCCTCAAAACCTTAATCTCATTGCCCCTTTTATTTTTGCCTTTATCGGACACTGTACCTTAGCATTTTTATTGATATCATAGGTGAATATTTTTTTAGGAATATTGGTGAATATTTGATCGAATTAAGTCTAGTTGAGTTATATTTTTTTTTCTTTTAGTTGAGTTGACGAGTCATATTTTGCTATTCAAATTTTATTTAAAATTTTTTAAGTCTGGTTTATGAAATTCGAGTCAAGTCTAGTTGTTTGGGTTTTTATTCAAATTTAATTGTAAATATTTACAATATTACTGTACAAATTGGTTTAAACGAATTTCTAAAATCATATATGATATACGTATATATTTCTTCATATCTTTTTTATAAATATGAGTAAGATTTGTAATGTTATTTAATAAATTAAATATCATATAAAATTATATAATATTATAATAACAATTTTTTAAAGAAGTGATTTTGAGGGGTATATTGATGAGAGTATAAAAAAATTAACAGATTAATGTAAAGAAATAATTTGCAAAGAATTATTATTAAAAAAATAAATTATAAAAAAATAACTGAACTTACATAGTAATTTGAGTCTTATTATTTAAATTTTATTTAAAATTTTTTGACCTAAATTTATGAAATTAAAATTAAATTTATCAAATCTAATTTCAGTCTCCCTTAATTAATGTCGCTTTTTGCTACCTTTCCCCACTTTCAATCAATCAACAAAAGAAGAAAGGGACAGGAGAATTTTGGAACAATGTGTAGCATGTTGCATGTTTGATGGTTGGAATTCATATTTCTTGCGTCTAATTATTGAATTTATTGATCCACAACATGCAATGGGATTCATTTCTGGACTACAAGAATCAGTTAAGAATCACATATCATAAACGGAAATATGTATATATTGGGAGAAGTCTATTCTTAAATTTTATTTATTTTTCAAGGTTTTTGACATTTTAAATATCGTTACTTTAATGTTTGAGATTTATTTGATTTTAAGATCTATAATCTTAAAATTAGATAAATTAAACTTTAATCTCATATTTTAAAATGTAAATACATTTTACATCTTTATTACTTTTGAAATTAGGCAAATTAAGTATTCGTGCATAATCTTTCACTTTATTTTTTTAAGTTTTTGTCAACTTTGAAATCAAATAAATTAATCTTTAACCATTACAGTTTTTGTTGAAGTACTTTTTTAAATTTATGTTAAATTTAAAAGAGAAATATTTCATGCATTGAGTGGAAAGAACGTTTTTCACAAGTGAATTCAATTGAAATTTATAGAAGTAGTGGCAGAGCATGTAAGAGACCAGTGGCAAATTCAAAAAAAAAAAATTTGACTGGGCCAATATTAATAGAACAAGAAATTTTCTAACATAACTCGTATATACAGTTTTCAATTTAAAAATAGAGTATCAGTTTAAAATAATATGATTACATGTTAGCGAACATAAGCATATGTAAATAAATTATCAATACTTATTTACAACGGTGTAAATAAAATAGCTTATTTACAATGATGTAAAATAAGTATCAATGTATTTAAAATTTATGTTTACTTACTATTATTTGTAAGGATATATTTTATTGAATATTAACTTCAGTAACTAGTTCTTTGCTTATTTTGGATGTCATAAAAATTATCACTTATTCAATAATTTAAACTTTGTTTTACTTAATCTAATTTTATTCAAAGCTTATGGTTATGAGTTTGTCTTAAAAACAATATTTGAAAATTTGAACAGATTTTGATTGCGGATCTTTTTATTTCTTTATTAAATAAAATATATCATAGTTTTTTTTTGAATAGTCTAAATGTGATTACAAGGTATATAGTATCTGTTCATAGATATTCTTAACACTTTGACAAAGCGCATACACCTTGCAAATTATCAAACAAGACGTTAGAGCACACTCTGTCCATAACTTGTTTTGTCAAATTATCAATAGTGATTGCAAATATAATATATATATTTTAGATTAATGAGTTGAAATTCAAATATAAAATCAAAGAGATAGTAATTTAATATTTTTTTATAAAAGATATCATTAATAAATAAACGAGTTTGTTCATAAACATGAACAAACTAAACACACATTTGTTCGTATACGTTCGTTCATTAAATGAACATAAAAAAAGTATTCATATTCGTTTATTTAACTTAATAAATAAATATTATACGAATAGTTCATCGAATGTTCTGTTTATATACACCCCTATAAAAATGGAAGGATAAAAAGTGATAATTTTTAAGTTTGATTTTGAGAACGATGAAACCAAAAATTTTTAATTTAAGAATCATAAAAATTAAAATAATAATAATCTAACTTTTAAAATTTTATTTTTGAGACTAATAAAAAAATATTTTTTGGGGCATGGCCTAGGTAGGCCCCCTAGATTTGCCACTGTAGGGGACTAGTGTGGGGTCATGCTCCAAATTTGAGGATTAAAATTTGACCCTTATAATTTAAAAAAAAATTAATTTGACCCCTCAAGATTTTAAAAAATTCATATTAAGCTTCAAGATTTTGAATATTTAATTAAATGTTCTCTCTTAATTTTTAAAAGTTCTTATTAAATTTCTCAAATTTTAAAAATATTAGTTAAACCCTCAATTTTTTTTGAAAGTTTTAGTTTAAGCCTCTAATTTTTTTAAAAATTTATATTGGCCTTCAACCCTTACCCATGTTCCGCCACTATATGGAAGGTTTATGAGTTTATTTTTCAAGGTTTAAAATTTAAGATTTAGGATTAGAATTTAGATTTTTAGAGTTTAAAGGATATAGTTTGAGATTTAAGGTATTAATATTAGAGATTTGAATTTTAACTTTTTAAAGTAAAATTAGATATATTAGTGAAAAAAATTAATATAAAATGCATAAAATAATAACTCATTTAAAATTAAATAAAACACTAACTTCTACTTGTTAATTTTTAAATTAATAATTTAAGAATTTAATTATAACTCATATATATTCTTATTATTAATGGTCTCTAACGTTTCACCCTGATTTTATCCCGCAAATAGTAAATCCAGATAACATGACTAGATTTTCCATGGAGAGGGGAAACTACCACGTTGTACTTTTTCGGCTGCTGGAAAGCTAAATTGACCTTTCACCCACATTTAAAAAAATTATATGTTGAGCCACACAATGCATAGTGGGGGATTAAACTCGTTGCATAAAACTTTGGAGTTAATTAATTAGCCACCAAAGATAAGATTCAACCCACCATTTGTTTACTTTTTTCATGTATATAAGCCTTCACTGGAACCAACTCCTTCAACCATACTTGGAAATTAAACATGGCAACTTCAGCAACATCCACCCATTTCTCCCAACACAATTTCCATCCGAGAAAAGTTCTCTTACAAACCCTAATTCAACAACACAGTTATTCCATCAATGACACGCTCCATACAGATGCAGCCATTGCTGTCTTAGCCCTCATTTGCATCCTCATTTCTTCTTTTGGGTTGTTTTGTATCGTCAAGTGTGCAAATAGAGGTGGAGGCTCAACTTCTGTTGCTGCCGAATCGGGTGTCAACTCTTCATCCAAGTTGGCTACCGTAGGAGTTGAGCAGGAAACCTTGAATTCCTTCCCTGTCGTGAAATACGAAACCGAGTTGAAACTGCCGGGCCTAGGCACCACTTGTGTTATATGCTTGTCGGAGTTTGCTGCCGGGGAGTGTCTCCGGATTTTGCCCAAGTGCAACCACGAATTTCATACTCCTTGTATCGATAAATGGCTCGGTTCACATTCTTCATGCCCTACATGCAGGCACTGCCTGGCTGAAACGTACAAGATTAATGTGAAAAGGTTGCAGCTAGTGGAAACAGTGAATTAATTATAATATGCACTAGAACTGTCATGTAACGAAATTGCAAGCAACAAAGTGTTTTTATTTGAGTTGAAAATGGCTAAAAGTTAATGGAGAAAAAGCACGTGATAAAAGTTAACAAATGCATGTCATAAATCACCTGAAAACAAAAATATAAGTTAATATCTCAGTACAATACACAACTAAAGTCATCTGAATTTGAAAATAAAGAGCAATCCAAAGTAAGTTAAAAAAACGACTCTTAAAACACCTTTTTGGTAAGCATAACTCCGGCCTGTTTAGCTTCACGTCTCTATTTAGGAACAAATTAAGTTTTCTTACCAGACCCTTTTACTATGAGCAGAAATCTTCTGCCAATTTTTGGTATCTGTTCCAAAAATTAAAAGAAAAAAATTATAATTTAAAATTAAAGTTTATGGTTAAGGTGCAAAATTTATAGTCTATGAATTATTTTTAAAATTTAAAGTCTAGAATTTAAAATTTAAAAATTAAAATTATAGCTTAAGATTTTTTTTTTTTTAACTTTGAACTACATATAAGAGAACCAAAAAAAGACCGGAGATTTGTGTTCATTTTGCTACATGGGTATAATAAAAAGATAGCTAACAGTTCATATCTCTAACTCATCCGACACGACAGAAATATCTGCCCCTTTTCGGTGCTCATTTTTATACCCAACTCTAAAAAATTAAATTTTAAACCTTAATCTTAACCCTAAACAGCCTAAGAAATACATTCTACCCATAATTCCCTAAACTCTAACCTTAAACCTAAACCCTAAACCTAATTTTTTTAATGTGGGGCATAAAAAAGGTACCGAAAAGGGGCAAAAGATTTCTATGTTAGACATTTGGCATTAATAATCCAAAAAATATAAAATAATAAAAATTAAACACTGAATTTTATTATTAGATCAAACAAAACAAAATTAACTACAAATAAATACAAAGTTAAAAAAATAAAAAATTGAATAAAAGAAACGAATAAATAAATTATAATTTGATTGGGTAGAAACGAGTTGAGGCTTGTGCGAGCGAAGTTTCCTTAAGACAAAATGTAACATTGCCTTCCTCTATCACAAAAAACACTTTAAAAATCACAGAGTAAAAATAGTAGAAAAAAATCTGTATAAGGTTCTTAAACCTAGTAGGTTTGCATGCTATTTATAGAGGTATGAGTTCCATTAAAAATAAAACTTGTGAATTGTTTGAATTTTATTTAAAATAAAATTCATTAATTAAATAGCATTATCACAATAATATATGAATTAAAAGATAATATCTTATCATTTATTGGAGATATTAAAAATGCTACATTTGAGGAAAATTATCTTATAATGAGTTAAAATATCCATAAGCCTACAAAAGGCCCAACTAATCCAACTATTCACATTACTTATATCATATCAACTTAAATTATTCATTATTCACCAAGAGTCTTGTATATAAACATATCTCACGCTTGGTAACCCATCAATATGGGATATCAGTTTTTCCCTTTTTCTTAACTCAATTCACAAGCCCTCTTTGAGCATCAATTTCTCATTCATTACTTACCCATTTTGAACGTATGAAATATCATTGTAAAAGTCTCATAGAGTAGAATATGAAGACGTAATTTCATTATTCGAATTTTCACCTTTGCCCATAAAAATATGCCATAAATTTTCAGTTTATCATATTTTTTCCAACATTCTATTCCTCCCAACATGCCATTATCCAGCTCAAAAAAGTTCAATATCAAGGGGAAAAGTTTTTATTTGACTCATTGGTATAAAAGTCCTCAAAGAAGTTTCTTTGTTTATAATTTTTTTAGATGTGGTCGAAACGGAGCTTTTTTTTTTTTTGAAGAAGAAAAAACTGAGCTGAATAAAGTAGTAAAGAAAAAAGAACAATTCAAAATAGATAAATAAGGAATTAAATTAATAAACAGATTTTGTAGTTGATGAGTAAAAAGTTTTGAGCAAAGTGCTGGCCATTAGATGTCCAAAGTTGAGAAAACAAAAGTGTATAGCAGGCGGCTAATTAAATAGTAATTATAGAAAAGAAAAGTTCACTTTCATTGCTTTCTTTTTCTTTAATTTATCAAGATTTGTGGGTGGATGTGTTTGTACTTGACTATTGGATTGTGCTTTTTGTTCTTTCCAAATGGTATGATTCTTGCAGAGAAGATAATGCAAGGGTTGGTTGGTCGCCCTCCAAACCTTAATCCCATTCCTTCTTTTTTGGCCTTTATTCTTTCTGCATTTTATTAATCTCGCTTTTTCTTACCTTTTCCCTGTGGCCTTCCACTTTCAGTTTTTCAACAAACGACAGGTTCCAACAAAAAGAGAAACCACAGGAAAACCTTGGAACCATTTCTAACATGCCGTGTGTTTTATGTGGAATTCATGTTTCTATCCACTTTCTTGTGTCTAATTATTTGGTTTGCTTAGTTTTACGAATACATGTTCTAAGATCATTGGTTTAAGGACCTCTTTTAGGTTTTTTTCTTTTCACTTTTTAATTTTTTGGATTAAGTAGAAATATTTTTTTACATTTTTAAGGATAATATCAAAATTTAAACGTATCAAAATAAGATCACATGAGTATATTTGGCTACTCGATTAATTAATGAATCTTTTTCACTTTTAATAATTATATTATAGTTATAATTTTATCTAGAAGTGGTTAGTACAGTTAGTATTAGGGACGGATCTACTATATATGTGCGAAGGGCTCTACTCCCACCACCACCTCAACTTTTATTTTTTTCCTTCGATTTTTGTAATAAATTTTAAAATTTTAAGAAATAATTACAAATTGTGCCATCACTTTTCAAATAAATTAAATTCTCCCTTCAAGTTGATATTCTTAATTTTGTCTCTAGTGATTGTTATTTTTATAAGGGTAAACTATTTAGGTGACTACCGAACTATTTGAACATAATTATTTTGATCATCGAACTAGACAATTCGTCAACCAGACCACCAATTTTTCTTATTTTGATTACCTTCGTTAAAAAACTAACATAGGAGTAACGTGACGGTTAATAAAAATTTGTAAAATTATACATTTGGTCCTTATTATATTAATTTGATCCTAATTTTAATTTAATTAAATAAAATTAACCAATCAAATGATACGTATTCAATCCCTTTTTAATTTTAATTTATTTAATTTAACAGATTTAATCAAACCTATACCCAAAAACAAAGAGAGTTTAAGCCACAACGACTAGACTAATACCATTTATATGATATAAGATAATAACATATTTTATTAAAAAGTTACGTTATTCGTGAAAAATAAGTCTAAATTGAAAATATTTCTATCTTTCTCTTCGTTAACTCCACAACAACATAGCTGTGACAATCGGTAAGATGATGATGATGATCATCATATATATGATATGACATTCCATCAAGAAAATATAGAATTTAGCAGCCCGTAAACACATTCTAAAATGGAAGGGGAAAAAAGGGGAAAATCCATTAACATTCACTTAAAATAGAAGGAAACGTTTTTTTTTTAATTTCATGAAGTAACAGCTCAGAAACATGTGGCATCACTTAGCAGTAAAATGGCAAGGTTATGTACCCGAGTCTCGAGCATGATAATTACAATTGAGAACTGTATCTAGAATGAACTCTAGAAGATTACGAAAATCAAAAAATCCAAATACATCCTAATCATTTTAAACATTTTAATCACACGACACAACTGAGTATCCCCCTCCCTACAATCTTACAAGAGAACGGAGCACACCTGATGGCTTCTTTGTTCTTTCAGTAGATTTTCTGATGTTTGCAGCAGCTTTGTTCTAGATATGATGATGATCATCATCTTACCGATTGTCAAGCTATGTTGTTGTGGAGTTAATGAAGAGAAAGATAGAAATATTTTCAACCTAAGCTTATTTTTCACCAACAACGTAACACTTTAGTAAAATATGTTATCATCTTATGTCATATAAATGGTGTTACCCTAGTGGTTAGGGTTTAAATCTTTCTTGCTCTTGAGCGTGGGTTTGATTCTCACTACTTGCAATGCCTTTTATTTTGGTCCAATGTATAATTTTATAAATTTCCATTAACTGTTACGCCGTTAGGTTTTCAACGATGGTGGTCAAAATAAGATTAATTTAAAAGTTTAGCGGTCTAATTAACAAGTTGTCTAGTTTGATAATCAAAATAAATATGTCTAAATGGTTCAGTAATAACTTGAGTAGTTCATTTGTTGAATACTTAATAACAGTAACATGTAAAAATGAAAATAAAGAACACTAGAAACTATTTGTGCTTCATCAATTGATCATGCTTCTACGGAATTTGACTCATAGAAAAATTCAATATATATCCTCATAAATCTCTCCCTTCAAATACTCGCTAAATACTTAATTAAACACTAGAAACAATAAAGAAAAGCTCTCACACACTTGAATGATGTCTCTAGTAAATCAGACAAGTCCAGAATAAATTCCCTCACAAGTACATTTCAAATAAATCAATCTACACTAATATTTATAGTGGAAACTTTCTAAGGTTAAGAAGGTATTTTTAGCGAGACCCAAATCTGTGTCGGTGTTGTATGATAATCATTAATAAAATCATACAACTTTACTTTAAAAAAAATTATTCAGATCAATTTCTTGGTTTGAATCATTATTATCACCGTAAGGTAATTTTACAGATTTAAATAACATATTTGGGTTAACAATTTTTAGAATTAGTGATTAAAAAGTTTTCTATTGGCACTTTTTTGTCTTCTAAATTATGGATTCAATATTAATTTAGAGCCCTTCTCCTAAGTAGAAACTGTTCATATATATATTGAGAGTAAATAAAACTCAAGATAAAAACTGAGATTTACTTATTCTAACGTTAATACTGTTACAACAATGTTAAAACGAAAAATTAAAGACGGGGCTACATTTAAATTGAGGGTCAATTAACCCTATTTGATTTGTTGGGTATAATATTTTTAAAGAGTTAATGTAAAATATTTCATAAGAAATATGGAGATTGACCTCACTTGATTTGTTGGGAGTATGAAGTTTATAATACTTATCATAGTAGTATGAAATTTTCTTATACCTCATATTTCATTCTGCCCCCACTATATAAAAACAAAATGCTTTAGAAATTCGAATAAATATCACGAAGTTGAATACTTATTGGAATAAAATGTGTCCTAACTTCCATCATCATCAATGATCTTTAGTTATTCTAACAGCAATACTCATATCACGAACTTAAATAAATATTATAGTGTATGTCATGAATCTTCATTGGTTTTTTGGCCAATACGACTCCAAAAATCAGAATACCAGCTGTGATTAATATTCTTGATCTTCATTGCATATATTTGATAGTGGGGAATCTTTTGTGGCCGCAAATTTTGAAACATTAGAGCTCGCTTGTAGTAGGTGAAACTTTAATCTAACCTTGAAGTTATAGTAAACTATTTTACTTCAAACAGATCCCACTTCATCTTAAAAGTGGAAATTGGATAGCCAGTCGACGGTTTATGTTTATAATTCACCCCTTCTGATATAGAAAGAAGACTCTTAATCTTAAGTTTTCTCTTTTGAAAAATTAGACAAAGCCTTTCCTGAATTTAAACTAATCATTACAAAGCACAATCATTATTCTGCTTTTATCTTATGATAAAATTTAAACCAAAATAAAATACGGAGACAGCCATTCTTAATGGTCCTTACAAAAAGAAAATATTGAATTAAAATTCTTGGTGTCCTCAATGTGTTATTGTATTTAGGAAAAGATGCATAATTGTATGCTAATAATGCAGAGATATTAGAAATTTAGAAAGTACAAAATTACAAAAGTTTAGAGAGTACGAAATTAGATTATTAAACAAAAATAAAAAAATATATATAAATTATATGAAAATTTAAAATTTCTATCGTACTGTCTATCGTCATTCCTAAAATAAAGAGGATGAATACTTGACTAAAGATTCAAAGGTGCTCTAGTGATTCAGAAAGCCACACAATAATTAGTTTAATCGCACGTAACACTTGCTCTTATTACCAAGTTAAACCTCTTTTTGTTTAATAATAATAAGTAACAAAGCCCAGAGTCTAATATGGAAGGTGAATATGAATCCACTAATGTACTTTTGGAATGAGAATAAAATTGGACCGACTACGAAAACAAAAAGAAGCATAATGCAATCAAGTTAAAACAATCCGTTGTCAGACAGAACATACAATAGACATCACCACAATTGCAATTACAATAATGTATTTCTAGATCCTTTTCCATGAAAGCAAAAACCAGTAGAGAAGAACCCAAACTACAACGGGTTAAAAGTTAATCAATCTCTCAGCCAAAACTATCACTACCAGTTTTTCATTTACTATTAACAGAGCTATCATGCTCAATGGACAATGTATACATGAACATCTACTCCATGACAAGTTGCATATCCAGTGAATTTCTTCTCTATGTGATAAAGGCATGGAGCCAAAAAAATAAAGCAAAGGTAAAGCTATTGATATTAAAACAATGAAGCACAAAACACTTGTCTTGTGATTTAAATTACCAAAAAACTAAAAGCAGAAAATGAACACTGAGGATTCATACCTGCTAAGATTTTCTAGTCCGAGCAATTACCTTTTGGATGATTATACCAACAAGAATCAGTATAGATCTTATAGACATGAACTCACATCACTATATATATATCTAAAAGATGCCGAAGCTGAGTATGTCAGAGGCTGCTTGGTTGTTATTTAGATGAGTCCATCCTTAGGTCACATTTGGAATGAAAAAGTGGCATGTGTAACGCCACTACCCGGTCTAGGAGATAAACCGGTTTAGGAAGTGCTACTAAACATATATAAGCAAAACAATGACAACCAGAAGACCTTTCAAACCATTCTAATGTTGACAAAAACTCTTCTTTAGCTAAACAGGGACTAACAAATTTCTTCGATTTCATAACTCATGAAATTACTAGGTTTGAATCTAGATTTCAAAGGTACGTATCAATTTTTAAACATTAGCATTAATACATGTCATACAAAAGAGACATGCCACAGAATTTATACCCTCAAGTAATTCTATAAACAATGAATATCTTTAAATCACATAGCATGAAGTAATCCAATCACTTAACATTTCAATAATTTAATCCATACATAAGAATGACTCGACCCATGAGATATAGAAATTTCTTTATAGCTGAGTCTTATTCCCTTTATGGCACAAGTAATTACCTTACAAGAATTTCCTTTAAAAGCATTGCATCTTGTTCCGATTAATCATTTATACTTTTGGAAGACATAACCCTTAATACAAGTACCCTAACATGAAGACTTTCGCAATCCATATTCATCTATATCATAGTTAATGATCAAGCAAGTTAATTTAAGTTGATTATAATGTAATATTAGAAACCTTTAACTTAATGTCTATCTCATTCATTCTCCCGATATCAAGTCAGACGTAAAGAATACCTAGAATCTATGAAGATCCATAGATGGTTTCCTAGACTTAATCTCGACTTCTAACATACTATACTCAACGCAGGGCAAATCAAATCAAAGTTTATCTATAGATCAAGCACCATGATATAAGAGGCCAATTACACACATAAATTATACAACCAAATTGAATGATTGCAAACAGCAAAACAGAACTTATCAAACTTCTCTATATGCATAATCACTCATGTGCCACCATACTAGGAGATTTATCAAGAGCTTACAGGATTTGCATCTTATATTTGTGATCTTGACCGAGCTCCGAGACAAAGAGGTCACTAACCTTAACCTGAAACAATATCAGAATTGGCCAAGTAAATAAACACTTAGCGAGGTAGTTTAAAGCAAAAGAATTTTGATCAGATATCCATACTTTAATGGAGTCCCAAAAATCGTATACAAATACTTTTAAGCTTGGACAAGAAGTTGGCCATTTACAAACAAGGAAATCAATTGAGCATCCTTACATATATCAAGATAACTCAAATAAAATATAACATTCTCACATTCACTTAGTATTCGAACCAACTCTAGCCTGATCTTATACACGTGATACTCAACCAAACACAAATGTGCTCATACATGGTAATCAATCAAGTTTAAGAGCTTTAACATGCTACTCGAACAATTAGGTACAAGCTTACTCATGGCATTCGTAATTTTTACATCAACTTTAATATAGTATTCGAGCTAACAGGTGGATATTATTACAGCTTCTAATCGAACATGAAATGTCATACATGGCAATCAATCAAGCTCGTTCATTTATAATTTGATACGTATTTTTCCTTAGAAGAGTATTACTATTTGTAACGACGTTTATGAGAATTCAAAAGTTTAGGGGTTTCCCGCTCTTATTTGAAAACATTTTATTAAAAGGGAAATTCTTTAGAAAAATGGGCTTTTAAAGTAAAATAGGAGTTTGAGATAAAACTGGAGTCGCCACCGGTCACTTGGGTAAGGTAGATCGGAAACCAAAAAATAAAACCAAAGATTTTTAGGTTCGGGAGTCGGTTACGTGTGGGGAAGGGTTAGCACCCCACAATGCCCAAAATTGGTACCAAAAATAATTACCGCTTTGTTAATATTGGGAATTGCGAATTTGAAGTGACTATTTAATTAAAATTTGGTTATACAGACAAGTATATTTTAAGGGCCTTAATATTTGAGAAGGAACGTCCGAACCACCACCACTACGACTGGTACTGGCCCCGTTCATTCCCGAATAAAAGGACACCGCATAACAAATTATATTTGAATGCAAAACAATATAATAAAGCATTAAGACACAAGGTATAGATAAATAAAGATGAACAATAAAAGAAGCTAATAATATAATACCATATTATATATATAAATCATATATTATATAGACCACACATAAAAATCATACTATCTAAATCAAGTGTTATATAAAAACTATACATCGTACTACAAATATAACATTTAACATACTAATATATCATACATTCATTAAAGGCCATATCATAACGTATCAAAGCAAAGACTGAAATCAAAGGAATTTAAATGCAAGATCGAATAAAAAAAATGCATGATAATAGAAAAAAAAACGCAGAAAAGAGGACTGAATCGAACAAAGCTAAAATTTGGAGGCCGGAATTAAAAGAAACGAAGACTTAATCGGAATAGGGGACAAAATTATAAAACATTTTGAAAGGCCAGTAGCTGCGGGAAATATTTAAAAATGCGGGAGGACCAGAACCGTGATTAGAATAGGGCAGAGGGGTTTATTATGTAATTTCCCTATTTTTAAAACAAAAGGACAATATAAAACTCACTTTAAACCGGAAATTAAACCATTTCCCAAGTGTTATACCAACCCAAAACTTAAAGAGCTCATGAATGCTCTGCTAGGGTTCATATGAACCCAGAAATCGATGGATGCTCAGTCGCGCACCACCTCACCGACCACCACCGGACGCCATATGCCGCCGCACCGACCACTGCCAACCGTCGTTCGCCGGCGCCGACAAAACCCAAAAAAAACAAAAAAGCTTCATCTTCCCGACCTAAACCCAGATTCGGTTCTCCCTTTTTAAAATCAAGCTTTCCTTCCTAAAAACAAAAAGAAAACGGTATTTAAAAATCCCAATTTTGAAATCGAAGACCCTTTCTACGAAAATATCCGACCCTCACCGGTTCACCCGTATGACCGAGACGGCTAGGGGCTTGTCACCGATGAACGGAGCCGAACGACGATTCTGAGAAGTCGACGGTCGGCGAAGGTAAAAAAAAACTAAACCCTAACCTTCCTTTTTCTTTTTGCTCAAAATGAAAAAAAAAGCAAAGAGAACAGCTTTACCTTAAAAGTTTTCTTTCTGTTGGTCTCGTGAATGCCTACAATTGATTAATTACATTGTTTATATCTGCCTTTTTTTTTGTTTACATTTGCAAGAAAACTTTAAATGCATGTTTTGTGGGTGATGACTTTTCTGATATCTTCATTTTCCCATTGTCTCTTTGTCTGCAAATTTTTGAGTTTTTTTTTTCATTTCAAGATTTCTCTGATGTTTCTTTATTTTGCTCATGATGTTGATTTTTTGCCACTGCAATAGTTGACATCTTTCTTGTCTTTGTTTGTTTCCTTGCACGCGTGGTCAATCGGCGGAGAGGGGGACCGAAGAGAGAAGCTCCGATGAGGCTGGGAGGCTAGACGTGACCGACACGCACGCAGGGAAGCCGAATGGTCGGGCGGTGAAGTGTACTCGCGCGTGGAGAAGCTGTGGAGCCGCGCGTGGGGAAGCTGTGGAGCCATGCGTGGGCGCGTGGGGGGGGTCTAAAGAGCCGGCGTGAGAACTACACGCGCGCGTGGGAGACAAACGGTCCGGCGCGTGGGCGCGTGTAGAATCTGATGGGCCTCCTCAGCTTCAATCTTGGCCGTTGGATCAGACCAGATCCAACGGCTCTCCTTTGGCTGCGCATAAGAGAGGAAATAAATTAGGGTTTTTTGGTTTAAGGCCTTATTGGGCCGAATCATGTGTAAAATGGATTGTTTGTTTTTAATTAAAGTTGGGCTTTGTTTATTCAAACTTGGGCAGTTATTAATTGTTATATCTCTATATAAGGGCTGATTTAATTGGGTTTTTGACCTTAGTTTAATCTAATAATAATAATAATAACATACATACATACATAATATTATACTCACACATATTACACAAATATCAATATTACAAATACACCCAATGTATACATACACATTCACATTTATTAATGACATTAATAAATACCTAAATATATTCAAGCAACACACATATTATATATATAATCATGCATCACATATAATATATATAAACATAGACATATATGTTACATAAAAACATACATAATAATAATGGTAATAACAAAAAATGGCAATTAATAATGGTGATATGACATAAATGAGACATATATAATAAAAATAAAACCATATAATACACTTAGTAATATTTAGGTTTTTTCAAATGGATAATAGCATGATAACCATATAAAGCTTAATTAAAAGGTACTAATAGTTAACTAATTTTTAGGGTTTTTAATAAAGGATAAAATGAAGCCCAATATGTATACTTATATAGCATATAAGCCCATTATTACAAAAACAACAACGAAAATAAAAATGAGTTCATCCCGGACAAAATTAGTGATTACAGCTGCCCCTCTTTGCTTATTTTTGTATAATAAGGATAGAGCAAAGACTATAAGCACTAATTTTGTTCCACTTCCTGTTCGAGAATTTGAAGCGACGAATCCTTCCCATATGGGATTGTTCGCTTCCCCCCTTCGAAGTTTTGGAGCCATAAGTTCTTTCTACATAGAACTCTTTATTTTGACCAATCCTTTGAATTATAAGTTATCTCATTCTAGAACTTCTTTCTCGTCCGAAACCCCAGATCTACAAGTCCCTTCTACGTAGGACCTTTCGCTTTTGAGATCCTGGAGCTGCAAATCTTTTCTATATGAGACCTCTTTCGCTTATGAGTTTTTCTATATAGAACTATTTGCTTCGAAGTTCTTCCTATATCGAACGTTAAGATGATACTCTGTTTTCAGATGGCACGAGTACCAAGAATTTCTCCATTGTCTCCCAAGAGGCTAAAGGTTGGAAGACCAGATGGTAATATCCTGCTTTCTCATTGCGGTAGCATAGAGAGCACCTGCCAAAACAAACATAATATTTTGATGATATGTATTAGCATGTGCCTAACTTAAAGATGCCTATCTATACATGATGCATGAATAATGGTATCGTTACGCGAAAGCCCTTTCGCGTTGACCATCCTCTTCTTTCTTTCTTATTCTTCTCAATTTCTTGTGCTAACGGTATCCCCTCTGATGTTTAGGCTCGACCATCTTAGCCTTCTTTTCAAATTTTCGGTTCTCTTTTTTCTACAGTGCCTTCTCAGGTTTTCATTTCTCTTTTTAGTGTCGTATTGATATTTTATCCTTTATTGCTTTCTCTTTCATTTTCATTTTCTTGTCTTTTCTCTTTTTTTATATTATTTTTTATTTTCTCTTCTCTTTTTTTCTTTCCCCTTTTCCCTTTTTTCTTTCTTTTTTAGTATTATTTTTACAGTGCCCTTTCGGGTTTTTCACTTTGACACTATTTTGGCTTAGCAAGCCTTTTGCCTTAATCGTCTCCTTCCTTGGACCTCGGTATATAGGAAAAGTTTGAGGTTCATTTTTGCCATAGGACCAACCGTACCTGAAAAGGTCAGAACACAGCATTACACATAAATCTCTTGCTTATCATGAATCTATATTAACTTTCTTGCAGGACGTTTGGTAGAAGAGATAAGAGAAGGCTTAAAGCAATACTTCATTAATGCTTAAAAATTTGGAATAATTTAAAAGTTATGGCAAACATGGAAGAAGAGAAAAAAAAGCATGATGCAACACCCCAAACATCGACTGTTGAATGATTCGAGAGCCCATCGACTGAAACAGATTGCTCGCTTGAGGTTCTTTACCGAAGCGCCTGATATCCTGGGAGATCTTGCCTGTTGGATGCCTAATCTTGAAGGCTTGTTTGGGCCACCTTTTCAGGTTTTCAACTCAGACCCCCCTTTTAGTTTTGAGACGCCCTTTTCGGGTTTTCATCTCAAGCTTTCTTTTTTTTTCTTTTTTTTTCCTTCTTATTTTTTCTTATTTTTTCCTTTTTTCTCTTTTTCTTTTTCTTTTACGCATAGTATTTCTTTACCGAGTCCGAGTTCACTAGATTGCTTAACTTATTCCCCTCTAGTCCTGTTAAAATCAATGTTCCTTTAGAAAATGCCTTTTTAACGACATAAGGCCCTTCCCAATTAGGCATCTATTTTCCTCGAAAATCTTTTTGAATATGCAAGATCTTTTTAAGCACTAGATCTCCTTCTCAGAATTCACTTGGGCGAACCTTCTTGTCATAAGCTCGCATCATTCTTCTTTGGTACATCTGACCATGGCAAATGGCTTTTAGTCTCTTCTCCTCAATGAGATTCAACTGATCAAACCGTGATTGTACCCATTCGGCCTCTTTTAACTTTACCTCATTCAATATTAACAGTGACGAAATCTTCACTTCCATATGAAGAACTACTTCCACACCATAAACCAAGGAATAGGATGTTGCCCTTGTTGATGTACGTACGGACGTTCGATAAGCGAGCAAGGCAAACGACAACTTTTCATGCCAATCTTTAAAAGTATCATTCGTTTTTGCAATGATCTTCTTAATATTTTTGTTTGACGCTTCTACTGCCCCATTCATCTTGGGACAATAGATGGCGGAGTTATGGTGCACTATGTTGAATTGTTTACATACATCAGTCATCATCTTATTGTTCAGGTTGGAAGCATTATCGGGGATGATCCTTTTTGGCAAACCATACCGGCAAATTATCTATTTCTTCAAGAACTTACAAACCATCATTCTTGTGATATTGGCATAAGAAGCTGCTTTTACCCACTTAGTGAAATAGTCTATGACCACCAGAATGAAACGATGTCTATTGGATTCCTTTGGGTGAATTTGACCAATGACATCCATGCCCCATACAGTGAACGACCATGGCGAATTCATGGTATGCAACGGTAAGGGTGGGGAATGGATCCTATCGACGTATATCTGGCATTTGTCGCACTTCTTTGCATATCGATACAATCCCCTTCCATAGTCGACCAAAAGTAACCGTATCTTATAATTTTTTGAGCCATTGAGAAATCGTGGCATGTGTCCCACATAATCCGTCGTGTACCTCGACTATGATGCTTTTGGCTTCTCAAGCATCGACACATCTCAACAAAATTTGGTATTTTCCTCTTTTGTATAAAATCTCCCCGTCTAGAACATATCATGCCGCCATCCTCCTAATTGGTCCTTTTATCATTTTCATTGGCCACGTTGGGGTAGGTCTGGAACTTGATATATTGAAGGACATCATAGTACCATGGGTTGTCATCCACCCCTTCTTCCAAGTTATAGCAATGAGCTGGTATTTCAAAGACTTACATCTCAATTGGCTTCATTTTTGCTTTGGTGTTCTCCTCAAACATTGCAACCAGGGTTGCCAAAGTATCTTCCATCTGATTGTATTCCCTTGGGAGGTAAGAAAAGTTGATATTCTCAAAGTTTTTAACCAACTCTTGAATTAGATCATAATACTTGACCAAGTTCGAGTCTCTCATCTCTCATTCTTTCCGGAGTTGGTAAACAACCAAAGATGAGTCTCCAAAAACTTGAAGCACCCTGACTTTTCTTTCAATGGCCGCACGTAAGCCCATAACACAAGCCTCGTACTCAGCAATATTTTTTGTGCAAAGGAATTCTAATCTACCTGTGAAAGGATAGTAGACATTTTCTGGAGAGATTAATATAATCCCTATACCATGGCCTAAGGCATTGCATGCCCTATCGAAATAAAGCTTCCACAACTTCTTTTATGAAGTAGCATTTTCTTCCACGGTTATGCACATCAAGTATTCGTCGGGAAAATTGAAGTTCAAGGATTCATAATCGCCTGAAGCACGACTGGTAAGGAAATCTGTTATAGCGCTTCCTTTTATTGCTTTCTGACTTACATAGACAATTTCATATTCATACAAAAGAATTTGCCAACGAGCCATCTTCGCGGTTAATGCTGGATATCAACCAAGTGGTGTGGTACAACATGTACTGCCTAAGTCTCTTGGTAACCCATACTAGTCCACAACACAAATTTTTGAATTGGTGGGTACGGAGTTTCGTAATCGACGAATTTCTTGCTCAAATAGTAGATGGCCCTCTATTTTCTTCTAGACTCGTCATGTTGCCCTAACACACAACTCATCAAATTTTCAAGACTGTTAAATACATGATTAATGGCATATCTGGCACATGTGCCATTAGGATCGGAGTATTGGTCAAATACTTCTTGATCTTGTTTAAAGCCTCCTGGCACTCTTCATCCCATACTCCTGGGTTGTTCTCCCGAAGCAATCTAAAGACATGGTCACATTTTTTGGTTAACTGAGAAATAAAATGGGATATATAATTTAACCTCCCCAAGAAACCTCGAACTTCCTTTTGTATCTGAGGTAGAGGGAGATCTTGAATAGCTTTTACTTTATCAGGGTCAATCTTGATCCCATTTCGGCTAACCATAAAACACAAGAGCTTTCCAGATGTGACAACAAAGGTGTACTTGGCCGGGTTGAGCTTTAATTGGTACTTTCTCAATCTTTGGAAAAGCTTTCTCAAGTTTCGAATATGATCCTCTTCGGTTCGAGACTTGGGAATCATGCCATCCACATATACTTCAATTTCTTTGTGCATCATGTCATGAAAGAGGGTCACCATGGCTCTTTGATAAGTCGCCCCAGCATTCTTTAGCCCAAACGGCATCACCTTGTAACAAAACGTGCCCTACATGGTTACAAAGGTAGTCTTCTCCATGTCTTCGGGATGCATCTTTATTTGGTTGTATCCTGAGAAACCATCCATAAAAGAGAACCACGAATGCCCCGCGGTGTTGTCAACCAAAGTGTCGATATGGGGTAAGGGAAAATTATCCTTAGGGCTTGCCTTATTGAGATCTCTATAGTCCACGCACATTCAAACTTTCCCATCTTTCTTAGGCATCAGGACTATATTTTCCACCCACTCCGGGTATCTGGTAACCTTTAGAAAACTGGCCTCATACTACTTTTTCACGTCCTTACGGATTTTTAGCAGCATGTCCGTCCTCATTCTTCTTAGTTTTTGCTAAATTGGCTTGTATTCTGACCTTATCGGCAGCTTGTGTACCACAATGTCTGTGTCTAACCCTGACATATCTTTATAAGTCAAAGCAAAGATGTCCTTGAACTCTGATAACAAATCTACCAACTCGTGTCTAGTCTTAGGTGAGATAGTGGTGCCAATCTTTACTTCTCTCATTTCTTCATCAGTACCCAAATTGTGGACTTCCACCTCTTCTTGATGGGGTAGGATTTGATTGTCCTCAGTTTCTATTAATTTGAGCAATTCATCCGGGATTTCACATTCTAACTTATCTTTTCCTTCATCGATTCCCGCTAGGTATAAAGGTTGCTCAAAATCTATCTCAGGATCAGATTCAGAGTTATTCATATAGTTAATGACAGGCATTCTGAAACGGCTTCGGAAATGAATAGGTATTGGGAAGAGAAATGAATATTCTTATGGAATGAATGAAATAATAAATAACAAATATAATAAAGAATGCAATAAATATGATGTTTGCCATTTGAGAAAATATGGAAAACCCTTTTTTATTAAAAGCAAGCAAGTTAACATAGAAGCCCATTACAAAATATCCCTACTGCTCGCGGGCAAAAGCAAGTAGGGTTGGTTCTGAGCATTACTCTGATTCAGACTTAAAAATTACAAATAGGTCCACACTGGTCCAATTGTTGAGTTTCTCTCCTAGGAAGCAAGGGCGGATTTCGGACGTAAATTTGCCATTCTTTCCTCCTTCGGTTATCATGTTAACATCCATCCTGAACCTTTCTTCTTCCTTGAGTTTGTCATCCTCCAGATTTGCCTCATGCATTTTTTGCTTGGGATTGATTATCCTACCCGACACAAAGATGTCTTTCATGTTAAGGTAGGTTATGGGTTCCTATGGAATTTCCTCACCCCCTGAGTCGGGCCTTCCTTTTTTCCGCCTTTCTCTTCTATTATGTATTCCTTTGTTGAAAATTGGGCTTGTGACCTAGCCCACTTCGGTTTTTCTTGTTAATGACACCCTTGGCACGTAGACATCCCTGGAGATTTCTTCTAGACATTTCCTTTTCTTGGCTCCTCGTCCCAAAGTCTTCCAAACTTGCATTTTAGCGCAGTTTGACAGTCTAGGATTTGGGATCTTACCTCCTTCTACCACAAAAGTAGCATTCATAAACTCTAAAGCTCTAAAAGAACATTCAATGGTCTCATCGTCTATTTGGATGTAAGGAGCATCGGTTGTTATCAAGGCAATAATGTCTTGCTCGGCCCCCACGCTCACTAACTTTCCTTCGATGATAAATTTTAATTTTTGGTGCAGTGATGAAGGTACGTCCCTGACAGAATGAATACATGGCCTTCCTAGCAGGCAATTATAAGTCGGCTTAATATCCATCGCCACAAACTCGACCATATACTCGGTAGGCTCGAGTAACATAGGTACTTCGATCTTTCCGATCACATCCCTTTGGGTTCCATCAAAAGCTTTGACAGGGTTTCAAGTGTGAACTATCGATAGGCAACCTTTGTAAAGTCGCCATTGGTAGTACATTCAGGGCAGATCCGTTGTCAATTAGCACTCCCGGTAGAACATGCCCTTTACAATGGGTCGTAATATTTAATGCTTTGGTTGATCCCATAACCCCATCTAGAATCTCGTCATAACTGAAGGTGATATAGTTATCTGCTGTAATATGGCCCACTATTCGGTCTAATTTGCTTATCGAGGTGCCATTTGGGACGAATGTCTGGTTCAATACCTTTAACAGCGCGCTACGATATTTTTCCGAGCATAACAATAATTCAAATACTAAAATCTGAGCTTGTTGCTTTCGAAGTTGCTCGACAATGCTATACTAACTATGCTTCAAGAATCTCAAGAACTCTTATGCTTGCGCCTCTATTACTAGCTCATGAATCTTTGGAGGAGGTTCTTCTCCAAACAGCTTTTCGGGTTCGGGCACTGCAGCCTTGCCATTATCCCTTAGCATTTCTGCCGCCTTTGATGTTTCCGGTGAATAACACCTACCACTTCTCGTGAAGTGCCCCACCTCATTCACTGTCTCGGCCTTTGAATCTGCCGATTCCTCCACTTGCGTAGGTTTCACCTCTTTGGGTGACTTCTCATTTTCTTGTGGCTCTGGACTATCTGATACAGAGATGTTGGTAGCATAGCTCCAAGGAACTTTTCGAGTGTCCTTGAAAGGGAAGGATGTTGGCGCTGAAATTACCATCTTAGGGGCCACCTTAACACTTCCTTCTTGAGGTGGGTTTTCCTCTCTTGGCTTGAGCGAGATCCTAAATGGCCTATCCACCCCATATTGGACCTAGGGTTCATCCGACGTGCATACATCCGATTCATTCATTCTTTCGACCTTTTCAAAGAACTTGATTTTCTTATTATCCATCAACTTTTGAACCACTTGCTTGAAATCTTCACAATGCTGGATTTTATGTCCATTCTTTTGATGATATTCACAATAAGGGCTATATTCTTTTTACACATTTCCATGCGCCTCTCAATTAGGCGTGCCGAGCATAACTGTTGGAGTACCCATCTCAAAGGGGATTTAATCTCAGCCACACTCACTTTTTCCTTCCTAGTGTATTCCTTCTCAACGACGTTCACACTATGACATCCATGGTTTGGTAGCGAGTTAGCACCTATACTTGGTTCATCCAATTGCATTACCCCGGTCTTGATCATGTTTTGAACAAATTTTTTGAAAGCGATGCAATTTTCAATTGAGTGCCCTGGGACGCCAGCATGATAATCGCAGTTTGCCTTGGAATCATACCACGTGGGGTAGGGTGGCTCAAATGGAGTGACATAATATGGCCTAACCAAATCAACCTTGTGTAGCTATGAGCATAATTTGGCGTACGACACCGGCAGAGGAGTGAATGACATCTTATCATTGTTCTTCTTTGAATGCCTTGTCTCTTTCTTGTTCGGGCCTTCTCCACCCCGGTTGCGCCTTGTGGTTAAGAAATAGTAAAATTCTTCGGGGCAGTGTAGGTGCTTGTTGCATTCAACTCATTATCATTTCTTTTGTATTTCCTTCAGGAATTTTCTCCGCTATCAATTCTCCCACTCTTTATAGCCATCTCAATTGATTCCCCAGTTCTTACCATGTCGGCAAAATTTTGAGTGGTGTTGTTTATCAATCGGTAAAACAACGTGCCCCTCAAGGTGTTCACAAACATTGTTGTAATCTCATACTCAGGGATTGATGGTTGAATTTGAGCAGCCATATCGCGTCACCTTTGGGCATATTGATGCAAACTCTCGTTTGACCTTTGTTCCATTCCTTCTAACATGATTCGGTTTGGAATCATGTTAGTCACATGCTTATATTGCTCTATAAAGGCCCTTGAAAGATCCTTCCATAATTTAATGTTAACTCGACTGAGCTGAGTATACCACCGGGTTGCAGAACCGGTTAAACTATCTTGAAAATAATGAATGAGCATTTTCTTGTCTTTGATAAAAACTGTCATCTTTCGACAATACATGGTGATGTGAGTCGAGGAGCAAGTGGTTCCATCATATTTATCGAAATTAGGAACTTTGAATTTCGATGAAAACACCAAATCTGCTACAAGACTCAAGTCACTAGCGTCGTTCCCTCGCTCATCTATCCCTTGCAAAGTCCCAAACCTTTCTTCAAAGAAACAGAACCTTCCCTCATACTTCTTTTTCACCTCGGCCCTGATCCTCTCCTCTACCTCATTCATCACCCTCAAATTCGGCACTTCATTAACTAGACCTGCCTCTACATCAACGTGTTGATTTGCATAAACTCCCTGATGGTGGCTAGGAGACACTCCTATTAGGTTGATGTATACTTTCTTTTTCAAGTTTGGTATTTCTGGTTGGGATTTCTCATGAAGTGTGATCCATTCCATTCCTTCATCATTCAAGCTGTCAACTGAGACCCCTTCTTTGCCAAGCTTATTGTCTAACTGAGCGATCAACTGAGCGACAACTGAAACTTGTGACTGGGTGATTTGATCCCTAATGCTTTGTTCAACCCCGTCTAAATATGTTTCGAGATCCCTTTGACCTTGTTCCACCTTGGCCATCATTTCTTCCATTGCCATTGTTTGCGAGCGGGTACCGTATGAGCGCGAAATGGTCGCAGATTTTTAAACTTTCACTTTCTCTCTGTCAGGATATTTATCTCAATTAATTTCATTGATTAATTGATTAATGCATGATATATGCGGTGGAATGCAATGCATGGAACATATGATTAAATAAGATGTGCACAAAAATAATATGTAGACAAAGGTGTTGATCCTATAGGCGATCACCCTAGGACAACTTTCATTGAAAATAAAAAAGTCTTGATTACAAAACAAAGCAAATTCCTACAGATAGGCACCATCCCTAACTCCTAATTCTTCGATAGCTTGAAGTAGTTGAATAAATATTGGTGCTTCATCCATCTCTGGGACAATAAAAGGGCGAAAAGCCTCAGCTTCTGTGGCTAGAGTTCTTACATGATGTGCTACCTCTTGCACCTGAACCATCAAAGTTGTGTTGTAGTCGTCCCAGTCTTGAATCATTCGAGTAGTATTACGAAGTCACCTTAGCCAATAATTGTCTCTACCCTTTGCAGCTTCCTCGAGGACTAAGATTCGACCCAGGCAGTCTTGAACTGTACCCTCTAGTGTCTTAATCTGAGCTTGAAGCATCCCATTCTCTTGCTGACTAGCCTGAAGTTTAGAGAAACCATTCCTATCACGCTATTCTTGGAAAGAAAGTTCTAACTCTGGTAATCTTGCTTCCAACTGGGTATTATGGGCTTGGCTTTGATTCAGATTCTCTAAAGTAGTGTTATACAGAATTTGCATCTCTTACAGCCGATTCTTGTTGTCATGTACTTTTCTCTTCCACACAGTGCTATTTTCTTTCTCACAACTTACCGCTTGTTTACCTTTTTCCTTCTCTTGCTTAGCTTTCTCTCTTTCTTAATTGATTGCTTTCTTAAAGGCTTTTCTTTCTTTCTCGGTGATCAACTTGTTGCTTTCCTTTTCTTTCTCAACTTCTTGCTTGCCTTTCCTCTTTTCTTCCTCGATCAAACGCAAACCATTTTCTTTTTCTTTCTCAACCGCTATAAATCTTTTCCGGTCGGTGTTCCGTGCCAAAACTTGAAGCTTGACAGTATCATTTTGGTAAAGGGTATTTCTTTCTTTTAGATCCATGTTTTCTTTTCTTAGGTACTTGATTGTTCCATCCCGTATGTCTATGTCCAAATTTACTTTATAGAGCTCACTCGCATGCTCAGTTTGCAAAGCTTCCATCTTTTTCTTAACCTCTTTGAGCTCACTTCTCAAAATGTCTGCCTCGGAAAGGACTATCCTCATGTGCTCTTCTAATGTCAAGGCCAGTCCTTGATTTGGCCTTAGAATCTCATCATTGATCCTCCAACTTCGCCAAAAATCGTAATCAGGGGTGAACCTACACGTGCGATTTTCCTCAACCCTTATACGGTAGAATAATCCCAAGCCCGAGATATATTCTAAACTTTCTCTTTGAACTCACCCTTGAAAGCAAAATCAGTACGACTCAATCCTAAAGTGACATGAATAAATTGTCGAGACCCAAACTGCCTGGATACCAATAAAGGGGCGCAACCAATCCCTCCGTACAATCCCAAAAGCATTAGCCAATTGTAATCTCTGCACGATACAAGAAATAAGGGATACTTCCCAACTAAGGTACCCGCCAAACTATATCATGATCTTTGAGGTTCTTGAGAATCGTAGCCCATTTAACATTTTCGATGTCTTCTCACGACTCCTTGGCCACATACGCTCGTAAGGGAGAGAAATCCTCAAACAAAACGTCAGGCAGAACCTTTTTTGGCGTTTCCCAAAAATGACTTTGGATCCAAACCTGAAGCAACTGTATGCAAACTCTAAAATGTCATTCCCCATATCTTCGGACAACATTTAGAGAAATAAAAGTTTCGGCTAAGATTGTCGGGGCCGGGTTTGCCCTCCTCTTCAAGCGCTCGAGCACATCCAAAACAGCCACATCAATGCCATTCAAAACCCTCGAAAAAATGATCAATCCATATATTCCCAGAGCAAACAAGTCCATCTTCATAACCTCATCCAGATGTGTGGGTATCAAATCCCGAATGCATTCCCACGAGAAGGCTACACTGTCTCTTCGATGCTGGATCAATCCTTTTACCCAATCCTTACTCATTCCGGCGATGTCCTTGAGCTTGGCTGGGTAGTTCTGAGACTTCAGGTGTTTAGAGTAGATCCAATCCTTCTTGACACCTTTGTGATGGAGTAGCGCCGTATATTATTCTATTTTGGGCATCATGTCCTCCCCATTAAAGGTGAAACAACAAAAGGCAGGATTCCAACATTCAAATAAGGCTCGAAACAAAGGTTCATTAATTCTGACATACATCAAATCGGTTATGTCACCATAATTCTCACAGAACAGATTATTTAATCTTCGATCCCAACTTTTCCATATTTCTTTCAACTCGTAGAAATCACTTTGTTGTAGACTCACGTAAGTATACCCCGGTACTATGCGCTCACTCGACAAACTGTCACCCTGAACCCTTTGGTTGACCTCGGACCAGTGTCGAACTTGCGAGTTGATTTCCTCCTTCTTAAGTAACCTCCCATCCATAATGATAGCTCTCTAATCGGGCAAACCACCTTGATTCAACACCTCTATGTCATGAAATGAATGCAAAAAAAAGGAAAAGTAAAACAAAAACCAAACACAAAAGAAATGAGTTAGTAGCGGGTAAAATAAATAATGAAGTTATAAAATAGAGAAAAAAAAGAGCTAGAAAACAAACAACCTTATTTACATCCTAAAACGCATAGGTTAACCACATGGCTCTAAAAGGGGTGGGTTTTCTATGTTCGCTACATGCAATTTTGGTACTAAGAAGGAACCCAAATTGTCCTCCTTGTCCCTTACTAAGGGTAGAAAGGCCCCAGATCATCACCCATTATAGGCTCATTTCAACCGAGTTCAATTTAACTGAGTTCAATTTAGGGGGACCCTTTTGCTATGTCCATACGGAGAAACAATATTCCCACGAAAACATAGGGTAATCGAGCCCCAAAGGTACTTACTAGGTCCATACGGAGGGACAATATCCCCACGAAAGCAATAACATTTCCTCCCACTTAAACGGACGGGTGTAAATGCTAGATTTAAATGCGTTAAAATAAACTCGCATTTATAAACAAATATCAACTTAATTGTCACTTTAATTCGTAATTTCCAATATTAGATAAGCAGAAAATTTTTTAGGCATGACTCTTTTTTTTGTAAAAACACAAAAATTAGGTTCTCCCCAACGGAGTCGCCATGTTGCAGAGACTTTTTTAAGAATTCAAAAGTTTAGGGGTTTCCCGTACTTATTTGAAAACATTTTATTAAAAAGGGAATTCTTTAGAAAAAAATGGGCTTTTAAAGTAAAACAGGAATTTGAGATAAAACTGGAGTCGCCACCAGTCACTTGGGTAAGGTAAACTAGACACCGAAAAATAAAATAAGAGATTTTTAGGTTCAAGAGTCGGTTATGTGTGGGGAAGGGTTAGCACCCTCACAATGCCCAAAATTGGTACCAAAATAATTATCGCTTCGTTAATATTAGGAATTGGGAATTTGAAGTGACGATTTAATTAAAATTTGGTTATACAGACGAGTATATTTTAAGGGCCCTAATCGAGAAGGAACGACCGAACGACCACCACTACGACTGGTACTGGCCCCGTTCATTCCCGAATAAAAGGACACCGCATAACAAATTATATTTGAATGCAAAACAATATAATAAAGCATTAAGGCACAAGGTATAGATAAATAAAGATGAACAATAAAAGAAGCTACTAATATAATACCATATTATATATATATATATATATATATATTATGCCAAATTATATATATATATATATATCATATATTATATAGACCACACATAAAAAGTATACTATCTAAATCAAGTGTTATATAAAAATTATACATCGTACTACAAATATTACATTTAACATACTAATATGACATATATTCATTAAAGGCCATATCATAACGTATCAAAGCAAAGAGTAAAATTAAAGGAATTTAAATGCAAGATCGAATAAAAAATGCATGATAATAGAAAAAAACACAGAAAATATGACTGAATCGAACAAAGCTAAAATTTGAAGGTCGAAATTAAAAGAAACTAAGACTTAATCGGAATAAGGGGACAAAATTATAAAACATTTTGAAAGGCCAGTGGCTGCGGGGATTATTTAAAAATACGGGAGGACCAGAACCGTGATTAGAATAGGGAGGAGGGGTTTATTATGTAATTTCCCCATTTTTAAAACAAAAGGGCAATATAAATCTCACTTTAAACCAGTAATTAAACCTTTCCCAGTGTTATACCAACTCAAAACCTAAAGAGCTCATGAATGCTATGCTAGGGTTCATATGAACCCAGAAATCGGTGGATGCTCAGTCGCGCGCCGTCCCACCGACCACCGCTGGAAGTCGTACGCCGCCGCATCGACCACCGCCAGTCATCATTCGCCACGCCGGCGAAACCCAAAAAATAGAAAAACATCATCTTCCCGACCTAAACCCAGATTCGGTTTTCCCTTTTTAAAATTAAGTTTCCTTTTTAAAAACAAAAAGAAAACGGTATTTAAAAATCCCAAATTTGAAATCGAAGGCCCTTTCTACGAAAAGATCCGACCCTCACCAGTTCACCCGTATGACCGAGACGGCCAGGGACTTGTCACCGATGAACGAAGCCGGACGACGATTGGGAGAAGTCGACGGTCGATGAAGGTAAAAAACTAAACCCTAATCTTCCTTTTACTTTTTGTTCGAAATAAAAAAGAAAGCCAAGAGAAAAGCTTTACCTCAAAAGTTTTCTTTCTGTTGATCTCGTGAATGCCTACAAATGATGAATTACATTGTTTATATCTGTCTTTTTCTGTTTACATTTGCAAGCAAACTTTAAATGCCTATTTTGTGGGTGATGACTTTTCTGATATCTTCTTTTTTTCCCTTGTCTCTTTGTCTGCAATTTTTTGAGTTTGTCTTTTTGCCATTTCAAGCTTTCTCTGATGTTTCTCTATTTTGCTCATGATGATGGTTTTTTACCTCTGCAATAGTTGACATCTATCTTGTCTTTGTTTGTTTCCTTGCACGTATGGTCAATCGGCAGAGAGGGGGACTGAAGAGAGAAGCTCCGATGAGGTCGAGAGGCTGGACATGACCGGCACGCACGCGCGGAAGCCGAATGGTCGGGCGATGAAGTGCACTCGTGCGTGGAAAAGTAGTGGAGCCGCGCGTGAGGAAGCTGTGGAGCCATGCGTGGGCATGTGTGGGGGGTCTAAAGAGCCGGCGCGTGAATTGCACGCTGGCGTGGGAGATGGACGGTCCGACGCGTGGGCGCGTGTGGAATCTGATGGGCTTCCTCAGCTTCAATCTTGGCCGTTGGATCAGATTAGATCCAACGGCTCTCCTTTGGCCGCGCATAAGAGAATAGATAAATTATGGTTTTTGGGTTTAAGGCCTTATTGGGCCGGATCATATGTAAAATGGATTGTTTGTTTTTAATTAAAGTTGGGCTTTGTTTATTCAAACTTGGTCAGTTATTAATTGTTATATCTTTATATAAGGGCTGATTTAATTGGGTTTTTGACCTTAGTTTAATCTAATAATAATAATAATAATAATAACAACATACATACATAATATTATACTCACACATATTACACAAATATCAATATTACAAGTACACCCAATGTATACATACACATTCACATTTATTAATGACATTAATAATACCTAAATATATTCAAGCGACACATATATTATACATATAATCATGCATCACATATAATATATATAAACATACACATATATGTTACATAAAAACATACATAATAATAATGGTAATAACAAAAAATGGTAATTAATAATGGTGATATGACATAAATGAGACATATATAATAAAAATAAAACCATATAATACACTTAGTAATATTTAGGTTTTTTCCAAAGGATAATAACATGATAATCATATAAAGCTTAATTAAAAGGTACTAATAGTTAACTAATTTTTAGGGTTTTTAATAAAGGATAAAATGAAGCCCAATATGTATACTTATATAGCATATAAGCCCATTATTACAAAAACAACAGCGAAAATAAAAATGGGTTCATCACGGACAAAATTAGTGATTGCACTATTATACCAGTTATTGCGACAATTTAATGGTTTAACTTGTATCCTTTCTTGAGTTCATTTTAATTTAGCTTAACAATACATAAACTACTTAACTCACCAAGTATTATTGGAATAACATGCCGGAGTATAAATGTTTATCGTATGGTTCTCTAAATTATGAACCACTTATTTAGAAAGATATAAAGCTTTCTATGTACATATCATTCTAACTTAATCGTAGCAATACCCAAAGAAGGTACCATTGAACACTTATCCCCCTTTTAAAATCGTATTATTCAAACTACTTACACATAAAGCATTCTAATCAATCGATCAGCATATACACATAACATTATTATCAAGTCTCTTTACTTCCATGCATGAAGCATTCTTTAAACTCTAGATTATCTAACATTCAAGACATTGAGTAATACTTGCCTTGGCCATAAATTCTCATTTCAAAGACATTATACACATGTATATGTATATATATATATATATATATATATATATATATATATAAAAGAATTCGACCAAGAAGGATGTATTTTCATGAGAGATCGAGCTAGATATAAGCATATATTCTCATTCATTCGATGTAGACATTAAAAATAAGTTTATTCTATTAACATGGCTTTTTAGTCTATGATAAGGCACTTAATTATTAATGGAATCATTTTCTTACTTGTCGTTGTCGTGTAAGATAGTATGTAACATGTCAAGAAAGTTCTCTCAGTATTTCACTCTAATATAACCTTACGTAATATATCATGTAAATTACTCTACTAGTCACATAAGATAGTAGTGTAACTTTATCATAACATATTACATCACAAGTTACTTGTTACGCAAGAACTTAAGTTAACCTTTTGATTTAACTTCAAATCTTATTAGTTGCTTTTAACATATACTTGAGAATCAATCTTCAGCCTAGGTACATGAATCCCCAACTAACTATCGCCCATGAACATAATGTTACTCGCGGTACCGGTTAATCCCCCTACTGTCGCCAAGTGACCAGGACACTTCCCTCATACTATCGCCAAATAGGGACCACTGTCCCGGACCGTAGTCCACCCCAACACTAAGCTCTATGGATTCTATGGCATGCCACCTATACCTAAGATTGACTCGAGACCAAGGCTTTATCATACATTATCTTTTATCAAAACAAGTGAGCATGGCTCCATATCATAGTATCATTTCATAACTTATAACCCTTATCATGGGTACACATATTCACCTCATGTGAATCTCAAAATTTAATTCTCATTTGATTGACATCATAGCCAAATTCATAATCACATATGAACCATTTATGATCTTTCATTGTAATCACATTGTATTCTTATCAAAGGTGAATCAAAGCGAGCATCGCTCATTAACAGAACTCAGACAACTTATCTTATACCAATTGTCACGCCTGATAAGAGGCGGGGTCATTAATCCCACATCGGAAAGGAAAAATGAGGTCTTGGGATATAAATACGGTGGCGCTGCACATCCTATCAAACATGTCTTTTGGGAAGAGGGTAATGACCCCGTGACAAGTGGTATCAGAGCGACCCTTTGACTGTCCGATTTCACGCCGAGTGCCCATGAGTGGGGTAGGCAGGGTGGACAACTGTGACAAGGTGGCCCATCACGAGAGCGGAAGCTCGTGACGGGGGCGTCACGAGGTTGAGTGGGGGAGAATATCACGCCTGATAAGAGGCGAGGTCATTAATCCCACATCGGAAAGGATAAATGAGGTCTTGGGATATAAATACGGTGGCGCTGCACATCCTATCAGACATGTCTTTTGGGAAGAGGGTAATGGCTCCGTGACACAATCATATAGAAGCATAATTCCAAGATGTCCAATCGAAAGAGCATGTTTTAACACATTATAAAATAGCCATAGATCGAAATCAAGTACTTATAATAATGTTACATTCTCCCATGACAAGTATATACTCAAATCTTACATTTCCATTAAATCATTACTCCGATTCGAATGGATCTTAATATGGATTATCATCACTCATATGCAAGTTGGTATAGCTATCCTTATAAACATGTCTTTCAAGATCAAGTATGCATTTCATTCATTGTTTATATTCCTCAACAATCATGGTTTGGTTATAAGTCGTATCGAACTCATATTCAATCACATACATGCATAACTTCCAAACCTTTAGGTTGTAGTTTTACCATATTTAACATATCATATCAAACGTTCATATATTTGCTCCAATTCCAAAATCTTAATACCAAAAGAATATATCTTATTTCTCGTAGAAGATGAGCTTAGCTTCTATCTCATATACTTATGTAAGTAAGTCTTTTAGCTTCTTCTTTTTTGTCATTCAAGTGTTACTACATGTATCATTTTGTTTATAACTTGCATTCATACCTATCATTTTCGATTGATAGTTAAGCCTATTAAAAGTTTCTATCAAACTCATAGTATTCAGTTTAACATACATTTCAAGTATTTCATCATATAGCACTTGTAGTATGATACGTACCTTCCAAATCCAAGCTTAGAAGCACGATCAATTTTAAATTAGTAGATAACATTACCAGTTAAATACATTAACATACTCTGAATAGTTTTACTCTATTCCGAGGCTTTAAACGACGCTCACCTCTTATCCCGAAGTTATGGGATACCTAAACCACATTCAAATTTGTTACTTAACCAAAACAACTCATTTACCAAAGTTCTATTGCACACATATACATATATATATATATATATATATACACACACAATTCAGTCCTTTAATGTTCTTATCTAAATAAAACCACTCATAACATATGTGTATACATAGTCACACATCAAAACGTTTTAATAAGGATCAAATTCAAGCAAGACAGCTTCACTTTCATGCTTCCACGTATTCATGTATCAAAACAGTTTCAAATACTCTCACATGGTTGTGACATATGTCACGGGGCCATTACCCTCTTCTCAGGCGTGACATTCTCTCCCCCACTCAACCTCGTGACGCCCTCGTCATGAGCTTCCGCTCTCGTGATAGGTCACCTTGTCATAGTTGTCCACCGTGTCTACCCCACTCATGGGCGCTCGGCGTGAAATCGGGTAGTCAAAGAGTCGCTCTGATACCACTTGTCACAGGGCCATTACCCTCTTCACAAAAGACATGTTTGATAGGATGTGCAGCGCCACCGTATTTATATCCCAAGACCTCCCTTTTTCTTTCCGATGTGGGATTAATGACTCCACCTCTTCTCAGGCGTGACACATAGTCTTTACTCAATTATTATAAATACATACTCCAAAACAGTCCTTAGTTCTTTTATTTACAATTTGTATTCTTAAAAAGAGTCCTCAACATTTAGATAGCTGCAGGGCAGTCCCAAAATATATTCATATACTTTATTATATCAAAACAGTCTTTAATTTATACATGTATATAGAAAATAGTCCCGGTTTTTCATTTGTATCGTAAACAGTTCCTACACATGCTCATAAGGCATTTTCCCCCCGTTTTAACAATTCTAACAGTCCACTTGGAAACACAAATTCTCATAACAGTGCGTATATACATATTCTTACTTTAAACAGATTTACAGGCTGGTCCAATCACTTAAAATCTGTCCCGAAACAGATTTTATATGGCTGTCCATTCTTTAGTTATAAAAGCAGTCCTATGAAACACAAAACAGTCTCTAATTAAGTCATTTTTATCCATCACAAATCTAAGTTCATTTCGGTTAAACGATGACAGCCAAAACAGGTTCAAGCAACAACAACAATATGGAATTCGATATTTCCCCTGATTCTATTATTTCAGAACAGCCCCTAAATTGATTTCCTTCAAGCAACTACTTGACCAACATTTCTATAATGATCCATCAATGGATCTTACACAATTGGTTGCCATTTATCACAAGCATAACAACATCCAAATTCATAATTTCTATATCTAAAGATTGTAACAAGGAAACATATGCTCAATCGCAGCATCACAAAACCCTTGATACAAATTACTACATGAATTCCAAGCTTAAACTTACTTCAATTGAAGAGGGAAAATTTGGTCTTACCCTCAAAGCCATCCTCACGATGGAATTCTTCCTAAAATTCCTAAGAGTAAATCTCTAAAAGCTTCTTCTAACCAGCTTCGACCGAGACATTCTCTCGCTAGCTCCTTAATCGGTTCATGCATAAGGGAAGGAGATGAATATTTTATTACATTCATCCCCTTTTAACCGATCCTTACACTTAGCTCACTCTTAGATTGCGAAATGTTTAAATCCTTAAACTATTTAGTATTTTGGATGCAACTTTTCAATAAATAAATCATTCGGTTCTAGTCCTTTCAATTGAGTTATCTATTTCTTCTTTACTTCCATTTTAATCCTAACTCAATTAATTGATCTATCAAATGGCACTTAAAACAATTTATATAATAATCGATTTAATAGTATACTTTTAGGCCGAACTTTGGGTATTGCATCAAGGCTGAATGAAACAAAGTTCCTTGAGATTTCATCAGCCTTACAAATTCAATAACCCCAACTGAAACCCCATTAAAAAAGTTTTAATGTGGGATTTTAATGGTAGACGGCGAGGTCGACTGAAATAACAATCAATTTTCATTTAATTCAAGATCACCACCCTCGGACCGGGCAAAGAGTCCAAATTCATTACAAAACCCTTATGGGGCAATGTCATTTACTGTTAAAAATAAAAATAAATAACACACATTTTGATAATTAATTTTACAAAATCAATATTTCATGGGAAAAGTCAACTCACTCCTACATGTGCATTTAAAAATTTGTGGGAAAAAACGATGGGAGTCCATCATAGGTAACCTGATATAGATCTGCATTGCTCTGACCCATCATTTTCTGAAGTCATTGGTGTCTGGCGTGTCGCATGTCAAAATATGGATAACTCCAAATACATGAAAAAACATGCAAAGAAATGAACACACTAATGTTAGATACTGACACCTATGTCCAAGTAACTTCGATCTAGGCATTGAGCTTCATAGCGACAACTAAAAATACGTACATAAAAACATTATTACTCATTTCAAAAGATGTATAAGAAAACACATATGAAAGCAAATTAAAGACTTGTTTACAAACCGAAAAAAGCTACATTGGTAGTCACTTAAAACTTTTAGGACACTTTCAGTTTGATCATCGAAATCAAAAAGTGTTCATTACAGTCACTAAACTTTTAATTTTCTTTCATTAAAGTCATTGCCGTTAGCTTTTTTTAAGAAATGTTGTAGTGGCACATTAAAGTCTTCTTCCCAAAAACAAACATAACTTTCCAAAATTTATAGCCGGCACCAAGGACAAAATTATGATGAACGGAGTAGTAACCAACATCAAATGACATTGAAGGCAAATAAAAGCAAATCAAAAGTTCAATGGATGTAATATAAGCAAATTAAAAGTTTAGTGATTGTAACGAAAACAAATTAACAGTTGGATGAATATCAGTATAGTTTACCAAAAACAGTTTAGTGACTGCAATGAAATTCAACGCTATAAAAGTTAAACCATGGACAAATGCCTTGCATAAATAAACAAAATACCACATTGCCCTGGACTTTGAACTACCTTATTCTTGTATAAAATTGTGAAAATCATTAACCATGTAATGCTATAACACTAAAACATCCAACCATGCAAGTTAAATTCGGATTTCCATCAGTAAAAAAAAGTATCAGTACTGTAGCAGTCATACACTAGACTGTTTATATCAACAAATAAATATGCAATACAGCACTAAACTACACCACCGAAGTAAAGTTTCTACTGTGTTATGAGTAAGTCAAATTGATAAACACTTGTAATTTCATCACTCTTTAACGACATTTACTTTAATTCTTGATCATGTAAAAAGCAAGGCATTCCCATATTTATTTATGAAAGCAGTTTAAACCTTAATTTAAAAGAACCATAAAAGAAATGAAATTGGAATCAGGAAAACAGACAAAATATAAGAAGAAGAAAAATGAACCTTGAGAGCAATAGCAAACATCACAAGGGCCAAGGCCCAGGAAGGAGGCATCGAGGGAATGCCGACCTGATGGACGAAAAGCAAAGAATAAGAAGACGAAACACGAGCAGCCATCGAAATTCAGATTGAAAACTATATTGCGAAAATAGGGCATCATGGTCCCCTCAGATTTTTTTTTTTTTTTTTTTTGGTTTTCTCTATCTCTAGTTGGCATTTTACTAAGGACTGTCATCCAAGATATAATCGAAAAATTGGGTGTGTGACTCGAGTGCCAAATCAAACTCTCCCATGGAACCTTTCCACTTCTCATTCTTATCTTGGTCCAAATCATCCGAGTAGCAAAGAAACACTCCCCCAACAAATCTTGAATCATCCGAGCTTTTATTCGAAGCTACAATAGACATCTCCATATCCAATTGCCGTTTTGATAGCAAATGAGATGCCAAAATGAATTGAAAATTACTTAGTTAAGAATTAAATTTGTGTATAACCACATAATTTTTTTATCACTTCACTCGTAATCATTAGTAAAGAAAACGCATTCGATTGTGTCAAATCAAAAAATTTATTTGAAAATTTTTGGTGTCGAGCTGAGTTGTTCGAATTTTTATTTAAATTTAATTGTAAACATCTATAATGATATGGTACTAATTAATTCCAATTTAGACATTTTTTTATAAATATATACAATACACATATAGTCTTTCATATGTAATATATATGGGATAGGATCAGATTGCACAATACTATAATTTTTTTTTAGTTTTACACGTTTTTGTAAAACGAATGGCAAAGATTAACAGTAGAAATATGTGAAATTATCACTTGAGAAAAAATAGTAAAGAGTTAATCTCAACCATCTATTTCCCTCGTTCAATAAATATTACCCCACTAATAAATTCTCTTGTGTTGTGGCAACCTAGGATGCGTTCCGGCATGTTGGGATGTTTAGTTCAAGGGTCTAGTGTCCTTTATTTTTAATTGTTTGGTTTGTGTTGTCGAGCTTGGCTCGTAAAATTTTTCAGTAACTTATCATTATATATATTTTTCTTCTGATTAAGTTTAAGGAGTTTTAATGAGTCTTGATAGTAATATCATTTTCAACGAAGAAAACAAAATTCCCCTGTGTTCTTCACACATTGCTTTGAAAACCTTAATTTATTGGAAAGAAAAGAAAAACAAATCGATAACAATTTTACATCTTCTTAGCTCTTACTTTGCCTACTTACAATAACTGAGTTAATAGTGCCAAATATTTTTAAGTCAATTTTTTTAAAACATTTCAATTAAGTTTTTAAAGTATAAATATTTTAATAGTTAGGTTTTATATTAAATATCGGTTGAATTCTTCTGAAATTATATTTAAAACATATGAATAAAAAATTTAAATCAGATTTTTAGTTCATTTCAACTCACTCAAAATTCTAAGAAAACGTCATCTCTTCCTCTAAACAAACTCTTTTTAATTTTCAAGTGTTTTTTTTTTCAATTATTGTGAGAATCTTTTGATTTAATTTTCTCGAGTTTTGAGAAGAGTAATACCACCGTTATTCACTTTAATTTTTTGGTGTACGGTTTTTATAAAATTATATTAATATCGGAAATGATGTCTAATTCAACGATCACACAAATTATGATAGATTTGTTTCTAAAGTGATGGTTCTTTTACGACATAACAAATCTATTTTTTTTATTATTTCAATTTGTTTTTATGTCATGTCAATATTAACGATTTTTTACCATAATATGTTTCGAATATCTAATATGATCATTAGACTGATAAAATAAGTCGATTAATATTATAAATTCAAATAAGACATTAATAATAGGGTATTTATTCCATGCCCCTCACAGTGAATTTTTTCCTATAAGTATGACTAATTCCATTCTAAAACAATAAAATTCTAAATCATAGCTATACAACTCTAAACCCTAACTCTTGATCTTAAAATATAAATTACAGTTATAAATTATAAATTATAATTTTAAATCTTACAACTTAAACCGCTAAACTTTAAACTTTATATTAAACCATTAAATCTTGAACTAGACCCGCTCCTAGAAAACATGTTTTCAACCGATAGCGTAGGGAATATATCCCTTAAAAATATGATAAAATCGACATATAATTAACTGATAGATCCAGTTTTTCAAAGACACGAAACCTACATACAAAGTGGAAGGACAATTGCCACTCAAAAATTTGATGGGTTTATTTTATTTAGGCCATAATAGTTTTAAAATGATTATAATTAAGTAATTGTTCTTTTAAAATTTTTTGATTTATTATTTTTTAGGACCCATTCATTTAAAATTAATAAAATTAAATTTTAATCCTTCATTTTTTTTAGTTTAATTACTTTTTAAGATTGTATTCGTTTTAAATTCAAATTTTATAAAATTAAACCTAAATTCTTTAAATTTTTATGATTTAATTATTTTCTAGAAACCTATTCTTTTTAAATATAATCGATTTATCCCTCATAGTTGAATTCTAATTCCGTATATCTGCTCGTCCAAATTCCTAATCTTACTTCGTCTACCGATTATACAATATTGACATAGGGCTATAATTGTTAGAAAGAAGTCTCTAGTCTCTAGTCTCTAGTCTCTAGCTCAATATAGTCGAATCAAAATAACAAAACCTTGGATTTGGGTGACATTGTACCCCATGTCCTCTTGAAAGATCACCTAACCTTAAAATTTGGGATTTGAACCATTTGGTCCCCACTCTTACAATGTCTAATAATATCCAAACGTGTAAAAACACCGCCACCATCGACACAACACGTGGTGCGGCCAAATCATCCACCGTATCTGCATTAGGTGAAATAAACCCCGAAAACGACGGCTTAAAGATATTTCTTGGACCGTCCAAAAATTTTATATTTTCCGGACTAATATTATTATAGTGAACTCGTGGTATAAGTTATACTAAAATAAGACTAAAAATCCTGTTTTTTTCAGATTAGCTCCATTATAGTGAACTTGTGGTATAGGTACAGCGAGTTCCAAAATAATAATATTTTTTATTTAAACTTGTTGTAGGCTCTCGACGAGTTTTAATTTTTTTAAAAAAAATCCAGTTTAAATCTTACTCATAAGATTACTTAATCCTAAACCGAACTCGCCGTGAGGGCACGACGAGTTCTCTCTGCCTTAACGCTCCGTCATGAGATTTTTGAAAAAGTATTACATATTTATTTATGGTTTTCTTTTTTGCAAATTAGAGCTTTTTAGTTTCTTATAAATATATAGTTTTGTTTAGAGTTAGAACACACACAAAATTTCAACCTCTTCTATTCGAGCAAAGCAAAAGAGTTTGTCAGGCTGTGAGATTTTTTTAGACCACACCAAAAGAAGCAAGCTTACACATAATTTGGAAGGTTAAAGGTAACGTTTGGTGACTTTTTTAGATTGCGATTAATTTTTTTGAATATGATTTATTTTTTTCGATTTTTTTATATATGAATACTTTTTTTAATCTGAATAGTAAATTATGTTGTAAATATTTTAATCAAAAATATTTAAAAATTTGATTGATTTGTGAAGTTTTAGTCATTTAATTACGTATAACTATTGGGGGAAATGACGTTGTTAAGACTTGAAAATTCTCACATCACGAAGAACATGAAATTATTGGTATGATTTTTTTGCATCTTTTAATTAATTGTTTGTAAATGATAAAGTACTATTTATATTTAAAATTTGTGTTTGTAGAACGAGAAGGCAAAATTTCAACATTGCTTGATATGGAGCGATCTGCCAAGCCTATATATACATGGATTTCTAGAGACAGCCGATTTTAGGTACGCATCAAAGATTCGTGACTTTGAAATCATGTCAGAGTTGATTAATAGGTTGGTGGAGCGTTGGAGACCGGAAACGCATACCTTCCATGTGTCGTGCGGGGAGTGCACAATCACCCTCGAAAATGTTGCTATACATCTCGGTGTCCCAATTTCGGGCAGTCAAATCATTGGTCAGAATATGTATTTTCCTATTGATTATTGCTTCGAGTATTTGGGGAAGACACCACCGGTGCATGTTGTTGATGGTAAACGTCTGAAGCTGACATGGATGAAGAGTGATTTTTAAGTGGATGGAAATTCCATATTGGCAAAATTTGATTGCACTGCTTGAGCTTATATATTGCTCCATCACGGTGGTATGCTAATGCCGGAAAAATCGAGTTCTCACATGCACACGTAGTACCTCCTGTTCTTGCAAACATCGTTCGAAGCAAGAAAATTCAGTTGGGGGCCTAGATAGTCGTTAACGACAAATTTGTGCACGCCGATATTGGTGGGTGTGTGGTGCTGCTACAATCATGGGCCTAGTACATGCTTTCATTCCTAGCACCTATATGCGATCCTCCGTATGAATTCTCATTCACTTAAAGGTAATAATGTTCAGTTAAATAATGATTTTAGATGTTATTAATAAGAAGCATGATGTTCGTATTTGTATTGTGCAGATAGAGCCAAATATTCAAAAAGAATGTGTTGCAGGTAAAAATAATCTTCAAAGTTAGAGTGATGATTGAAATGTATTGCGAAGAACATGTAATGCAAATTTTCTTTTGATTGAAATTTGTAAATTTGAATTTATTTTGATCTAATTTTCTGGTTATGTACATATTATTGCAGTTTCGATGGATGCCATATAAGGATAATGATATTCGCGAGGTGATTCCAAACAATGCCTACAAAGATGCCGAAAATTGGTGTTCGGTAATGTCGTTGTTACATTTTGCAATTGTCGAACTATTTTACGGTAATCAGGTTCTTAGGCAGTTTGGATACCACTAGCCCGTGTTGGAGGAGCCTAGCAATACGGATGACATGGAACATGTGGACTTATGGGGTAATAGCGAAGTGAATTAGCCAAATAAATATTCGTCATACATAGCATGGTGACATAACAGGTCATGTAATACCCCTAAAACCAGGCTAGAATTTATCAATAATTTTAATAATTCAGAACACCTTCTTGAAACCTTATTAAGGTAATTGATAACCATTGGATTAAGTTGGATAATAAATTGTTATGAATTGAGTTAAATTTTTTTGATTAAATGATTAAATTGTAAAGATGGAATCTAAGGATGGGGGCTAAATCGAATTGGAGATAAATTTATGAATTTGCATGTCTAATTACCCATTTAATTATAGTGAAGTCCACATGTCACATGTATCTTTCTAGTGTGATGAATATTAGCTATTTATTCTTTAAAAAAAGAAAAAAATTGAAGAATTGGTGGGGGTATCAATAGGTTTTAGTAGACGGGGAAATAGGATGAATTCCTCTTAGACATTCAACCTCTCCACTCTAATCTCCTTCTTCGCCAAACACTCTGCTCCATGGTAGGAGCTTGAATTTGCTTAGAGAAGCTCAAAGTCTTGGGAAATTATCTTCGATTTGTAGATTCTATCACTCTATGTGGTAAGCCCATTCTTTTTCAAATGTTTTTATGTTGGATTCAATGAAATTTTATGTGTGTTTTGTGAATAATGTATTTTAGGTGAGAACTGGTTTTGATAGCAATATATATTTGTTACAATGTGGTCGAGTGGTATTATAGTTAGAAAAAAAAACTTTGGTAACCTTGGATATGTGAATTGAATTAATTGCTATAAGAGGAAGAAGGTTTAAGGATGTATTAATTATCTTGTGTTTGGACAGCTTGATGTGAAAATGAAAATAATTTATTTCAAAGAATGAAATCAGTTTGGTTAGTTAAGGAAATAGTCTTGATAATTTAAGCTATGTGAGGCTTTTGTCTCACGAGTTAGTGTTAGTATTTTTACATGTGTATACAGATTCATCGAGTAATGCATGATAAGAGTTTGTAATTATATGGTATTAGGCTTGAAATTGTTAATAAATATTTGAATTCGGTAGTTAAAAATATTCTAGTTAGGAAGAAGAATAAGAAGTATTGTGTTTTGTGGGCATATTGTAAATGAATCCTGATTTTTTTTATAGTTGAACTGGTAATTAGAATGCATCAGTGAATTTTGTTCGAGTTAAATAAGAATTCATGGAATAAAATGTTGTCATAGGCGTTTAATGTTGTTTGTATGTTAGAACCTTGTTGGATTAATTAGGTAATGATGGATTTGGTATGTTATCCTATGAGATGAATTGGAAACTTGAATTTATTATAAGAAATTAATTATGTCCAAAATAGAACCAAGGGCAAAGGAAAACAATTTGGCAATGAAAGTTAAAGCTGGAAAATTTAGAGTTTTGAGTGTAACAATTTTTGGTAATTAAGTTTATGCAGATTATTAATGAAAGTGTAGTGTACAATAATGAAATTTTACGCAATAATAATAGAGCAGAATTGAACTAAAACAATGTAGTATGGTATTGAAAAACTGTGCAGTTTGTATGTAAATTATGAGTGCAGTAAATTTTGCAGGAATAAAATTTAATAAACTGGAAAATGGATTGCAGTGTGGTTTTATAAGAAATGCAGTAATATGCAGTGTAAACAGTGTGGTAATAAAAACAGTTAAGGTGCATGCAGCTTGGGGTTAAAAACAGTCCAACTGTGCAGATTATATATACAGTTTGGATACTTAAAGTTATATGCAGAAAATTATTTAATAAATGCATGGTGTATGCTGTAAAATATACTTGAACGTATGTAGTTTGATGCTTAAAGATGAGCATAGTTTTGTATGATAAAATATATGTTGTTTTAAAATGCTGTAAATGCAATTTGAAGCTGCAGGCATGCTGTTTAGAAAATGGATTTAGATAGTGACTTTAAGAATGCGTTGTGCAATTGTGGAGATTAAAATGAAACATGAATTTGTATGTTATGTTTTGGATGATTGGGAGTATGTATGTATGCTTATAAAAACAGATTCGTAATGAGATTTTAATAGAATAGTTTTAAACAATTTAGAACGATAATGATTGATAGTGAAGGTTGTTTTTCATTTGTATAGTGACCTTGCTAAATTGAACTTGTAATTGTGAAATAAGGATATAAGGAAAGGGATGTCTTGTTTGGATAATAATAACAATGTCATGGTCTTCTTTTGTGTGAGAAGAATATGAATGATTAGCGACTCCATGGTTATACACGTTATTAAATGAATTGCTATGAAACATTGGTGTTATATACTTTTGTGTGTGATTTGAATATTTGTATTAAGATAGTGAAACTAGTTATAAGATTATTTCAAACAAGTTCTAATGATTTGTTATTTTTGAGGTAAATATATTGATAAGGAATATGACGTTAAGGAAAGCTGAGAAGGGAAATCTTTTTAGAAGCAGGATATAATTGTGGATTCAGGATATCACGTAACTTTGGGATATACTCCATCTTTGTTTTCTAAGTATCTAATGTTTTTTATTTATTCATATCATTGCATATGGCTCACATGGAGTACATTGTGTGGATACATTCATAGCATTACACCTTTGATAAGCTCATTGTTTATGTTTGCATTATTTATGCACCTTTTGCCTTGCAATGCTATGTCTTGTAAGGGAAGATAGTACTAACCTTGATCAAAAGCTTAGATGCTAATCTATTAATTACATGTCATAAAATACCCCTCATAGCTTCAAAGCAAAAAATGTATAAGTTGCCTAAACAAAAGAAGTCCTTGGACACTTTGGCATGGATCGGGGGTGACGACCCCATATATGTGATATATTGGCGATAGTATGAGGTAACGAGGGAGATGGTAAGGATATTGGCGACATTTGGATAGATAGAGAAGAGAAGCTAGGTTTGTTATGCTATAAAGTGGCTATTGCTTTGTGCTTTGTGCTAAGTGAATCTCAGACCAATACTACCTATGTCCAAATGTGATCCAAGGCAAATGTTTTAAAGGATATAAATTCAGATGTGAGCTTTGGTATGAACTCAGATAAGAACTCAGAAAAGTTATGATATGAACTCTGATAAGTTATGATAATGACTTCGATAAACTCTGAAAGAACTCCGATAAGCTTCGATAAGACTTTTTAAGAATAAGATATGAATGCAAATGCAAACGTTTGCTTTGTGTAATGTTATAACAGTAATTGAACTCCAATAAAAGTTTCTATTAAACGAAGCTGTGTATAATTAAGATTAAAACTTAAGTGTTTTACTTTATCTTATGCTTGATTACATTGATTTTTTATTGATCATTGACATGTACTCTCATTGTCACTACCTCTTTAGGCTAAGTAAGCCTAATGCATTTATGTTCATGCATTTTCAAGATTTAACGAGTTTCCGTGGTTTGTGGTTAAGGTTGCAAGTCAATTCTCAAAGTGTATGTGTAATGTTTATACATTTCTCAAAAACTCTTAAATGGTGGCATACTACATCTGTATAAGCTTAATTGTAATTTAAGCTGTAAATATTTGTTTTATGGACTTTTGATTTGTAAAGGTACTTAAAGTAACCATTTTGATCTAACTTTTTTATGTTAATTCTAGATATGTAATGCTTAATGTGTTCTATTTGTAAGAAATCATGCATGATGTGAGATTGCCTTAAGTGGTTAAATGTATGCATGTGTAGTATTGGACGATAATAATTGTTTGAGAAAGTGTCATTGAAAATGAAGTTTATATGACTTTATGATATGCTATATAGGTTCAATTTGATATACTTATACAAATTGCTTAGAAAGCATACCTAATTTTGATATTGTGTAATTCTAATATGATTGGATTGCAGAATTCTATTTATGGGATCATGAAAATGTCAATTGAGTGTTTGTCGTTTGCTTGAATCATTAGGTTTTGTATAGATAATCTTTGGAGGTCGAATGCTATAGGTATAAGTGGTTAAGTGAAAAGTTTACATTTGACTTTTGTAAATTGCTATGCCATGACATCGATGAGTAATCATGCTATGTCTTATTAATCAAATAATAAAATTTTGATATGATGTGTTAAGAGTAAACCATACTATACTAAATTATATATTGCTTAAATTGCAACATGTTATGCTATTCGCTGAAACAACCATTCATGATATATTGTATCGATATGAACTTGATTATGCTATGAATTAAGCTATTTTATGATCTTCGTTTATTATCAAGTCATGTAAGGTATCTTTCGATTGTTTTGATATTAAATTTGGATTTGAAATGTCTAGAAGGTTAAATGGGTTAAGGATTAACAAAGTTCTTGCTAACTTTTAATCCTATTAAGGTGGTTGATAGCATGAATAAGTGTTATATAAGATAGTTACCTTACTACCTTGTCTAATGTTTGCTATACAAATCTTTGATAATGTTATGACTAAAATGATAGAATTTGAAGAAATTTTTGTAAGCCCGTGAAAAACTATTAAGAGTTATACAATTCAAATGTGAGATTCATGTTTCAACTCTCAGTTTCTATATTTTGTTTTCGGTGATATCCTCGATCTTGGTTATCTTTCGGACCGGGTAGAAGGTGTTACAAGTAAAGCAGGTTGCAGGATCATGATCCCATTCGATTGAATAATTTCGATTTCTAGAATTTTGAGTACCATAAGTGGTTTGAGGCGAACAACAAACCGAAGTTGACAAATAAAGTCCAACGAGAAGCTTATCTTCTTTTGTTTCAAATTAGACAAGCCCAAAGAGCATCGAGTGAGTCGTCATCGGGTGTGAGGTCATCTGGAGGCAAATCCAGGGGGAGGTAGAGGTAGAGGTAGACGCTTAAGAAGAGAACCAGAACCGAAACTTAACTTGGGACCAAGCTTTGCAGAGTACATAAGGTTTAATTATTGATTTGAGTTGACAAAATTTGTTATGTTTAGTTAGTTCCTTTCTCCTTCACGTAGATCATGGTAGCCATGACGTCATCATCTGATCCCCTATAAATACATGAAAAAGAAATGTTAGACTTTAACGACCAATTATTAAACAAATAATAATAATAAATAAATAAATAAAAGTAATAATAAGGAGAGAGAGAGAATGAGCTACCTCGGGAAGCCAAATGGACTTGGAATTCGAATGGACACCGAAGTTCAACCACCGGAAGCTGAGTTGTCGTAGAGGATTTGAAACACCAAGCATCGCCGGGAAGCTAAGAGGCCGCAAAAAACCTGTTTGTCGCTAGAATAAGAACGTTAGAACCTCATCAATATGACTCATCAATATGACACGAAGGTAAATCTTCAATCTTCCTTTTGATTTCCTGCAAGATAAACATAGAATGAGTTAGAAAATCAAAGAAAAAGTAGATCTGAAAAAAAAAAAAGAAATCGGTGGTTTATCTCAGTATGGACGGAGTGTTGCCAGAGTGTTTTAGGCATGGCTGGGTTATTCAGGGGCTGTTGGAGTAAAAAAAAATAGGGTTTTTGGTAGTTTAGGTTTAGATTTGGGGAAGATTGGGTGGTTCTATCGAACCGGGTTAGATCTAGAGTATTTGTGAGTAAAAATTGGGTTTTTTTGATGATTTTAGGCTCGTACGGTGGTTAATAGGTGATCAAAATTCACCTACGGAAGCTGGAACAAGGGATGACCGGGGTTCATAGGTTCTCTGAGCTCAGCTTGATTTGGATTACGGTCCCTTGTTTGGTACTCTCGTACCCTTGTGATATAATGACTTGAAATGGATATATTGGTACAATGGTACCCTTGTTTGATGATCATTGATCTTGAAATTTTGTATCTTTGCAGTTCTCTAGTCAAGGCTATAAAAGTTAATTTATCAAACAATACGATGCTAATATTATGAGTGGTTAGAAACGTGAACAACACGCTAGGATCCTTGTTCGAATAATTGTAGTCACATTCATAAATTGCTTGGCTTGTTGATTGTTCTATAAACTTAGATTGTAGCTATCTCATCTTAGGGTGCTTGATTAAGGAAAAATGTTAAGCTTGTATACTCATTTTTGTTCTTGGACCATTCTAATACCTAGGTCCAAGCTAGATATGGAAAAGTTCAATGAGATAGTCTTTATAACCTGAAGCCACTATTAGATCTGAAGCTTTATAAATTAATTACTTTGAAATGTATATTCTTCTCATTGACTTTTCCTTGTTTTGTGTCAGGATATTGTACCTTTTGACTAACTTTGGGATTTCGAGCAAGATCACAAGGACAAGTAAATGTATGTTTTATAGTCTACTTTTCGAACTCCATGATAGTGGCACATGTTTGTAAAGATTTTGTATAGTTTGCATATAGTGATGTTAGTAATCACTAAATGATCTTTTGGTATGTATATAAGTTGTCCACGTGTGGTTAATTGTGGTGTTTTGAGTTTTGCGATTGTGTTAACCTTGTTATTAAATCCATGGCTGGTTATCTAGATAATTTGCACATTTATGCATGAATGCAAATGACTTATAGGAACTCAATGTTTAGGTTGATATAGTAACGTTGTTGAACCTAGAACTTTTAGAAGTGATCCATCTTTAAGCGTCAATATTAAAATAATGAAAAATCTCTTGAAATCCATCTTCCTTGCTTGCATTCGAATACTAGCTTGTAGTCCACGCTAGTAGTTTCTTGCTCAAACATCCTTAAACTTGGCATATCCCTCCTAGGCCCGATATGGGACGTGACAATGCTGATCATGGTAGCCATGACATCATCATCTGATCCCCTATAAATACATGAAAGAGAAATGTCAGACTTTAATGACCAATTATTAAACAAATAATAATAATAATAAATAAAAGTAATAATGCAGAGAGAGAATAAGCTACCTCGGAAAGCCAAATGGACTTGGAATCCAAATGGCCACCGGAGTTCAAGCACCGGAAGCTGAGTTGTCGTGGAGGATTTGAAACACCAAGTGTCACTGGGAAGCTAAGAGGCCGCCGAAAACCCGTCTATCGCCGGAGTAAGATCATCAAAACCTCGTCAGTATGACAATAAAGGTAAATCTTCAATCTTCCTTTTGATTTCTTGCAAGATAAACATAGAATAAGTCAGAAAAATCAAAGCAAAAGCAGATCTGGAAAAATAAAAGGAAATTAGTGGTTTATCTCAGTATGGACGGAGTGTTGACAGAGTGTTTTAGGCATGGCCGGGTTATTTTGGGGTGTTAGAGTCAAAAAAATAGGGTTTTGGGTAGTTTAGGTTTAGATTTGAAGAAGATTGGGTGGTTTTATCGAACCGGGTTAGATCTAGAGTATTTGGGGTTAAAAATTAGGTTTTTCTGGTGATTTTGGGCTCGAATAGCAGTGGCATACGGCGGTCAGAAGGTGATCAGAATTCGCCTATGGCGGCCGGAACAAGGAAATGGACGACCGGGGTTTATAGGCGGTGGCCAGCGAACGGCCAAAAGTCACCCGTAGGTGGCAGTTGAAGATCTACGTGGCGGAGCTTGTGGTGGTTCATGGTCGGGATGTTTGTTGTTCTTCAAGTTCTTGAAGAATCATGAAGAACACCAAGAAAAAGATGGTGTTTTGATCTGATTTTGAGTGTTTATCTGGGTTTTAAGGTGTTTGGGTAAATAGAGTAGAGAGAAGGGAGAGGACAGGTGATATTAAAGAGAGAGAGGTTTGATATAATGGGGAAAGAGGGAATTTTGAACTGGGTTGGGGTTTAAATATCCCGACCCGCGAATTGGATAAAACCGGATCAAGACTCGCGCCTTACTCTCATATTTTCGTAGTTTACCCCTTTGTTTGTAATCATTTTCAATTTGGTCATTTTGCTTTGTAATTTTGCACCGAATTTTCAATATCAATTCAATTTAGTCCCCTATTTCTTTAGTTGTTTAATTTAATGTCTTAATTTATATGTTTATGCATGATTTTAAAATTATCATATAGAATTATTTGTTAGCGAATTTAATCACTTATATTAGTAATTAATTAGAGCCTTGATGATTAGGTTATTTAATTAATTTGAATAATTTAAATAGGTGAGATCATTGTAGAAAATAAAATGATTATTAAATGGAAACTTTAATGTTATAAGTTGATTAGTGTCTCATTGTAATGAGATGTTAATCAATGGGCATTTTAGTAAAGCATTTAATATTTTATTTAAACCTAAAACATTGTAATCACATAGTTAATTAAAATTAAATTAAAAATAGGGTTTAAATAGTTAGAATCATTAAATATTAAGGAATGTTATTAATTTAAGGCTTAATATGGATAGTGCTCAATTATTTGGGTGTTATCACATAAACCCCTAAATTTGATAATATTTATAGATTTTTAATTAATTCAATCAATTTGAGCCCTAATTAGGTTTAAACTTAAAATTGACAAGAAAATAATTGGACATGCATTAAAAATCTTTTGTGTTGAAATACATTTTTGAATATGAATTGAATTATTCTAAAGTAACTTGATGTTTCAAAACTTGTATTCGCTAAAAATACATTTTCTTACAAAAGGATACTTCCATTCGAAATGAAATTCAGTTAACAATTAAGGATTTTATTAAATTCAAATTATTGTTCGAAATGCCAAAATGCCACGTGAAATTAAAAGGGTACCGATAACGGGCATTTGTGGGGATGTTAATCCTTCCCCACACGTAACCGACTCCCGAATCCAAATTTAAGAAAATAATCTTTGATTTTCTATGGTGTCCGGTCTACCAAAGTGACCGGTGGTGACTCCAAATTGTTTTCAAAATTAAATAAAAGAAAATTTCAATTTATTACGAAAAATCCTAATTTCAAGATTAAATAAATCAAAAAAGGGCAAAAAAAAACCTAATTTTTAAAAAGAACCAATCATCAGGCTATTTTTCACACTCGGTATTAAAAATGGTCGCGATAGTATCGATACACCCCTTAGTGTATCGATACGCTCTGTTTTACCAAGTCCAAATATGCAAGGCTGTATCGATACAGCTTGACCTGTATCGATGCACATGTATTGTAATGACAGATTTTATTAGGTTTTTAATCAATTTAACATGTTGAATGATGTCCAAATGTCATGAAATTTTACAAGTTATTAATCCATAATTCTGCTAGCATACAAAATTTTAGAGCGATTCGAATCTGTTTACTAAGTTTTTACGTTATAGTGCCTTTAAGCCCATTTAATTACTTTTAGTATTTTACAAACACACCCTACTTCACATATAACACCTAGGCACTTTTAGGCTATTACACACATATCAAAATAGACAAATGTAACATGTCTAAGCCTTATGCCACCTTACTAGGAGTTCAAAACAAAATGTAAGCATACATGGAGTTGATGAGAGTGACTTGCAACTTCAACCACACGATCGAAGCTCAGATTTCTTCAAGATCCTGAAATGAACGAGACACACGAATGTTAGGCTTACATAGCCTAGTGAGGTAGTTATAACAAATGCAAACAAGTTCTTTGATGGCATGTATATCATGTAAGCATGCTCTGATGACATATACATATCATTAACATATACAATTCATGCTTAACATCAACATATAATGATTCTATATATTAAATCGAAAACACATATTCTTCATTTTCCCCTTGGACTTAGCATGCTATGGATACGCGGATTCCCTTATGCACCAAATCGTATCGAAAGTAGGTCGTAGCTCCGTATTCCCTTACACAATCCAACCTTTTCTCCCCACATATAGGTCGTAGCCTGGACCGTAGTCCAATTCCTCACATGATGAGCTCAAATAACCATATGGCATGCCAATTGTATCCAAAGTCCACAAAGTGTCCAAGGTTACACATTTCATCATAAACTTACCTTTGTGCCCTTAGGCCATTTCACATCACATATTAAGCCTTTGCTTCAAATAGCATAACATAGCATGTTCTTATCAAATCCCGTACATAATATATTTCAAATGTCACATATAAGCTTAAATGTATCATGGCAATATGATGGTTTTTATCACACTTACCACTTGAATCCACCCATGCTTGCTCTACTTGAGCCCTTATTCAAGATGCAACTTTAAGCACAAACAAAAGCAACCGAGATGTCACATAGCCAATATCATGACACAACTACACTCACCTAGTACTCAGAGGCTTCAAGGTTCTCGGATAACGATCCCCTTGCCGTTGGAAGTGCTCGGTAACGAAGATGGTGAAGATAACTTGTTTTCCACCACTTGAGCTAGTTCAAAATTAGAGGACTACATTAGAATCGAAACTAATGATTCACAAACATTTTTCAAGCTTACCAAAGCTTGTAGAGAACATCAAAATAAGGAAATTAACCTTTAACACATGGGCTTAGCTTGAACATTCAAGACTTAAATCTTGAAATTGAACTCTAGGGATTGATGAAATCATCAAATTAACATAAGGGTTTTACTTACCAATCTACAAGCTTTCAAATGGTGTATTGAATCAAGAAAAGATCAAAGGTTGGATTGAGGTGCTTGCTTGAGCTTAAGCTTGAAGATGACAATAGAGGTGCTTACTTAGCTTTATTAGGAAAATGATGAAAAGAGTGGGAATTAGCCTCGGTTCACTTTTAAGTAATGTTCCCCCTCTTTTCTTTTATCTAGTAGGCTTAACCGAGTAGTTTTACTACTGTTTAATGGTTACCTCCCAAACAACCAATAACATAGTTTCCTAGCTTGGGAGGAAACCCTTCTCAATTTAAGTTTTCTTTTCTATTTCCACACATGTTGTCATCTTTTTTTAATAAGATTACCACTTCCACGTGCTGTTTAATGGTTACCTCCCAAACAACCAATAACATAGTTTCCTAGCTTGGGAGGAAACCCTTCTCAATTTAAGTTTTCTTTTCTATTTCCACACATGTTGTCATCTTTTTTTAATAAGATTACCACTTCCATGTGAGATAAAGGCAAGCAAGGAGGTGATTCACACCACTACTTGGTATAATTATAAGGATGGTCCTTCAACTTTTAAAGTTTTCACTTTTCCCCTAAACTTTGAATTTTCACAATTTAGTCACTAAATGATTTTCATTCCTTACAAAAAGATCCCACAACTTCAATTAAGCCCAATTAACTCCCATTACTTCAAAATTGGATACAAAGATTGAGCAATTACATCATTCGGGTAAAACTGGTACAAAATTTCTGATCACTGAAACCTAATTCAGACTATGCCGGTTTTCGGGGTATGACAATACAACTTACTACTTAAAATATCTGTGCATTAAAATACAATTACAAAATTTTAGATACTTTACAAATTTCACAAATTTAATTTTTAATAAAATATTTTTCAAAACTTTTATCATTTTTAAAAAAATTTAAATGTCACTAACATAATTTATAACCCAAACTTTACAACACTTTCAAACAAATTCAATTAGGTGTCTAATCTTAAACCAAACCCGCCGTGCATACACAACGAGTTCAATGCTTCCAAAACGTCGTTATGTTTAGCCCTAGAACGTCGTTGCGCCAGAGGAAACTCGTCGCGCCCCAACGACGAGTTCGGTTTAGGTTAATCTTCTGATTAAGATTTAAACCAAATATCACAAAAAATTGAAACTCGTCAGGAGCTTGTGGCAAGTTTGAATAAAAAATAATTTTACTTTTGAACTCGTCGTGCTTGTACGACGAGTTCACTGTAATGGTGCTAGTCCAAAAAATATAGAATTTTAGGTCTTATTTTAGTACAAATAGAACCTAATGGTACTAGAAAAGTCTTTAAGCCGAAAACAACCGGCCAAAAGAGAAATAGGTAAACTAAGTGGAGAGATTTTAATTTAACCATTATTTTTTTTTAATTATAGTACTTAATTATTTAAACGATATTAATTAAATTATTTATTGTTAACATCTAACAAAGAAAATGGCGTGACAATAAATAAAAAATTACATTATTACACCTTTCGTCCTTGTTACATATATATTTTATCAATTTGATCATATTTTTAATTTAATTTAATAAAACCTTAACATTAAACAGTAAAATAATTAAACTAAAATGGTATATAATCAAACGCACCACACCTAATGAAACATTGAATAATTTAAAAAATAACTTTAACACCGTAAACCTAAACTATTAACATAACTAGTAATTATATACCGTGCATTAGCGGTGAAAACATTTTATTTCCATAAGTGCCCTAATTTTAGGGATTAGGGATTTAGATTAGGATTCATAGTTTAGGGGTTTAGGTATATGTGCTTAGAATTTAGGGATTGTAGTTTGAATTTAAAGTTTAGGGTTAGAATCTAGGAGTTATAAGTAAAATCCTAAATCCTTAACATATTACCATAAACCCTAAACCATAACCTCTATACCCTAAATTGGATCTCTAGCCCCTAAAATTAGAGTACTCATGAAAACAAAATATCTCCACTTCTAGTGCATCATATATTTTTCCTTAACATACTATTTAATAATTAACTGAAATATATGTTAAAAATAATTAATAAAAAACAATTAATTTTAAAAAAATACCGTATAATTACATCGCTTATTCTTTCTCGAAACTTTCCCAACTTTGATGTTTTTTCTTGTCTCAACTTTGATCTCTTTATTTTGGCGCGAGGAGAACGAAGGCATGGTGAAGAAAGAAGTGCCTTCTCAGAATTAAATTTGCGCGAAAGACACGAGGTCCTAAACGATGTTTATTTAAATTTTTTTATGGAAAATATAGGACAGAAAATGTGTGTAACACCCTTATCTAACCAAAGGATTTAAAGTGCCGCAATGGGTTTCTACCCGACCTGACAACCATTAAAAACAAGGTTTAACAAGATAATTTGAAAACTCATTTCTAAAATAAGCACAATCAAAATTAAAATTTTTCTTGACCATTTATCATTGATTGATCATCCCAACATAAAAAAAAAAAAACAAGTAAAATGAGATCCTACCCAATTCACCTAACCCGAGCACGTTGGATATTAGTCAAGATCACATTTACTCAAGTACGCATCCTTTTATATTAAGTATTGTAATAAGACTTATAAGACATACGAATTCCTTCACACAACACAATACAAACTATTTGCAGCCAATGAACATGCTTCACACAATTCAACCATGCAAGTTTGGTTGGTTTACACAGCCTTGGCCCCTTGATTTATTCCAATTCATTGGCTATTAAAACATTTTGGAAGGGAAGTAAATCATCCTACCATTTAGCCTCCTAAGTTCACATAATATTTATATTGAGTCTTTAGTGATTTATGGAAAGAGAATTAATCAGTATGCCTCCTTAATCCATGCTATGACGTCAAAACTTTTTAATCAGTTTGTCTAGTGAGTACCGATAATCACCCTTGAGTATCGGTACTACCTACTCGGGTATCAATACTCGACATGAGAACCGATACTGAAATCAACCTCGAATTTTTTAATAAAGTCCATGAGTATTGGTACTACCCACCAGTACCGATATTGAAAGAGTAAAGTACCAATACTGGTTGAGCTAGTATCGGTACCCCTGTCACTTGTTCTTCCTTGTTCATCATCTCTCTTGCAGTTTCGGTACTAGTCCATCCAGTACTGATATCGAAGTATAGAAAATACATTCATGAGCCCGGAAATCACCTTCATACTATTCCAATTCAATGTGTTAAGGCTGTAAGTTGATCCTATGACTTATAGAAGTTACTATTGGTTATCATTTTTACTAATGATTAACACCAATTACCAAGTTTAGATCATCAAATATGGTTCCCTCCTTAAAACACCAAAATACCCGAAATAAACATACAAGGTAATTATATTTAGAATTTTCATAAAGCACTTCAAACATAGAAAATGTACTAACCTTACTCTTAAACTTGGAATGAAGCTTCTTGCACCAAAGACTCAAGCCTCCTCTTTGCCCTTGATCTTAGAGAATTCTCGCACTTGTTTTACCAACCAAAAAAGTTGTAAAACGAATTACAACCTTGTAAGAGATGAAAGAAAGATTGAAGTACGAATTTAACAGCTAAAAATGAGACTTAATTCACCCCTCATACAAGAATGGCAATCGGGCGGGGATTTTACATTCTTTATTTTGTCCCCAACACTTGCGGGACGATTTCAGAGACTAATTTTGTTATTAACCCTTAAATAAATGGAGATTTTAAAAACATATTACATGTCAATTTTTAACTTGTCCAAGAGTTTCATGTCAAATTCTATCATACAAATAAGTAAACCCGTTAACAACGAAAAATTCATGTATTAAATTAAAAATAAAAAATTAAATATTTGGCATTAAAGAATTAAATATAGTTCATGTGCTAAAAAAATATTTAACCGTATTTTTTATTTTCAAGAAGAATTTACAGCGTGCGAACTTTGATTTGTGGAGTGTGAAGGTGTAGATTGTAGAAAAAGCGAAGGCATATTTTAAGGGGCAACTTCATCTGTTTCCCAAGCTGGCAACAATCACCAACCAAACAAAACAGGCCAACCTCCATTTAATAGTATCTTCACCTTCAAGGAACAAAAACAACATCCAACTTCTTCCAGCAAAGATTGAGTGGAGGAAGTCTTAATTACACCCACCACCAAACTGCATTAACATAATATTAAAACCTCAACACATCTATTTTTTTTTAATTTAAAACTTTAAACAATTTAAAAGTTTTTTCTTTAATTACATTAGATATTAAATTCGATACGTATGAGAGGGAGATCGAATATCCGTTGATCCAATCCGAAAATACAGATATCCGATCTGATTTTTATATCCAAATCGAATATTCGATATGAATTTTTATTTTTCAGATCGGATACGGATCATAATATTTCAAGTTTTGAATTATCCGAAATACTCGAAAATTTAAATTTTATAGATGTAAATCTTGTTATATTTAGTAATTTAATGCTTATTATATCTGTAAATTCGAAAAATAAAAATTTTCATACATGTTGTTATATTTGACAATTTGTTAATTTTTGTATTCGAAATTCTAAATTTTTTTATAGATACGACCGTCAAATTCGAAAAAAATACTTGGATCATATTATATATACGGATAATTGAATATCCGATATCCGATTGTCCGGATATCTAATTTCTTCGGGATCAGACACGAATCGTTATTTTACCGGTCCAAAATTTTTCAGATATTCGAATTTCAGATCCGATATCCGAAAATGAACACCCTAATTAGACCCATAGGCAGAATATAATGGGATTTATGGAGGCCAAGACCAAGACCCCTAAATTAAAAAAATTATTTGAGTTTTTGAAATTTTTAGAAATTATTGATGAACTCTTAATTTTTTATGCATCCTACTTGTATTTTAAGGGGTAATTTACATTCAAAATCATTGAATTTAATTTCAACTTTTATTTAGATTACAAACCTCTAATTTAATCAAATTATATCATTAAACTTTTATTATTAATAAATTAAGTCACTTATAATAACACATTTTAAACAAATTTATCGTAAAATGTTAAATTAACACTTTTGCTTAACATATTTTTTTGCATATTATCATCAAATAATATTTAATTGATAATTTAACCATTTTTCTTAGAATTTTATTAAAAAGTTAATCATTTTTTTAGTTTAATTGAAAAAAATATTTGAAAAAAAGCTAACAAAAAATATTTAAATAATCAATTAAACATTATTTAACAACGACATGCAATGAATATGTTAAATAAAAATATCAATTTTAATTTTTTTGTTAAAATGATTTAAAAAAGTTTCATATTAATAATTTATTTTATTAATAATAAAAATTAAATGATATAATTAGATAAAATTAAATGTCTGTAATCTAAATAAATGTGAAAGTTAAGTTGATAAAGATTATGAGATGAACAGATACAATTTTTTTTGAACGAAAGATGAACAGATACAATTAAGATTTAAGACAGACAGGTCACCGTATCCTTTGGCGTTGCTGGAATTGAACCCCTTTTTCAGATTTCCAAATTCTTCCTCCAACTATTTTATTAGTTAATTTCCTACTAATTAAATTTTATTTTCCTTTTTTTAATAATAAATTTCCATTATATAATATTCTCCCTTTCCTTATCCTCCCTATCTCTCCTCTACCAGCATCGACCTCACAGAAGAGAAGAGAGAAAAAGGAAACCCGACCGTTGTTTTCTTCTTCGCTTTTTCCTTCCTTCCTTTCTTTCTTCTTCTGGTAAATCTTTTCACTTCGCTTTTGATTTTGACTTCAAAACGGCCGATCCATGGATTCTGATGTTTTGTGGACGATAGAACTGCCTTCTAGAAGTTTCTAGCGAGTTTTATAGATCTAGATTTTAGCTTCATCTGCTTCCCTTTTTATCTGGATCTCTACTTAGCTGGTTCTGCTTCATTACATTCGCGATTTCTTTGTATGTCTTATGAAAATCGAGTTATACTTATTTGTTCTTTCATCTTTTACTGGTCAATGCTTTCATTCTGTAAGTTTTTACGATTTCAATGGTTTTTTTCTTTTCTTGAGGTTAAAGAGGTTCTAGATCCTGATCTTTATTTGTTTGATAATTTAGTGTCTATGAAATTATAGACGAGATTGCTTAGATGCTATCAACTGAATGTTGTCTACCTTTTGAACTGACTAAATCTGGTTGCTTCTCTATCTAGCAAGAATTTCTGTTTTTTGAGTTAGCTTTGATACTGGACAGTTATTTTGCTATACTAACGATCACGGTCCTTATCTGTAGCATTGTAAAAGATGGCCGATACTGAGGACATTCAACCCCTTGTCTGTGACAATGGAACTGGAATGGTGAAGGTTAGTTGATTTTTTAGATCTTGAGTTAATATTTTCTCCATTATTGCTTGTTTATTTATTTATGGTTCATCTGATATTGTTTATCATACAGGCTGGTTTTGCTGGTGATGATGCTCCCAGGGCAGTTTTTCCCAGTATTGTTGGCCGACCCCGACACACTGGTGTCATGGTTGGGATGGGCCAGAAGGATGCATACGTAGGAGATGAGGCACAATCTAAAAGAGGTATCCTTACTTTGAAATATCCCATTGAGCATGGTATTGTCAGCAACTGGGATGATATGGAAAAGATCTGGCATCATACATTCTACAATGAGCTCCGTGTTACTCCTGAGGAACACCCTGTGCTTCTCACAGAGGCTCCTCTTAACCCCAAGGCCAACAGAGAAAAGATGACTCAGATCATGTTTGAAACCTTCAATGTGCCTGCAATGTATGTTGCCATCCAGGCTGTTCTCTCTTTGTATGCCAGCGGTCGCACAACAGGTTAATTAAAATAGAGATCTCTGTAAACTATTCACAATTTTATAGATCGTTTTAACTAATCAAGTTAACATAGATTTTCTCCATTATGGGCAGGTATTGTGCTGGATTCTGGTGATGGTGTATCTCACACTGTGCCAATCTATGAAGGGTATGCCCTTCCACATGCCATCCTCCGTTTAGACCTTGCTGGTCGTGATCTCACTGATGCTTTGATGAAGATTCTTACTGAGAGAGGTTACATGTTCACCACCACTGCTGAGCGGGAAATTGTCCGTGACATGAAGGAGAAGCTTGCTTATGTTGCCCTGGACTATGAGCAGGAACTTGAAACTGCCAAGAGCAGCTCTTCTGTTGAGAAGAACTATGAGTTGCCTGACGGACAAGTCATTACTATTGGAGCCGAGAGATTCCGTTGTCCAGAAGTCCTCTTCCAGCCATCTCACATTGGGATGGAAGCTGCTGGAATCCATGAAACTACCTACAACTCTATCATGAAGTGTGATGTTGATATCAGGAAGGATCTCTATGGTAACATTGTGCTCAGTGGTGGTTCAACTATGTTCCCTGGTATTGCAGACCGTATGAGCAAGGAGATCACTGCCCTTGCTCCTAGCAGCATGAAGATTAAGGTTGTTGCGCCACCAGAGAGAAAGTACAGTGTCTGGATTGGAGGATCTATCTTGGCATCACTCAGCACCTTCCAGCAGGTGAAATATTTTAGGTTATAGTTGGCTCATGTTTTACACTTTCTGTAAGTTGTTTGTCCGACACTGACTTGTTTGCTTTGTTTGTTACATCAGATGTGGATTTCCAAGGGCGAATATGATGAGTCCGGTCCATCCATCGTTCACAGAAAATGCTTCTAAGGTTTATAAGTTCTTTGATGGTGAGTTACATTTCGCATCACTTGGATTTTTCGTGTCCTGTGTTAATCGTCGGGGTCACCAAAGGAGGATGTACTTGGATATTATGTATTATACACGCCTTTTATTTGTTTTGACAACCATTGAGACGATTTCCTTCCTTTCTATGTTGCTTAATAGGATGTTTGTAGCTGGAGAGTGATTGTGATTGTTTCATTCTTATTTTTTTTATACTTTAATTTCATATTCATGGTTTTTTTCCACTGAGAACATTAATGTTAATAGCTATTGTACGAGAAAATTTTTAAACTGTGACAGTTTTCTCTGAAACTCATCTAACGTTATATGTTAAAGATTTATTATTAATTGCGAGTTTTAGCTTGTCGATTCATGTGTCAAATTCGAAAGGAAAAATACTTCAGCTCAGTCTGTTACAGGGAGCGTTAGAAATATGCTTGTTGGTCCCTGTATCTGTATGGTTACAGAATTTACGTAGGGAAGGTGAAATTGCACCTACAATCGGCTTTTATTTGTTTTATTGACGCTGCATGGAAGGCCGTTTTGGGGAACGATTACCACTCTTAGGCGGCGGTAGGAGTGTAATTGAGCCGAGCCTACCCCAAGAGAGGCAAGCTCGAATTCAAGCTTTTTCAAAATTTGGGGTTTAATATTTGATTTGAACTCGAGATATAATCAAATTATTTGAACTCGATTAAACTCTTTTCTATTTTTTGAGTCCGATTAAGATCGTTTGTATTTAATAATATGCATAATAAAGGTAGAAATTTAAATAATATAAATAGTGTTATTACAAATATGTTTTGTGAAATTTATTTTAAGCAAACCGACTATTTTATGTCTAAATATTAAAGTTCAAAATACTAAACTTTCAAATCTTAAAATTTTTAAACCTAAACATTAAATTTTAATTTTAAATTTATAAACTTTAAATTTTATTAAAATCTTAAATCTTAATATTAACAAGTTTATGTAAATTTTACACGTGTACTAGTATATATTTAAATTGAAAAACCAGATTAGACTTGTGAGTAACTCTAATCATATACTATGATATTTGAATTTAATTCGATCCATAATTAGAATTGCTCAAATTCAATTCAATAATTATTAAACTAAATTTAGAATATTTTTTGGAGTCAAATTTAAGGGTAAAGTACACCAATGATTACTAAACTTTTAGGGCGGGCTTATTTTGGTCATTGAATTTTTAAAATTTTTATTGGAGTCATTCAATTTTTAGTCTACTTTCATTTTGGCCCCTCCCGTTAATTTTCGTTAAAAATGTTGACATGACACGTTATCTCCTTTTTCAACCTCTTTCTTTCCCTCTTATGTTTTTTTTTGTTACAGCTGCTATGTTCTATTAATTTGATATGATTTTTCTAAAATCATGACTAACATTTTAAGTTCCTCTCTATAATTTAGGATTACCCAAAGATATTAGCTAACCTTCAAGAAACAAGCACTACAGCAACAATCTTCTCATTCAATAAACCTTCAAGAAAAAAAATCAAAAAACAAAGAAGAAAAGCTTCATTTGAGTCTAAATGAACCTCAAAAAAAGAAAAACGAAGATAATATTCGTTATGGTGTTGGTGTACCTAGAATGATCATCACCCAATTTCCAAACAACACAAAAATCCCAACCTTTACCATGAACAAATGGTCTGAGCCATTCCACTGCTCTATCAAAACCTCTCATTGTTCAAGGGTAAAAACAACCTAATAGTGGCAAAGGGTATTGATTATGGAGAGAAACTTAAAATGTTAGGTCACGATTTTGGAAAAATCACATCAAATTAATGGAATATAGCATCTGTAACAAAAAAAATGGAGTAAAAAAAACATAAGAGGGGAAGAAAGAGGTGAAGAAAGAAATAATGTGTCATGTCAGCATTTTTAACGGAAGTTTACTGGAGGGCCTAAAATAAAAATAGATTAAAAATTGAGTATCTTCAATAAAAACTTTAAAAGTTCAGTAATCAAAATAAGCTCGTCCTAAAAGTTCGATGACCATTAGTATATTTTATCCTAAATTTAAATATACTTGCAAGGTACAAATATAGGTGTTTCATTTAACTATGGACATGATTGTCATATTATTCTGCCAGCCACTGTTCAGTACCCTTTGTCCCTTGTATAATAGAATGGCCAAGTAATATTTCATGGCGGTACATCTTTTTTCTTTTTTGTTTATACGGAGTATTTTCACTGAATCTGTCACTGAGATTTAGTGTGTTTCGGTAGTTTTAGGATGAAGTTCTTAGAATATAACTAAAGTGAGTTGTACTTTTACACAAATTCTTATTCAGTTTGTGAGAATTTGTATAATTATACAAAACGATAAAATTTGTACAAATTATAAGAGTTTAGATTATAACATAAGAATTTGTGTAGTTATACAATCTAACCTAAAACAAAATCTACAAAAATTCTTACCACTTAATAAGAATTTATATAATTATATAAATTTTTATACAGTTAATAAGAATTTCAGTTCTATCAAAAAATTTTGCTCAGTCTTACATAAATTCTTACAATAATAATAATTTATGTTGACTACATTTTAACCGCAACTTAATCTTACCTTTTTTCAATTGAGTAAACATAAACACAACTAAATGATCAAAATTACACCACGGAATTCGAGATTTAATAAAATTTACTACCTATGTGAGTTAGCTAATTTTCGCTGAAATCATTTTTTAAAAGAGTAAAGTTTACAAATGGTCACTAATTTTAGCTAATTATTTAATTTAATAATTAAATTTTTAATATTTTTATATTACTATTAAACTTTATGATTTATTTTAATTTGGCCACTGAATTTTTAACGGAGTTAAGAAAATGACGTGCAATTAACAAATTTTATATAATCACACATTTAGCTCTTCACATTTGTACATTTAAACAATTTAGTCATAATTCGAAAAATAATAATAAATTTAACCCTCGATATTTACACATTTTTTCAATTGACCCTATTTTTAATTAAAAACAATTTAACCCTAAACTTAAAACTCTAAATTTAAAACACTAAACATAAAACCCCAAATCAATAAACAAAAAATAAAAAATCTCAAACCATTAAATCCTAAACCTAAAATCCTAAACACTAAAACAATAACCTAAAATTCCAAACCCATAAACCCAGAAAACTGAATACAGGTGGTTCTATAAAAAACCTCTGATCCCCTCCGACCGGAAAGAACTTCGGCCACCCAAACCCCTTCAACACCGTAGTGACATCAAAAGGTTCTTCCTTTAAGAAATGCAAAATTATTTTATGATTACAATATCATGAGTTTTGAACAAAAAAGGGTAAGATAAAACAAAAAGAAATACATATGGATTCTTCATCAGTGTTTGGTTCTGCATTTTCTCTCTCTTAAGACCCCAGTCGGAGGGCTTGAAACTATGACGCCACAACAACCATGCAACCAATACGAATATTTCAATAAACCTCCGAGTTTTGATCGAGCTCGGAACAACCCTTTGACCGTAAGCAAGACTTGATTGTTCTCGATCTGGTTCCGAAACAGCACCGTTTCTTCCATTGAAAGCTTAACCCGACTGGTTATCAAATGAATATTTGCAAACATGCTCTCGCCTTTTGCAGCTGAGAAAGGTTCCATGCATTGAGTAGCAATCAAGGAATTCTCGAAGTAAAGACCGAGGTACATGTGACTGAAATCGATGCTCACCTTCTTGTTTGGATTCGTTAAGTTACCCAGTAGACCAACATCGACATTGAGCAGGCAACCCATGTCGAGAGTGGGGTTTTAGATTTATGGTTATGATTTTAATGTTTAGTATTTTAGGTTTAGGGTGTAGGGTTTATGGGTTGAGGTTTTTGGTTTTGTGTTTATGGATTTGAGGTTTAAGTTTAGTGTTTTAAATTTAGAGTTTTAAGTTTAAGGTTAAATTGTTTTTAAGTTAAAAATAGGCCAAATTAAAAAATATGTAAATATTAAGGGTTAAATTTATTATTATTTTTTGAATTAAGACTAAACTGGTTGAATGTGTACATGTGGAGGAATCAATGTATTATTATACAAAATTTATTAACTATCACGTCACTTTCTTAACGTCTGTTAAAGAGCTCAGTGACCAAATTGAAGCAAATTACAAAATTTAATGATAACATTAAAATAATTAAAAATTTAATTACCAAATTAAATAAATCAAAGTTTAGTGAAAATTTGTACGTTTTATTCTTTAAAAAATCGATCTAGTTCGATTAAAAGTTTAATTCAGTAGGATCTTTTAGCAACGGAAAATCTGAATAAAAAATGCTGATTTAATTTCAAAAAAAGAAAATGAAGAACAAAAACAAATTCCCACTAGATGAACTTCATAAATAAATAAAAGAATTATTCTTTCTTATCGATTAACTTAAAAAAGAGAAAGGGGTTCTACCTTCTTATTATCAATTACGAGGAAGTAAGTACGGTTAAAATAATAAACATAAAATAATTTTAAAAATTGATAAACTACATAATTGGTCTCTAAATTATATTCTAATTATTTTTTGCGTTCTTCGACTATTAAAAATTATAAACTGATTTTTTAACTTAAAAAATAATAAATTAATTCAAATTATTAAAAATTTAACGATTAATGAGTGACTCTAATATAAATTAATATAATTACATAATTAATCTTTAAATTTTACACTTATTTTAATTTAATTTTAATTCTAAAAATTTAACTCACATAATTTCAATAATCTATCAATTTAATTTATCGTCTTTTCTATTTCTCCTGAAGTTCTGCACGCATTATCAAAATCATCAAACAAGCAAAAGTAAAATGAGAAAAATAAAATAAAATGAAAGAAGTGGTGAGCAGAAAATTCGAGAAGATTTGGGGTGGATAAATTGAAACAAGGAATCATTCTCCATTGAAGAAAAGTACCCAAGGCCAGGGAGCAGGAAGATTTACCCAAAAAACCAAGATAAAAGGGAAACAAAAAATTCAAGTTAGAGAAGATGAAATGAGAAAACAGAGATGGGTTTTAAGATATCAAAATAAAACAAAGATATACCTTAATAAACAGAGCAGAGGGGGGGGGGACCTGGGTTTTGGAGAAGATAAGAGTGAGAAGAGGGACAGTTTGTAGCATGAAAGGAAGGACTGGAGGAGGAATAATTTTTTAAAATTAGGGTCAAATTAATATAAATGTAGAATTTGAGGGTCAATTATATAATCATATTAATTTATATTAATTATCACGTCATCATTCGTTCAATTTTTAACGGTGTTCAACTAATTTGTTACTTTTTTAAGTCAGAGAACCAGTTTATAATTTCTAATAGTCGAGGAATATAAAAAAATAATTAAAGCATAATCAAAAATAATTTATATAATTTACCTTTTAAAAATCAAACGAACTCTTAACTTTTAAGTAAGTACGGTGTATTTATTAAATTTTCTGTCTCAATCCTAGAGACGAGAGAGCTGCGATGTCGGCATCATAAACGGGGTTGGAATAATAAACCATTAGATAAATGCTAGTAATTTTCTCTAAACAATCGAACTCCAAAATAAGTCGGTGTATACGAACTGACCAAACACATAACAGCCCCTCATAAATGTATCAAAATTCAGAATTAAACACTGAACACATACCAATTTGTTTGGAAAAACCAATCACTCAACGCCCACCCTCATCGCAAACCACACCCCCACAACAAGTAAACCCAATGGATGAATTCATTTCCGACGTAATGTTTTTAACAAATTTTAAATATAAAAAAGTAAATAGAATAAAGTTAATTTATTTTATATAAATAGTAGTCTCAATCATAATACTAAACGTGCCACAAAATTAAAATTCATTTTTAATATGATCAATTACATTCAATGCAATCAATTAGATTCATTAATTGACCGAGTATTTAAGGCTGTTCATTGTCTCATCTTGTATGAGTTTAATCTCGGCATTTGTTTTGAGAATGTAATTACTTCTCTATTTGATAAAAAAATCGATAATGTTGAATTCAATACAATTATAATATAGAACATGTGAAATACATCGCAAGTCATTTAATCATAGATTTAGTGGTAAACATGTCACTTTTGTTCTAAAACTAACAATTTAGCCACTCGTTTAAAATTTCGCAACTAACATGTCATTTTGAAGTCAAAATTGAAAGGAACGACTTGATATAATAACAATTTTAGTCCCAAAAACTTATGCATTCTATTAATTTAGTATAATTTGAAATAATTCAATAAATTTAACCATTCATATTTAAAGATTCCATTAGTAAAGTGAATGTATCTACTAGCAGGCGAAGTTAAGGGTCATGATGGGTATATTTCATTAGTTTGTCAACTGTGCAATAGTGAAGTAATTATGTCTATCGAGCTATCACATCTATCGATTATCAAGTTGAGGGACAATAGCATGGAGCGCAGCAAGTGGTTAAAGGGTTTCGTGTCGAAAATTTTAAATATGAAGGATTAAATTTATTGAAATATTTTTTTATTTAGGACCATATTGATAGAATGTGCAAGCTTTGGGGAATAAACTTGTTATTATACTAGACCATGTTTCAATTTTAAAAATAGAGTACTTGTTTGTCACAAAAATTTAATTGAGTGACTAAATTATTAGTTTTAGAAGTAAAATAACATATTTGTCACAAAAAATTAATTGAGTGGTTAAATTGTTATATTTGAAAGAAAAGTGACATATTTATTATCAAACCTATAATCAAGTGACATGTAATATAATTTTGCTATAAAAACAATTTTTTTAAATATGCTATAAAAATAATTAAAACATGATAAAAATAATATAAAATAACATAAATACATTTGAGTCAAAATTTACATAATCATTATTAGCCTGTTAAAATGTACGTGATTATATAAAATTCTATACACAATTATTAGAGAAAGATAACATGAAAATATGTGGCACAAATTTTGAAGTTATTTTAAAGTGACGATTAAACTTGACAAATTGTAACACATGATTGTACAACACAAATACAAAATAAAAAAAGGTTAATTAAAATATGGCATAAAAATCAATATAAGTATTTTCACCAAAAAAATTAATATAAGTATAATCCCATACACCGGCGTATCAAAATATATATGAAATGACTTATAAAATCAATGAAGTTTATATAAATGTATAATAGATTATATCTATATTTAAAAGACTTGATTGGATTATATTAAAAAAAAACAAGACCTGATTGGATTTGATGTTATCGGGTAACTGGGTATAACTCATTTTTGAAACTTTATATAAAGGTACATGTCGGAGTGTAAATAAAACGAGGTTGAATGAATAAGGTTCTATTTGTGTTTATTTGTTTATTTTTGAAGGTGTTCTAGTTAAGTTCGTGTTCATTTAAAATTTTAATATCTTGTTCATGTTCGCTTGTTTATTTTTGAAGCTGCTCATTTTCATTTGTTTAGCGTTCACGAACATGTTCGCTTATATGTTCGCCAAAATGATGAAATTAAGCCACTAGTCTTTACGCTACTAAGACTTCACAGTTTGAACTCCAAAGTTCACCATGTGTTCAATTTAGTCTTTATTTCCACTAATATTTAAAATAAAAACATAAAAGGAAAAAGAGAACTGAATAAGCAAGCTTATAAAATGAGTCAGTAAGTGAGCCAATAAACAAGTCGAAAAACATATTTTTTTCTTAAACATAAATAAAACGAACACACCTATGTTTGTGTTAATTTGTTTATGAATGAACGTAGAAAATTTGTTCATACCCATTTACTTAGCTTAATAAACGAACATAAATGAACGTGTTGGGATTGAATGCGATCAACCGAATCGCTAAGAGGGGGTGAATTGGCCTTTGAGTGAAATTGGTGGAAGCAATAGAAAATTAAAATTTTGCACGGTGATTTATAGTGGTTCGACTTCTAAACCAAGTCTACATCCAATACCTTAGCTTTTCCACTAAGGGATTTCCACAAATTCACTAATTTGTCTTTCATTTTTCAAGGCTCAAGGAGATAACCTTTACAAACTCTCAAAGCTTATACCCCAAAGCTTTGAGACACTCTCCCTCAAGAGAATAAAAATTAAGCAAATAAAGTAAACCTCACAAGGCTGATATGTTTGCAAATTTAAGCTTTCACCCAAAACCTGACACTTGAGCAAAGATAACAATTAAGCTCACATGTGTGTTCTACAAAGAAATATGACAAAATTGAGCACTAAAATAATTCTCTAACATTGAATATTGGTAGTTGGTTTCTTGTTCTTCCATGACTGCTTGAAGCTTGCTTTTAAACGCTCTAAGGAGTTTTTGACCATTACTAGCCGTTGGAGGTTGATTAGAGCCGTTGATGAATTTATTTCCAGCATTAAATGCATTTTTGGCCATCTCGGTATTGATACGCGAACTTTGTATCGATACCTGTCTCAAAGAAGAAAGAGTCTTTGGGCATTAATAAAACTGGGTACCAGTACGCGATACTTGAGTATCGGTACAGTGCCTCTCGTATTGGTACAACTAAGCCTGTGCCGGTACGGTGAATGGCTACTGAAAATTTGAAGTCTTGAGGATTAAAAGGAGTATCGATACAGAGAAAACGGGTACCAGTACGGTTGTCTGGGTATCGATACCGAGGAAAGGGTATCGATACTCAAAATCTATTTTTGATACTTGAGCTATTTTTGAAAGCATTTAAACATATCAAAAACCCTTTGAAAGCTTTTCAAACATATTTTTCGAGGTAATGGACTTTTGAAATATTTTTTGCAAATTAGTTTTAAGTCCAAAACCATTTTTCATTTAAGTTATATCAAAATCAAATGTCTCAACAGAATGTTATACGAACGGTTCATCGAAACGTTCTGTTCATTTATGCACATGCATATAACATAATATTATTTTAAGAGAAAATATCATATGCACTGGCAGTGAAAAATATGTTTTCCACAACGACCTAGTTCTTAGGGTTTAGAGTTGTGGTTTTAGTATTTGTGGCTATGTTTTAAAGGTTGAGAATAGATTTTATGGTGTAAAGTTTAGAGTTTAAGGTTTAGAATTTAGGAGTTAGGGTTTAGAGCCCCTAAAAGAGACATGTGACAACTTTAGAAGCATGTTTGTGGAAAAAAACTTTTGACTAGTGGTGCATCAAATAATTATCCTTATTTAGTGGTGTTTTTGTATTTTTCATTTTTAATCATTATATAAAATAAATTAAAAGTCATCACTAAAAAGATTGAACACGAGACTAATAAATTTAAATAAAAATTATTTATCACTCTACTTAAGATTATTTATTGAATAAATTATAATAAATATTTTTACTTAAAATATTTTATTTTATTTCTAGTGTGAGTGTGACAAAATATAATATAAATTTATAAAAAATCTCTATATTCGTTTCTTTTTCTATGCTTCTTTCTTTCATTTTTATTTACTTTTAGCACAAAATAATTTAATTACTCTGTATGTTATAATTTATTTCTAGGTTTAGTGTCTTTTTATAAACCGTTGAAATTTTTTTTGGTAGAGAAGAAGAATCACTAGCATAAGCCTTATTAAAAAATCTCCCTAATCCTAGTTGGAGGAAAAAGAATGCATATTCTAGCAATTACAAGGAACCAAATATGAACATAACCAAGGCAAAAACAAACCAACGAAACAAGTTTGGTACATAAAGGCACAGGCACAAAGAAACATCAACCAATTCCATCTGCAACCAACACTTGATGTTGCCCTTGTCCGCCACCAGTGCTTCCAGTCACGCCATGCCCATGATCATTATGCAACAAGTTCTGGATCATATCAAGGAGAGCATAAAAAAATCCATAACCATTCATGCTTCTACTATCCATCTTCGCCAAGCTATCCACCACAGAGTTAGCCTCACACAATATATGTTTAAATGAGATCTCCCAATCCCAGTTTAACATAAGGGAAATATGGAAAAATAACGACCCGCCTCCACAATCATTCATAATACTCGAAAGCATCCTGATTGCCGATATGTTATCCATCTCAACCATAACACGCCGAATCCCTTGATCCTATGCATGTTTTAAACTTTCCAACACCCTCATAATTCAGCATCTAGAACCGAGCAAATACCAATAAACTTCGTAAACCCCAGAACCCACTGACTCCTCTCATCATGAATCACTCCACCACAAGATGCAAAGCCTGAACTCGCACAGCGCGAACCATCAATATTCAATTTGAACCGCCCCGCCACAGGGTGAGTCCACCGCACCAAACCCCTTGCTCGTGAGCCACCGTTACTGCCCAGGTCCATAGGTGTTAACGCAACCAAATTAAAATGTTCCGCTAACCTCTTTGCGCGGCACAAAATTGATTCCATACCCAAGCTATCATCCTCAAAGACAAGAGCATTTCGGTTCAACCAAATGAACCAAAGGATTGCACCAAACAACAACGGCCACGAACAACCCCATTTATGATGCACCACCGTAGATAAAACATTACTAAGCAACTAGTCATGAAGCAATTGCTCGAAAAAAAATTTCCGATCCGCAGGTTTAACAACACAAACCCAAGTTGCATATGCCATCGGACAAAAGCGAAACAAGTGATCGATTGTTTTCGGATTCCCCACACACGTACCACACCGATCATTCCACTTTGTATGTCTCTGAACTTTTTCAACATTTGTGAGAATGCTGCCATGTGCCAACAACCACAAGAAACTCTTAACCCTCACACGCCCCTAAAATTTTGAAAGCACCGACCAAATTGGCTCATTCACACTCAATTGGACATCGCGACGATCATGGTAAGCGGATTTAACGTTAAAAGAACGATCTTCGTACCACTTCCACCCTGGAACATCCAAGGCCAAAACGGCCAAAGGAGGCATAACAGCCGCAACACGGAGAAGAACATTCACATGTAGTAAAGATTTGAACTGCTGCCAACGCTAATCACCATTCTCGGCCACCATCTCGGTAATGAAAGACGGCACGATAGCCACCAGGTACCCGGTCAGTTTGTCTAGAATTGGTCCCGGTAGCCACCAGTTCTTGGAAATTAGAACCAGTCCTGGTCTCTATCACACTGGGTCCTAAATTCTAGGAACTGGTCCTGGTACTAATGGGAACCGGTACCAGTACTGAGTATCCGGTCAATTGGTCTATTATTAAGAAAATTTGAGCATCAAGGGGAAAAATTCCAACCACCAATAATAATATTCATACATAAAGAGAAAGAATAAACTAAAGAACTCTAAGTCTACATCTACAGAAACATCAACATAAAGAAGTTCAAGACATTAATAAGTAAAAGGGCACTCAAAGTCCAAACATTAAGAGTACAGGACAGAGAAATAAACATAATAGACTAGTACCGGGTACTCACCGGGTATCGGGTCCAGAAAATCAAGATCTAGTCCCGATTCCGGTCGCGGGCACTTAAATTTTGGATCTGGTCCCGATCCTCTAAAACCAATTCTAGGTAAAGATTTACCGGGTCCAATCAGGTTCGAAACCGGGATTGGGTAACCGGGTTTTTTTCCCACCCATAGGCATGAATCAAACCAAAAGTCAATCCTCAACCCATTCCCCAAGTTCCACACAACTCCACTTCTAATATCCTTCCAAACCATGCAAAGGCCCGACCACAGACAAGAGCAACCAGGTTGTGCGATATTACTCGGGACATCATCAGTCCACTTATACTTACTACGCAGCACCCATACCCAGAGTTGGTCTTTCTTTGTAAGGATGCTGAACTCAATCGTCATAAGAAAAGAGCGTTTTGATAAGATAAACATTTAAAGCCAAGAACCCCATGTAGCACTGGAATGCACATGGTATTCCAATTCACTAAGTGTACTCCACCCATCTCCTTCGCATGCCCCCAAATAAAATGTCTTATTTTTTTTTCAATTTCATCATACGTACCTTTCGGTATATAGGAAGTCTGCATTACATAAGAAGGAATTGCTTCCAAAATTGATTTCGTCAGAGTGATACGACCAGCGAATGATAACAATTTTGCTTTCCAACCTGATAGTTTATCCCGAACTCGATGAACCAGGTACTAATAAGTGGCCTTTGTCACCCTTTGGTGCAACAAAGGAACACCTAAGTATCTACCCAAATCAGAGACTTCAACAAAGCCAAAGTTCCCACTAATAGACTGCCACAATCCCAGCTCAACATTTATGGAGAAGAAAATATTTGTTTTTGCCACACTGACCTTTTGTCCTGATGCCGCACAGAAATCCATAAGCACACGTTGAATACAATATAATTGGCTAATATCAGCTTCTGCAAATAAGACCAAGTCATCCGAGAAAAACAAATATAAAATTGTTGGTCCAGACTGAGCCAAAGTAATCGGTTTCCAACGCCCCTTAGATATCTTCAAAGTAATGGCTTGAGCTAACCGCTCTATACAGAGCAGGAATAGATATGGCGAAAGGGGATCGCCTTGGCGAATACCCCTTCTTGGCGACTCAGATAAAACTCTATTTCAATTCACTTGTATGGAAGTAGAAGTAACGCATCACATGATTAACGTCCGTAAAGCATCTGGTATAATAAGATCTCGTAATGTATCATCGATGAACGCCCATTGAAGCCTATCATAGGCGTTCTCCAGATCTATCTTAATATCTATAAACCCTTTCTTACCTTTCTTCTTTCTCATCGAATGTTTCTTGGACAATCACAATATTATTAGAAATCGCCCTCCCAGGTACAAAGGGAGTTTGATTGTCCGAGACCCAATTAGGTAGAAACCTTTTAAGGTGATTAACGAAAAGCTTAGTAACCACCTTATAAAGAACCGAACAGAGACTAATCGGTCTGAATTGTGAGATATGTTCAGGGTTGGCCACTTTTGGAATAAAAACCAAGAATGTTTTATTAAGCAAAGCATCCATCTCCTCGCCCTCAAAAATACCACGGACAAAGTGACACACACTAGGACCAACAGTACCCTAATTGCGCTGATCAAACAAAGTAGGAAAGCCATCAATTCCAAGGGCCTTCAACGGACCCATAGAGAAAACAACCTCTCGCACCTCCTCATCTGTCACCGACAACACCAACGAATCCAATTGACTAGCCACGACTTGCGAAAAATAGCCGTGGACATGATAAATAGAACTATTGGTACCACTAATCGTGAATAAAGAAGTATAAAAGCCACAGGCTAACTCTCTTAATTGGCTCGAATTCGTACACCAAACTCCATTCTCCATACGAAGACCCGTCACTAAATTAGCTTGACGTCAACTAGAGGCAAAAGCATGATAAAACTTCGTGTTACAGTCACCATGAAGCATCCAATTACACTAAGACTTTTGCATCTAGAGACTCTCTTCTTGCTGCAGCACCGTTTCCAATTCTGCACGCAACTCGTTTTCAAGGTTAACAAGAAAAATCAAATGAGCCCTACACAAGGCCTTTTCCATGCCCCGAATCCTGCGCAAAAGTTTATTCTTCTAACGGCCAATATGACCGAAAACAATGGACTTCCAAGAACACACATGTGATGTAAAACCCTCCAAATTATCGGTAAATCCAGAAGACTCATCCCACTTATCTGAAGAAAAATTTGCAAAATCCGGGTGATCCTGCCAAGCAGCAGCAAAGCGAAAAGGTTTGGGACCCTCCACAACTTGAGCCTCATGAAGAGTGATGAGTATGAGACAATGATCCGAGCCAATACGCTCCAAATGTTTCACATAAGTATCCAGGAAGCGATAGCTCCACTCTACATTGAATAAACACCTATCTAGCCGTTGATATTCTTTTCGTTAACGATTTACAATTTTAAACCTATAGATTGTTTACAAGTTGAAATTTCTTTTCGTTAACCTACAATTAACGGAGATCGATTTTAACCCAGTTCCAATTTAGATCGTTTACCCATCCAATTAGGCTGTACAAGTTTTAGTGACCGTTTTGCAAACTTTTTAAAACTGGTTTCTATGTCTTTTAACATAATTAACTAACTCCGTACCGATACCCTAGGGACTATATCAGTACACTAAGACAAATTTCCATTTCCCAGTTTTGAAGGTAACGTGCCCGTATCGATACACCTAGCCCCGTATCGATATACGTTGACTAGGATTGACCGTTTCGATACTCACTATAGACCATACCGATGCAATTTATTTTTCAGACCTTACTGTCAAGATCCGTACTAATACACCCCCTTAGTGTATCGACATGCCTTGTTTCACTTGGTCCAATTATGCAAGGCCGTATCGATACGCCATCACCCGTACCGATACGTCTATCTTGTAACGACATATTTTAGCTATTTTTTAATCAATTTAACCTATTGAACGTTGTCCGAATTTGACCAAATTTTACCAGCAAGTCTAATATCCATATTTTTAATAGCATACAAAACTTTAGAGCGTTCTAAGTCCATTTACCTAGTTTTCACCTTTTAGGGCTTTTAGGCTCATTTTACTAGTTTAACTAACTCACAATCATACCATATTAACCATTAAGCATTCCGTCACCTTTAAGGCTATTACACATACATAGTAAAGCACATTTATAACATTTTTAGACCATATGCAACCTTACTATGAGTTTAAGACAAAAGATAAGCATACATATGAGCCGTAGGAGTGACTCGCAACCGCAACACACGATCGAGGCTGGAATTCTTTAAGATCCTGAAATGCATGAGACACATGAATGTTAGGCTTACATAGCCTAGTGAGGTAGTCATAACAATGCACAATAAACTTATTAACTACATGAATGACATATGGGGATGCTTTATCAACAATTCACATAACATTAATCATATATGAACATATTTAAGCCATTAGTCATGATCTCATATAGCAATTGTAAATCATAATAACACATCATTTCCTTGGACATGGCAACCAATGGATACACGAATTCCCCTATACACCACACATATCGGAAATAGGTCGTAGCCTTGAGCTGTAGCTCCGAATAGTCCCTTACACAATCCATCATTATTTCATCACACATATAGGTCGTAGCCCCGGACCGTAGTCCAATCCCTTACTTGGTGAGCTCGAATAACCATATGGCATGCCAATTGTATCCAATGTCCACAATGTCCAAGATCACATATTTCGTCGTAATTCTTACCGTTCGGATCACATCATGTTGGATAGCAAATCGAGCCTTAGCTCCACATAATATATCATAACACAATTATATCAAAATCTGTATACAAGCATGAATTGGATATCACATATGAACTTACAAACATATCAAACATTATTGAAGCTTACCATGCTTACCGTTAGAGTCCACATATGCTTGCTCTACTTGAGCCCTTAAACACAAATGCAATCATAACATAAAACAAACGCAACGAGATGGCTTCGTGCCAATTCCTTGACACAACTACACTCACATAGTATTCGGAGACTTCAAGGTTCTCGGATTTCAATTCCTTTGCTCCTAGGCTTGCTTGGAGATGAAGGATTGTTTCCTTCCAATTTTTGGGCTAGGAAGAAACTCATAGAATCGTTACAATCACACTATAGTACTTGCTTCGAAGATTAGGCTTAGAATTTTGATTTGAAATTAAACCCCAATCATCCATGGATTTTGAAAATTGATTGAGGACTTTTACTTACCGAGATACAAGCTTTCAAATGCTATATCGAGATTAAACAAAGGTTAAGGATTGAATCGAGGTGCTTGCTTAAGCTTGAGGACAACAATAGTGGTGCTTGCTTGTTGGAAGACAAGGGTGAGATTTAGTTTACGAGAGGTTCAAAGTGAGGAAAAAATGTTTTTTTTCTCATTTAAAACCATTTTTCATCTTTAATCATTCCCCCACCAATATATGGACCAATAGAGAGCTTTTCTATCCTTGAGGGTTTGCTAAACCCAATTCAATCACCTTTTCTTCCTTTCATTCAATTGTCAATTGGATGACAATTAGTCACCTTTTCTGAGGTGTTTCACGTGGGAGGGGAAAGAAAGGTGGTGATTCATCGCCTATTCCTTTTTATCTTTCAATTTAATATTCAAAGCAAATTTCTGCAGAGACCCGTATCGATACACCTTATGGTCGTATCGATACGGCCAAGCTAAAATGGGTAAGTTCGTTATAGTATTTAGGCCATACCGATGTAGGTCTTACTGTATCGCAATGCCTAGCCAAAACCGTACCGATACCAGTCCCACCTACAAATACTCCTAGTTTGAAAACAATATTTCCAACTTTGAATTTCTTACAAAAAGGTCTTCACAACTTAAATCAAGTCCAAACAAATTTTATTGCTTTAAATTGAGTTCAAAGATTTGAAGATTACAGTTCTGAGCATATCTGATACAAAATTTCCAGTCACCAGAATCAAATTCTGACTAGGCCGGTTTTAGGGATGTGACAACTCTCTCCCCTTTAAGAAAATTTGTCCTCAAATTTTCACTTTAGTTAAATAGTTGGGGGTACTATCTCTGCATCGTCTCTTCTGGTTCCCACATGGCTTCCTTCACCGAATGCCTTCTCCACAAAACTTTCACTAAGGACACGACCTTTTTTCGAAGTCTCTTGACTTCTCGTGCAAGGATCCGTACAGGTTCTTCCTCGTACGTCAGATTAGACTGAATTTCCATAGTCTCTGGCTTGATTACATGAGAAGGATCTGTCCGGTACTTCCGTAGCATAGACACGTGGAAGACATTATGAATTCGATTTAATTCCTCGGGGAAAGCTAGTCGGTAAGCAACTGATCCAACTCTTTCGATCACTTCGAATGAGCCAATAAAATGAGGACTTAGCTTCCCCTTCCTGCCAAATCGAAGGATCTTCTTCCACGGAGACACCTTAAGGAAGGCTTTCTCGCCAACCTCATACTGAATGTCTCTCCTTTCTAAATCAGCATAAGCTTTTTGTTGGTCAAAAGCAGCTTTGAGTCGATTGCGGATGATGGTCACCCTTTTTCAGTTTCCCGAAGTAAGTCAGGGCCTAACACCTTGCCTTCACCAAGCTCGGTCCAACAGAGAGGGGTTCTACATCTTCTTCCGTAAAGGGCCTCATAGGGTGCCATTTGAATCGAGGCTTGGTAGCTATTATTGTAAGCAAATTCCACCAAAGGTAGAGATTTCTCCCATGTATTCTTAAAGTCAATAACACAGGCTTGGATCATATCTTCTAGAATCTACAAGAAAGAATCAGAATTCATATGGATTACTTATACAAATGAATCGAAGGAAGGTATAAGGTTACCTGAATAACCCTTTCAGATTGACCATCAATCTGAGGATGGAAAGCGGTGCTTAGGTGCACTTGAGTTCCCAAAGCCCCTTGTAGGGTTCTCCAAAATTGGGATGCAAAGCGTGGTTCACGATCGAAAATGATGGACATAGGAACTCTGTGCAAACGGATAACTTCTCAGATGTATCGATAGGTTGCAAAAGACCAGTAGGCACCTTGTGCTCAGCTTTAACTCGTTGGCAAGTCAAACACCTAGCCACAAAGCCCATGATCTCACTTTTCATGCCAGACCACCAGTACAATTCTTTCAAGTCTTTATACATTTTAATAGCTCCATAATGAATAGAAAAGAGGCTCGAATGAGCTTCATTTAGGATTTGATCTCGAAGATCATCATCATAAGGGACGCAGACATGGTTTCGAAAACACAACAAACCTTTGAAGTTCATAGCAAAGTCAGGATCCGGCTTATCCTTAATCTTTTCAATAAGAGTTCGCAACTCCTCATCGGATTCTTGGAGTTTTTTGATTCGAGACATAATGGTTGACTGAACTCTCAATTCAGCTAACAACTTGCCATGCTTCTTGAGTCAGAAATGAGTATTCAAACACTTTGGAGAGGGAGTAAGTTTCTGACTAAGAGCATCAACTACGACATTGGCTTTACTGGGGCGGTAATCAATAACCAAGTCGTAGTCCTTCAGAATCTCCATCCACTGACGTTGACAGAGATTCAACTCTCTCTGAGTCAAAAGGTATTTTAGACTTTTGTGATCCGTATATAAATAACACTTCTTACCATAAAGGTAATGCCTCCAAATTTTCAAGGCAAACACAACAGCGGCCAATTTCAGATCATGCGTCGAATAGTTTAACTCATGAGGTTTAAGCTGACGTGAAGCATAAGCAATGAATTTTCTTCTTGCATCAACACGCAACCTAATCCCAGGTCGAATGCATCACTGTATACGGTGAAGTCCTTACCTGACTTGGGTTACACCAAGACGGGGGGCATGGGTCAGAACTTGCTTAAGCTGATCAAAACTTCTTTGTTGTTTCATAGTCCACACAAAGGGAGTTTCTTTACGGAGAAGCTTCATCAAGGGTACAACGATCATCGAGAATCCCTTAACGAATCTACGATAGTAGCCTGTAAGGCCCAGAAAGCTACGAACTTCTCTAACATTCTTCGAAGAAATTTAGTCAAGAACTGGTTGGATCTCCCTTGGGTCAACTTGAATTCCTGCAGAAGAAATCACATGTCCCATAAAGGATACTTCGGATAGCCAGAACTCGTATTTGCTGAATTTGGCATACAGTCGTTTCTCTTGGAGAGTTTGAAGCACAATCCAAAGATATTCTTCATGAGTGGCCCTGTCTTTGGAGTAGATCAAGATGTCATCTATGAACACAACCATGAATTTATCTAGATAGGACCGAAACACATGGTTCATCAAGTCCATAAAGGCTGCAGGTGCATTGGTAAGCCCAAAAGGCATTACCAAGAACTCATAGTGGCCGTATCTAGTTTAGAAGCCAGTCTTTGGAATGTCAGACTCCTTTACTTGCATTTGATAGTATCCAGATCACAAGTCTATCTTAGAGAAGACAGAAACATCTTTCAGTTGATCAAAGGGATCATCGATCCTTGGTAACGGATACTTGTTCTTAATGGTCACTTTATTCAATTGACGATAGTCAATGCACAGACGCATCGACCCATCCTTCTTTTTGACAAACAAAATCGGTGCTCCCCAAGGTGAGGAACTTAGTCATATGAATCCCTTATCCAAAAGGTCTTGGATCTTGGTTTTTAACTCCTTCAACTCAACTGGAGCCATTCGGTACAGAGCAATGAAGACTGGGTAGTCCCCGATTGCACTTTAATTCTGAATTCTACTTCTCGGGTTGGAGGGAGCCCCGAAAGTTCATCAGGAAACACATCAAGGAATTCTTTCACTACTGACACACCTTTAAGTTTCAACTCTTCCTTAGACTCTATGGCACACATAAGGATCTTTTTAGGCTCGGGTTTGGATTTCATCAAGGTTATGCTCTCCATACCGAGTCTATGAAGGTATAACTTTTTCTTCAAGCAATCTACCTAGGCTTGATGCTCGGCCAGCCAATTGAGGCCTAGGATAAGATCAAACTCATGGAAGGGTAAGGCTATCAAGTTAGCCGAAAATGGGATCCCTTGGATCCTCAGAGGACAAGCTTTACAGATCCATCGGATAACCATACTATCTCCTAGTGGGTTAGAGAAAACAATCTCATAAGTAATTGGTTTAGATCCTAGAGCATACTTTTCAATCAACGGTTCGCTAATGAAGGAATGCGTCGAGCCTGGATCTACCAAAGCATAAACAAGATCAGAATATAATTCCACCATACCTGCTATCACATCAAGATCATATTCTTGCTCTCAGCCTTGAACATGATACATCTGGACTGAGGTCTGCGGGTCACGTCCAACTGAAGGAGTGTTGGTGTTACGAGGTCTCCCTACTGATCCAGACGACACTAGCTTTGTTCTTCTTCCCTTGTTTGGATTATTCTGAGAAGTTACAGTGATAGGGGCGTTTAGATTCTACGGGCACTGCCTGATGAAGTGGCAAGACTCACTACAAAGGTAACAGGATCCAGACAGTCTGCGACACTGTCTAGGGTGCCACTTCTGACAAAAGTTGCATAACAGAATTTGAGAACCTTTTGCAGAACCACTCATACTATCAACTGAGGCTGTACGGGCAACATATGTTCCTAGAGATTGAGATTGTGGCGCATATCCTATTCTTGGTAGCTGTTGGTAGGTGGCAAAATTCTGATCCCACTGTCTGCCCTTCTTTTGAGGCGCAAGAGGATTGGAATCATCTCTAAACCTCTTATCGGACCAGGCTTGGTTCCCCTTTCTTCTTTCATAAGCCTTCTGGAGGCTTCGATAGTGATGGCTTGATTGAACAAGATCTGGAAATCCTCTATCTCCAAAGCAATGAAGAGATGACGTAATTCATCACAGAGTCCATCAATGAACATCCTGCATTTCTCCTTTTTTGTGCGTATGATCTCAGCACCATACCTTGCATACTTGTAGAAATCGTGGATATACTGTGCCACAGGTCTTTCTCATTGTCTTAGGTGAAAGAACTTCTAACGTCTTTTCGCAACGTAATGCTCACTGATTTATTTCTTGCAGAACTCTTGAAGAAAAAAGTTCCATGTAACTTTATGCTCAGGTACCGTGAGCGTCAGAGTATCCCACCAGCTCTGAGCTTCTTCAAAGATCAACGCCAGAGCGCACTCCAGTTTGTGTTCCTCGGGGAACTTCATTTGCTTATTTAGAACTTTAAGAGTATTCTCCAGCCAATACTCTGCTATTTCAGGATTATCTAGGTCCTGACCATTGAAGGTGTAAACTAGATACTAACGGAGCTCGCTAATAGGAGCCTTCGAAACGGAAAAAGACGATTTAGTAGGCTGAGATGGTGGTTCTTGCCTGAGGGACACGACCACCTGTTTGATCATTTTATCCATAGATATCAGATACTCCTACTGAGCGGAAGGCATCGAAGGAGGATGAGGTGGGTCATTCTATCCCACTTGCTCTGGTCTAACTTCGGCTCCCAAATTGTCCCCTGAGTCGAGGAGGAGCCGAGGTGTGGTTCATTCTCAGCACGCCTACTGGTGGGTGCAGACATTTTTAGATTTATTCATACAGAAGGATTTAATCGTGTAGGTTGCAAGTCACGGATAATATATACAAATAAACTCCTAGATGGTATATGTAGATGTAGACTCATAACAAACTTCAGTTTAGTCCTAGAACCGATTAAACCTAGGCTTTGATACCACAAATGTAACACCCCTTTCCCGGCCTAGTATAGAACCGAGTTAGAAAGTGCTTACCGTAAAACATATCAGAGATTCGGAGGCTTAATTGGAGTTTAGAAACTCATTCAGATCATCTAATAATCTCTTTCTAAACTTAGGGACTAAATCGTAATTCTTACAAGTTAATGGTTCTTATCAAAATTTATTTTTGTTAACCTACAATTAAACCTACCATTTGTTAACCTGTGAAGTTTCGTTATTAATGGAGATCGTTTACCCATCCAATTAGGCTGTACACGTTCTAATGACTGTTTTCCAAACTTCTTAAAATTTGTTTCTATGTCTTTTAACAGATTTAACTAACTTCGTACCAATACCCTAAGGGCCGTATCAGTACACTAAGCTAAATTTTCATTTCCCAGATTCAAAGGTAACGTTCCCATATCGATACACCTAGCCCCATATCAATACGCGTTGACCGTTTTGATACTCCCTATAGACCGTACCGATACAATTTATTTTTTAGACCTTACTGTCAAGATCTATACCGATACACCCCCTCAGTGTATTGATATGCCCTGCTTCACTTGGTCCAATTATGCAAGGCCGTATCGATACGCCATCACCCGTACCGACACGTCTATCTTGTAATGATAGATTTTAGCTGGTTTTAATCAATTTAACCTGTGAACGTTGTCCGAATTTGACCAAATTTTACCAGCAAGTCCAATATTTATATTTTTAATAGCATACAAAATTTTAGAGCGTTCTAAGTCCATTTACCTAGTTTTCACCTTTTAAGGCTTTTAGGCTCATTTTACTAGTTTAACTAACTCACAATCATACCATATTAACTATTAAGCATTTGGTCACCTTTAAGGCTATTACACATATATAGTAAAGCACATTTATTACATTTTTAGACCATATGCCACCTTACTAGGAGTTTAAGGAAAAAGATAAGCATACATATGAGCCGTAGGAGTGACTTGCAACCACAACACACGATCGAGGCGGGAATTCTTTAAGATCCTGAAATACATGAGACACACGAATGTTAGGTTTGCATAGCCTAGTGAGGTAGTCATAACAATGCAAAATAAACTTATTAACTACATGAATGACATATGGGGATGCTTGATCAACAATTCACATAACATTAATCATATATGAACATGTTCAAGCCATTAGTCATGATCTCATATAGCAATTGTAAATCATAATAACACATCATTTCCTTGGACATGGAAACCAATGGATACACAGATTTCCCTATACACCACACATATCGAAAATAGGTCGTAGCTTTGAGCCGTAGCTCTGGATAGTCCCTTACACAATCCATCCTTATTTCACCACACATATAGGTCGTAGCCCCGGACCGTAGTCCAATCCCTTACTTAGTGAGCTCGAATAACCCTATGGCATGCCAATTGTATCCAATGTCCACAATGTCCAAGATCTTATATTTCATCATAATTCTTACCATTTGGATCACGTCATGTCGGATAGCAAATCGAGCCTTAGCTCCACATAACATATCATAGCACAATTATATCAAAATCCGTATATAAGCATGAATCGGATATTACATATGAACTTACAAACATATCAAACATTATTAAAGCTTACCATGCTTAGCGTTAGAGTCCACATATGCTTGCTCTACTTGAGCCCTTAAACACAAATGCAATCATAACACAAAACAAACGCAACGGGATGGCTCTGTGCCAATCCCTTGACATGACTACACTCACATAGTATTCAGGGACTTCAAGGTTCTCAGATTCTGATTCCTTTGCTCCTAGGCTTGCTTGGAGATGACAAATTTTTTTTTTCAATTTTTGGGCTAGGAAAAAACACATAGAATCGTTACAATCACAATATAGTAATTACTTCGAAGATTAGGCTTAGAATTACGATTTGAAATTAAACTCCATTCATCCATGGATTTCAAAAATTGATTGAGGACTTCTACTTACCGAGATACAAGCTTTCAAATGCTATATCGAGAATAAACAAAGGTTAAGGATTGAATTGAGGTGTTATCTTAAGCTTGAGGTTGAGGACAACAATGGTGGTGCTTGCTTGTTGGAAGACAAGGGTGGGATTTAGTTTACGGGAGGTTCAAAGTGAGGTAGAGAGCTTTTGTTTCTCATTTTAAAACCATTTTTCATCTTTAACCATTCCCCCACCAACATATGGACCAATAGGAAGCTTTCCTATCCTTGAGGGTTTTCTAAACCCAATTCAATCACTTTTCCTTCCTTTCATTCAATTGTCAATTGGATGACAATTAGTCACCTTTCTAAGGTGTTTCACGTGGGAGGGGCAAGCAAGGTGGTGATTCATCACCTATTCCTTTTTATCTTTCAATTTAACATTCAAAGCAAATTTCTGCAGAGACCCGTATCGATACACCTTATGCCTGTATCGATATGGCCAAGCTAAAATGGGTAAGTTTGTTATGGTAGTTAGATCGTAGCCAAAATGCAAGTCTTCTTGATATTCCTAGCTTGAAAACCTAGCCAAAACCATACCTATACCAAAAACTTTCCCTTTGTTCGATATTACAGTTTCTAACTTGAAAACAACATTTCCAACTTTGAACATGCATAATTTCTTACAAAAGGTCTTACAACTTAAATCAAGTCCAAAAACTTTCATTCGTCAAATTGAGTACAAGGATTGGAATATTTCTTAAAAAGGTCCCCACAACTTAAATCAAGTCTTTCCGTAAAGCAAAGGTTGATGTTAAAATCACCACCAAGGATCCATGGATGGTACCTTGATCAAAGTTTGCATAGTCCCCAAAGCAATTTCCATTGGAACTTGTTTTCAAGTACATTTAGTTGCGTTAGCTTATTAGAAATGAACATAGGATGCATGGACGCAGTTAGGAATGCCAAGGTGAATGCTAGATGCTGTGGGCACAAAAGGGTCAGAAGTGTGCCAAGCATATGTTGGCATGAGGTGTGCCAGCAGCCATGCCGAGAGAGGAAGAACCTCTGAAAAAATAGGATACACTCAGGCTCCTTAAAAATCGCATTTGGACAGCCTCAGGAAAAATAGCGGATAAGGTGATGCCAAGCTGTGTTGGCAAGATCGTGCCAAATTAGTATGCTAGAATGGCCATAGAATGATGACATCAGCCCTAGTTTGATAAAATATCACACCCATCAGATAAGGCTTATCTCTTATCCTTGGACCATTCAAATTTCAAATAAAAAAAGAGTTATCCTAATCCCTTCCCTTGCACGCCTATATATACACTACCCAATCAAGCAAAAGAGAGGGACATCGAGAGGATGAGAGACTGGTGAAGTTCAAGGCGATCAGAGCGAGGTGTTAGAGCGGCGAGTGATAGTCGGTGCAACCGAGGAAGGATTGTTCAACCTCTTGGCCGAGAGCCTGGCGTAGAGGGCTGCATCGAGAGACCCCTTTGCCTATTCCCTTGGCACAAGTTGTTTTTCTTTAGTCTTTTTACTATGTGATGTTGAAAATGTTGATGGTTTTGTTGGTTAACCCCCACACCATGAACTAATTTAATAGTTGGTGGGGGATGTTTTGGCTTTAAATGTTGGCCATATGCCTTAGTTTCTTTGTAATAATTCTGCTTTTGGCAAAGTTTTTCTATTTGGCATTCTTTAATTTTTCCTAAGTACTGTGCCAAAGCGAGAGCTGGCACAGTTAACTTATTGCATTCCAATATCTTAACAGACTTGTGTTGAAAACGATCAAGTTGTTGAATACTTGTGAGAAAAGCTTCAAGAGAAGTCGTTCAAGTAGATGAACTTACTTCGGAAGTGAAATCTACCCCCATAGAGTATATATTGGTTTTTAAATCAAATTAGTTTAAGAAAAAATACACTATAGAGATATAGGGGTTTTTACTTGGCCAGTTTAGGGCAATGACCATCGAGAGAGGCTTTGCTACGTTTGAATCTGCTCGGCAAACAATGCCAAGATAGTTTTGCCAATAAAGGCTGGCATGAACCACGTTGAAATCAGGCATTCCTTGCCAACATTCATCATTCATTTGAAAACACCTTCCTTGCCAACGCTTTACTTCAGTTTCTATTTTATTTTATTTTCTTAGTTTTAAATTTAACTATTTCAAACAAGAATCCTTTTCTTCCAAAACAAGTAACAATCAAGCAATCAAATTCCAAGTCAATCTATGTGGGATTGATACTCAGCTTACTAAGCTGTATTACTTGTCGACCGTGTATACTTGCACGCAAAAGACTCTTGGCACAGTTTATCTTGCCCAAATACATACCATTTATACCTTTTGCCAGCATTCATTTTACACATCTCCATGAGAGTCAACATTCGGCGAATCATTCTTCAATGATTTCTCCTTATCCCTAATTCGAAATACTGGTTAATTAAGCATGCCTTGGTGATACATTCCTGCATTAACCATGAGTGAACATCAACTGATCTTGAGCTTCTTTTAGCCGTTGAAACATGTAACTTATCCCTAAGTCGAATTAGTCTTCAACAACCAAATTTGTATGAAAATCATGTTCATTCGTTCCTTGAATCTAACTCTTCCGATTTTAGATAAATATATGCATTCGCGAGATCTTTTCCCAATTCACTCTCAATAGAAATTTAAAAACCAAGAATGAACAAACCTCAAACTAAATTGCAAACTCAAATACCTAAAGCAAATTCAATCATTCTCACAACCATTCACCACAACAACCCTAGCCCAAAATAGTTTAGTTCATGGCTAGGTTCAAAATAAACTCAAAACAATAAGTTCCAAGCATAAACCAAAACAAAAGAAAGAAGGTGGTGAAATCAAGAGCAACTCTCTATCGAATTCTCTCCCTTTCTGACCTCGTAAGGCTGCGGGTTCTTTTTTGATTCGTATGAGATGGCTTGGTCGACTTCCTTGTTGGATAAGGACGAGTACAAATTGGATTAAGATAAGATAAAAGAGATAAATCTCTTTTTCTTATTTATTCTCCAAAAACTCCTCCTAGATTCTTGGAATTTCATATCCCCGTGACTTCTTCATGGAATTGCAACTGCTTTTAGGATTTATCCTTGCCTCTAATGATCATCCGAATTGTATAGACTCAGCCCATAAAAGTCGACAGCTTCCTTCTTCTTTTTTTCCAGTTGCTTCGGCAATCTCCAGCTTGCCCGGGCAATAATCCTGCACTCATAAAATAGACACCAACAATACCCTTTTCCACCAAAACTCATCGAAACATGAAATCAAGCACAACCACAAAGGAAATAATGCAAATATGCATGGATGACTAAAAAAATGCAACTAGAATGAGCCTAAGTCTAACAATAATAACGAGTAAAATGGGTATTAATTTAGTACTTTTACACACTTAACACGCCCCCAAACTCGAACTATTGCTTGTCCTCAAGCAATGCAAACTAAAAATTACTTGCCGTGACTTCAATCATCATAAATTTGCTTTGAACTTGACCTCATTCCTCAGAACCGTGGCACAAAGTATGATTTCCCTTCAAATTTTCGAATGGATTAAGAATTACTTGGAATCGAACTATAATGCTTGTGAGTGTGTACGGAGTTGTGGGCAAGTTGACTTTCCGGATTCTATGTGAAAAATAGGTTTAAAAATTACTTCCTTGGGTTCTTTTGTTATAATTTTACTAGAGCCAATTTCGGGCACCTCTAGCAAAGTTTTTGATTTTCTTATTTTTGATTCTTTTTCTTTAGTTGACTAGAGCCAATTTTGGGCACCTCTAGCGATCATAATTTTTTAAGCACAATACTAGAGCTGGTTTCGGGAACCTCTAGTGATCAATTTTTAATTACTCAAATTTCTAAAAATTCGCCTAAGTCCTCTAGAATTCCTTCAATCATTCAAGCCACAACAGTGTGCAATTAAGTTTTAGGATCATAGTAGGATTCTAAGTGTTTCCATGTGTATAGTAGTCACTAATTTTATCCGGTGGTCAACCTATTTCTTTTGTTTCTTACGAATATGGGTTTAAAATGAACAATGTTTGGTATTACTACCGTTAGTATTATTGCTACCATTGCTATTAGTGTTGTTACGTCGTTATTATTATAGAAAATACCTAAAAGACTATCCATATTAATACCACTTTCATATAAATAAGTGTTATCATTATATCTTTATTACCGTTATTATTATTATTGGTAAAATTTTCTAAACTGAAAATATAGAATAGTAAATCTAAAATAGATAAGCCCAATATAAATAAATAAAAGCCCAAGTCTTTTTATTCAAACAGTCCAATTACAATATAAGATATAATAATAAAACATAATCGGCCCAATAAGGCCCTAAATACAGAAACCCTAATTATATCTTCTTGCACAGCTGATCCTGGGCCATTAGATCCAAGATGATAATCCGACAGACGAGATCTACGCAGAACATTCCAGAGAGCTCCATGCACCGAACGCGCGACCGCTTAGAAACCCCATGCGCGTGTAGGATTCGCGCACGGCTCTTTCATCCTCCACTCGCGCGTCTAACACTTCATTTCTCACGCGTAGCGGTTGATCATCAGATCCTATCTACACGTTGATAGATCCGACGGCTCCTAGAGGTCCTTGCTCCCCAAGTAGTTTCTCACTCTGGTCCCCTCCCCTCTTCAGTCTGCCACGACATTCTAGGGGACAAGCACGGCTTGCTATTTGACCGCCCTCCTCCATAGCCGAACGTCACGGTTCATGGGCGAAGAGAAAAAAAAGATGCATTAGAGACAACAATCAGCAACAAATCAAAAGGATGTTAGAAAACATATTATCAATAGAGGTAGCCAATAGGAATTTTCCTTTTTATTTTAAGCAATGTAATACTCGGGTATAAAAAGAAACCCAACAGACGTGTAAAATTCATTCGGAATCTCAACCAGCAATAGAAAACAACCTTCTAAGGTACATCTATTTCTAAAATGAAAACATGTATGTAGAAAATTAGGGTTTAGATATTATTTTCACCGTCGAATCCTATTTCCCCTCCGATGATAAGCTTTGTAGTGTCCTCCGGTGCTACGAAAGGTGAATCGGCATAGGGAGAGGTGTTTCTCCTTATCTTGTTTTCGAAAGTGAGGGTTTTTCATTTCGATTTTTAAAGATGAGAGGCATCTCCGTTTGATTTTCGTTAAAACTGGGATTAGATCGGGGCTCAAGGGAAGGAGAGGAGTGTTTGGGATATGGTATTTAAGATTTCCAGTCGCCGGCGAGTGGCGACCGATGCGACGGAGCATGGCCATATTCTAGGTTTTACGGCGTTTTCTGGGTTTTGGGCGGTGTTCATCCCCGTTCTGGAAAAAGGGGAGGGCTAAGAGAGGTTTAGGGGTTGAGGGATTATGCCAAACGAGGAAAAATGTTATAAAATGTTGGGATATATACTCGACCCGTTTTGTTTTTAGTATATTCGCATTTTGAGTCCCTTTTGGTCCCTTCGCTTGGCTAAATTACGACATACAAGCCATTCTGCTTGGCTAAATTACGGCATACAAGCCATTCTGCTTTTTATAATACCCCTTTTGGTCCTTCCGTGTTATTGATATAGCCCCCGAGGCCATTCCACCTTTTATAATTGCCACTCGGGTCCCTAAAATTCTATACAGGTTTACAATCGCATCCCCGTTTTTCCTTCCTTTTTTGGCCCTTCAATTTTATTTCTTTTTATTTTGGTCCCTTCCAGTGTATAATTTCCCCTTGAATCTCATGCATTTTTTTAGTTTGCTTGTGTGGTTACTGTTTATATTTGTGTTTTGATGTGCTTAAAAGATTTATTAATTTATTGTTTGTTTTGATATATAGTTGTCCTATGTGATAATTATGATATGTGTGTTTTAATAAACAACATATAGTTTCCCATCTAAAAAGTGTGATTTATAATACATTTAGCTTTTAGATATATGTGGATTTAAAAGTTTTTTTTTATAGTTTGCATGATGTGTATTTTCTTTTAACACAAATAATTAGGTTTTTTATACAGTCTTATAATATATATGCTTTGGGCCTTTTTTCATTTGGGTTTAGTTTGGATAATTAGGAGTTTAGGCTTAGTTTAAAGGGGCTTTTGGCTAATTGAGGTTTTAGATTAGATTAGGCGAATTAATTTGGTTAATTTGGGACCGTGTGCTCGTCTTATAGGGACACGATCACTAAATTAATCAAATTAATTTTGAGTTTTAGATTTTAGAGCCATAGTTAGGTTAGGCCTTCTTAGGGTACATTAATCAATTTAATTAATTTAAATTGTGCGCCCGGCTTATAGGGCCATTGGTTTTAAATTAATTAGATTTAGGGTTAGTCTCTGAAACCATAGTTAGATTAAGGTTTGAACTAGTTTGATTAATTTAAATTTATCTTTGACTTATTGGGATAAATGTTGAATTCATAAATTAGTTAAACACTCCTTAATTACCCTTATATGATAAAATTGACAATTGAGATTTAAAGTTATGATTAATTAACTTGATTCATTTTAAACTATATCCTTGGCTCATTGGGATCCTAGTTCAAAGTTGATCGAGTTAATTAACATCAAGATAATCCATGATTTATTAGGGCTTTCTAGTTTTTTAGGTTTAACCAATTTAGGGTTAATTATTAGAATTACTTAGCCGATAATTAAAACACTAATTGGGCTTTCCATAACTTGGGCCTTGCGTGCTTTTCTTTTATGTCTTTGTTTGCTATCCCCTATTTTTCATTCATTTTACTTTAACCATTTCAATCGCATGCTAATTAATTTGAATTATAAAAATGGAAGGTATCCATTAGTCCCGATATTTGTGTCATAACAGTCTGAGCTTAAAGGCTGTTGACCTAATATTTGGATTAATCCTTACCGACTCAAGGCAGAACTAAAACTTGATAAAGGCATTACATCATTCCTTAATTGCTTGCACCATGCATAAAGGTGACGGAACCATAAATTAACACGCCAGTCGGGCTTATTCGATGTCAGTTTAATCTATGGTCCGATGTATCGTCAACCTCATTAATTAAATGTCCAATTAATTTGAACCCACCAATTTGATAAAGCCATTTCAATTAAGGTCACCAAATTAAATTCTTTTCAAATTCCGACAATTTCCTTCGATTAAAAGTAACAAATATTTTGGTATCAATTTTTGGGCGTGACGGGGGTGCTAATCCTTCCCCACACGTAACCAACTCTCGAACCTTTTCAAAATAAATCTCTGGTTTTGGTGGTGTCCGACTTACCTTATCCAACTGGTCGCTATCAGTTTGCTAAAGAAAAAAAAATTTCAAAAAAAAATCCTTTTAAACCCAGATTACAAAGAAAGGATTTTTGAGAAAACCAAGTTTTATCGATTTTCAAAAGATTACGATTTTCTAGAAGATATCCCTTAAAGCTAAGTTTTCAAATGAAATGATAAAGGGGACAGAAACATCGCTACAACATGGCGACTCCGCTGGGGACAACCTTTTGTTTTTAAAACAAAAAGAGAGTTAGGCCAAGAAAATGTTTGTTGCTTGTTAATAATAGAAAATCGTCGTGATTTCAATTGATTTTGGTAAGGTTGACTATTTCTTGAAAATATAACTACAATTTAATCATGTCATGAAGAACATACTGAGTTAGAAATAGTTTGAAGTTAAAGACCGGATCAATGGTAGATTTAGTCCGCAACAACGATGAAAAGAATTCTAATGTTCAGATATGGTCGGAAGGGGAAAAACTACATAAGGGAGACAATATTACCACTGGATTCAGATCAGCCATGTCAGCCACAAATTCATGAACACCAGGTTTAATGATGTATCTAATCTGAAGCTAGTTTGGAACAGTTGGGACTTTGAAACAAAGAACGCTTTTAGGGAAGAATATGGTGAGATCACATACTTGCTAGAGGTTCCAGTTGGCCAAGTACTATTGCAAGCCTTAGTGGGTTTCTGGAACTCTGTCTACAGCTGCTTCACAATCGGTAACTTCAATCTAACCCAACAATCGAGGAATACCGGGACCTTATAAATTGCAAAAGGATTGCCATGGATCAGGTGTATTCGAAGCCAAGTAAGAACAAGGCTTTTCGGGCTAAGCTAAAGAATTTCTCAGACACGTTGCTAACATAGGTCGAACAACAGCTCACTACTTGGAACCATAGGGAGTACCTCAAATGGGAAGGGATTTTGACCCTAGCCTTTGTACATCCTATGGGCCGAGTCTAGCGCAACCTCTTTGCATTGTTGATTTACGGATTGGTACTATTTCCTCGTGCATTGAGACTCATTGATCCAACTGTGTTAGATCTTTTTGACCATTTGAGTAGTGGGACTAACCTGGTACCCGTAATCTTGTCTAAAACTTTTCGATCTTTGAGGTTCTGTCGTGAGAATGGTGGAGGGCACTTTCGAGGATGCTCACAACTTTTGATTATCTGGTTCTACAGCCACCTTTGGACCAATCTCAGTTTTTCCATGCCCCTTTATGACGGCACGTTCTTACCCCTAGAAGAGTTCCTTAGAAAGAACGATTGGCCAACCCGAAGGTCTGAGGAGGTATGGCAAAATGTCTTCGGAAGTTTAAAAGAGTAAGATGTAGTTTGGAGAGCACCGTTCTTATTGGAAAAGAACATTCTCTATAGACGTGGAGAGCATCCATGGGTACCCCTACTTGGCCTTTGGGGGCATACTGCATACACGCCTCTGCTAGTTCTGTGGTAATACGGTTCAAAACAGTTCGTGCCAGCCACCAAGGGTCTGAATGAGTTTAACGTGGATTATGCAAAGGAGAACAGTTATAAGACGATGGTATACAATGCTTCATCAACATGGAATAATGCCATACGAGTTAGGATTGTAAATGCCCCATACATGGTCACCCAAGAATACGAAACATGGCGGTTTAAGTGTGTTAACGACAACATCCTTTAATTGTGTTTTGATAGAGGAAAATCTATGGAAGAGAGGTTGTCCACACTCCCTACCGAAGCCGAGTTAATGAGGAAGCAACTGGAGGAGGAGCAAAAGAAGTACCTCAAGCTTGAACAAAAGGCCTGCCAAGAGAAATTTGACTACGAACTAGAGAAGACACAGTTTAAAGGGATAATTAAGGGTTTGCAGAGGAAAAAGGATGAGTTGGAACTCGAGCTCAAATTGGAGAAAGAGGAAATTCAGAAACTTAAAAGGTTAAACAGGGGAAAGAGGATCGCAGAAGATGGACCAAACGAGGGTTAGAACTTCGACTTAAAGAAGAAAAAGCCCGAGCTGAGAACTACAAGAATGTATTATGAGCACAAGGACCAAATGCTCGCATTGACCCTAGAAATAAAGAATCTGAAGACCTCCCACTCTAGGCAGATTGAGAAGGAACAACACCAAAATAAGGCCTTGAAAGATCAGGTGAAATGTTTGGAAAAGTCCCTTTTCAAGCACAAAGGCTCAACTAGTAAGTTAAAGGCTAACAACGCAGAGAACCAAGTCCTGATGACACGCGTCGAAGAATTGGAGGAGGAAGTTCAATAACTTAAGGATCATATGGCCAGCCTTAGGGGAGCAATTTAAGTACGCCCGACACCGAGTTTGGAGCAACTGCACTTCACCACGTACACAATCTGGGGACAAGATCAAGAGTTGGCATGGTGGACCGCTCAGATGGCAGAGGTTGCTCGGAAGATACAGTTTCTGGCAGAAGATGTCAACGAACTTCATGACTGTGTAGATGATGAATCCGAAGAAAGGGAAACGATCGTGTGGATCCTAAGGGAGATTATCAACCTCGATACTACCTTGAAGCCATATGTGTAGTGGGGTTCTTTTAAGTTATTGTAACCATACTACGTTCCCATTAATACAAGTCATTTAACGATGTTATTCGAACTTAGTGTCGCTCTTTGCATTCATGCATCGTTTTGTGCTTTGTCTGTATTTTTTAGGATGTTCATAATCTTTTAGTCAGTTCATTTGTTTGCATCCTGACTAATTACTATCAATTAATTAAAAGGGTTTTTATTTCAGAAAGATAGCATTTTGGTCATTTGCATTTCAATCATTCCACATCCCTACCGTACTCGCTTACGAACAAGGCAAATGGAAGAAGGTTTTGCCAAGTTGGAGGCTGACCTCAGGGCCAGCTGGAACGAGCCCAACAGGAATTAAGGGATACCATCATTAAGTACCAGCAGGACATGATGAAAGAGATTTACCAGCTGATAAAGTATAATTTGAGAGGAATGGAGACCATCGAGAACCCAACTCAGGACTCGGGAGATCACTCATACGCCCTAGTTTTCAAGAACCCTCTCTTTACTAACCCACCTAACCCCCCGCAAGGAATGGCTTCATCTCATCAGGTCGGTACCTCTACCCCAGCTCAGCTAGGCATAACAATCAGAAACGTTGAAAACGTTAGGGATATCATCCCAGACTTCGATGAGTTGGAAAAATTTAACCAAGTAAAGGCGGAGTTCTCAAAATAGTTAGAGGACACCCAGAAGGACCTTGAAGAGAAGTTTCAGGTAAAGGTGGATGGAGAAGGACCCTACAGGCTAAATGCGAGAAAACTCAGCTTAGTTTCGGATGTGGAAATTCCTTACAAATTCAAGACTCTGAACTTTGAGAAATTCGATGGAACAACCTGCCCCATTACCCATCTGACCATGTTTTGCCGAAAAATGGCAGGGTACACGGATAATGGAAAACTTTTAATCTACTGTTTTTAAGACAGTTTAGCAGGATCCACTTCAAGATGGTATAATCAGCTCACTCGCGCTGAAATCATGTCATGGAAGGATTTGACCAAAGCTTTTAATGACCAGTACAAGCATATAGCAAATATGGTCCCTAATCGTCTTCTATTACAAGGAATAGAGCAGGGGCGTAATGATAGCCTCCGGGAATACGCCTAGTGATGGCGCGATATAGCAGTTCAAGTTTAGCCACCACTTTCTGAAAACGAAATCACACCGATGTTCGTAGACACGCTAAAGGGGATACTCTACGATTGATTGATCAGCAATCTCGTTAGCAATTTCACAAAAATGGTAATGACTGGCGAGCGCATTGAGGCTGCTATTAAAAACGGTAGAATTGATAGTGGGGAGTCAGCATGAAAAAGCTACAAAAAAGGGACAACAGAGTAAACAATACCAACACTTATGAGGCCGTCAAGAACCTCACTATCTCCCAACCCAAGCAACAACAGAAAGTGCACGAGGATTTAAAAAGAGGGAAGAAAGGGGCCCTAAGAAAAAGAATGAGAACCGGTCTTTCACTCCTATACCAATGCCTTACAAAGAACTCTACTCACAGTTATATAAGGCAAATCTAGTCTGGCCTTATCACGTAACACCTTACAAACCCCTTACCCGGCGTGGTACAATCCCAAGGTACACTGTGAGTACCATACTGACCTCCCAGACATTCGATCGAGAACTTCATGGCCTTCAAAAAGTTTGTCCAAAATCTAATTTGGACTGGGGTCCTACAGTTGGGGGAACCTAGCACGGCCAACAACCCCCTGCCGAACCACGAGGGGCAAAATGTAAATGTTATTGAAGAAGAATATGCTCAAAAGGCCAAGGCAAGAGTGTCTGAGGTACGGTCCCTGCTAAGATGGGTCTTTCAGCAGTTGTGTATCGCTCGTATCATTAATTGAGGAATGGTGATCGTGAAGCAATAATGTGGCTCGTACTACGAATACCATCAGTCAAGGGATCATGAGATTCAGGATTGCGAAGAGTTTCGCCAATTAGTTCAACATATGATGAACAATAAGGAGATCGAGTTTTTTGAGAAGGAATGAGAGAAAAGAGGATTAGAAGTATGTGCATCTAAAGATCAAAATGCCATGTATAGTGCAAAGAGACCATTTGTCCTCTGCCTCCAGCCTGGCGAGGCAAGCATGCCAAAAATAAACCCCAAGATTATAATTGCTACTCCGAAGTCTTTCCTTTTCAAGGATACACATATGATCTCGTGGAATTACACTGCAAGCGTTACAATACCAGGCTCCTCTAGTTAGCTGAAAGAAGAGGAGATGAGAGTAGAAACAAAGCCTTGGGGCCTTTTGGAGCCAAACAATGAAGACGTAAAAGATGTGGGGCTTCAGAGGACGAAAAGGTACCAGAAGAGAAAGAAGGAAGAAACAAGGAAGTCGAGGGTGAACCGAAGAAGATGTTTGGAAAGATCCACATTTAAAGATTAAAGAACCAAATACAGAAACCCAAGCCCAACAATTCTTTAGATTTCTGAAACACAGTGAATATAACGTTGTAGAATAGCTACGGAAGCAACTGGCCTGAATCTCGGTATTGGACCTTCTGCTAAGCTCAAAAAAGCACCGGGATACATTACTGAAATTCTTGAATCAGGCTTTTTTCCCAAATGATATCTCGATTGGGAAGTTAGGTTGGATTGTCTGACATATCACTGCCGATAATTTCATTACTTTCAGCGATGACGAAATACCAGGAGAGGGTAGAGGGTCCACCAAGGCTCTGAACATTACCACTCATTGCAAGGGCTACGTATTATCAGGAGTGCTGATTGACAACGGTTCTGCCTTGAATGTCATGCATTGGCCACTCTACAATGGTTACCAATTGATAGTTCACACATGAAGCCCTGTCACAACACATTACGCGCTTTTGAAGGGACCCAACGAGATGTGGTCAGGAAAATAGAAGTACCCCTGCTCGTCGGTCCTACCGAATATATGGTTAACTTTGTGGTTATGAATATCCAGCCATCTTACAATTGCCTGCTAGGAAGGCCGTGGATACATTCGGCCGTCACTATTCCATCTTCACTACACCAGAAGTTAAAATTTGTTATCAAAAGAAAGTTGGTAATAGTGAAGCTGAGCAAGATATTGTCGCTTCAGTTACCTCAGACACACCATATGTTTATACCGACGAAGAGGTGATGGAATACGCATTCAGGGTGTTGGAGTTTGTCAATGCTACTTTTTTCGTCGAGGGGAACCCACTTCCTTACCCTAAGTTGTTCAGTTGTACCAAAATTGTAGTATTTGAGACCCTAGGAAGAGGAGCGAGGAAAACAAAAGGTTTGGGAAAAAATCTACAAGGACGCCTCTGGCCCATCAGGGTAATTCATAAAGTTGACCGATTCAGACTCGGTTATAGACCAAATTTTCTACAAAAAAGACAAAAGTGGAGGAAGAGACAAGAACAAAGGAAGGCCCGGCTCAGAGGGGAGGATATCCCTTGAGCCCCTATAGCCTATACCGATTTCAAAGGTATCTTTAAATCGGGCAGACTCAAGAATTCTGAACAAGACATTCAAGAAGCAATTCAGGACCCATCGGGGTAATCCATAAAGTCGACCAGTTCGGACTCGGTTATAGACCAAATTTTCTACAAAAGAGACAAAAGTGGAGGAAGAGGCAAGAACAAAGGAAGGCCCGGCTCAGAGGGGAGGATATCCCTTGAGCCCCTATAGTCTACACCGATTTCAAAGGCATCTTTAAATCAGGCAGACTCAAGAATTCTGAACAAGACATTCAAGAAGCAATTCAGGAAGGAGAGAAGCACATTCGGGAAGAATTTCACTGTGAAGCTTTGGAGGGAATGGACATAAATGTGATTTGCAAAGACGACAAGGTTGTCCAGCCGTTGGCCAAAATTCCCCATGTCTTTCGGGTGAAGAATTCACCAATTGGGGCTGTGAGGATATGCCCGTGACTGTTAGACTCGAATCAAAGTAATGCCCAAAACCACCACACTGCTCTATGCCTCAGAGTAATGTGCATCTTTTGTAAAAAGGCCACTATGTCACTATCTATCCGTTTTTAATAAAATGAGCCTTTTCATCACTTTCTCAAATGGCAAGCATAGCATCCATTTCATTCATTTATTCATTATTTATTTATTATTTGTTCACTCATAAACTACTCCCTTCCATTTCCAATGCACACTTTCATAATCGTGCAGGCCTCCTAACATAAACTGTATGAATAATTCAGAACCTAATCCCGAAGTAGATTTTGAGCGACTCACATGCTTGAAAGAAATAGATGAGGGGGATGATGAGGTCCCAGAGGAGTTATTGAGGATGATGGAAAGAGAAGAAAAACAAATCTTTCCATACCAAGAACATGTAGAGATCTTGAACTTGGGGACTGAAAAGGAAAAGAAAGAAGTAAGAATCGACAATACGTTGTCATTAGAAGTTAGGAAGAAGTTGGTAGAATTACTTTCAGAATTTAAAGACGTGTTTGCGTGGACATATCGGGAAATGCCGAGTTTGAACACAGATATTGTGGTTCACAAACTTCCTATCAGGCCAGAATACAAGTCGGTCTAACAAAAGCTTAGGAGGATGAGAGTGGAGATGTTGCTAAAAGTTAGAGAAGAAGTACAAAAACAATTCGAGACAGGATTCCTAAAGGTTTCCAAATACCGGTACCTAAAAAAGATAAAAAGGTTCGCATATGTGTAGATTACAAGAACCTTAACAAAGCAATCCCCAAAGACAACTTCTCGTTGCCTCACATTGACACCCTGGTGGATAACACCGCCGGAAATGCTTGGTTGTCATTCATGGATGGCTTTTCAGGATATAACCAAATCAAAATGTATCCTGATGACATGGAGATGACCACTTTTGTGACCATGTGGGGGACCTTCTGTTACAAGGTAATGCCTTTTGGGTTAAAAAATGTCGGGGCAACATATCAACGAGTCATGGTGACCCTGTTTCACAACATGATGAACAAGGAAATTGAGGTGTATGTAGACGACATGATAGCCAAATCTAGAACAGAAGGGGAGCATATCCATAATCTACAAAAACTCTTTCAAAGACTAAGAAAATACCAGCTGAAGGTTAACCCTGCCAAGTGTACCTTTGCAGTTATATCTGGGAAACTATTGGGTTTTGTGGTAAGTCGGAAAAGAATCGAGATCGACCCGGACAAGGTAAGAGCAATCCAAGATCTTCCACCACCTCAAACACAAAAGGAAGTCTGAGGATTCTTGGGAAGGTTGAATTACATATCACGGTTCATTTCCCAATTAACTGAGAAATATGCCCCGTCTTCAGATTTCTTCGAAAGAATAACCCGAGAATCTAGGACGAAGATTGTCAAGAAGCGTTAGAAAAAATTAAATTGTATCTGACCAATGTTCCAATTTGGTGGCTCCAGCACCAGACAGGCCGTTGATCTTGTATCTGATCGTGTTTGAAAATTTGATGGGTTGTGCGCTAGGTCAACATGATGATTCTTGCAAGAAGGAAATGATAATTTATTACTTAAGCAAGAAGTTCACCGAGTATGAAGCACGGTACCCCTTGATTCAAAAGCTGTGTTGTGCCTTAGTATGGGCCACAAAGTGACTCAGGCAATACATGTTGTATCACACCATCTACTTAATCTCCTGGTTGGACCCATTGAAGTTTCTACTGGAGGCACCAGCGCTCACCGGGAAAATGGCTCATTGGCAAATGTTATTGTCAGAATTCGACATTGTTTACGTGAATCAGAAGGCGGTAAAAAGAAGTGTAGTGGCAGATCTATTGGTAAGTCACGCTTCAGGCGACTATGAACTGTTAGACTTTGACTTCCCGAATGAAGATTTGATCAGTATCGTCCTCGAAAATGAGCCCATCACCGAAGAAAAAGCCTGGAGACTTTACTTTGACGGAGCCTCCAACGCCTTGGGACATGGAATATGGGCAGTATTGATTTCTCCTGATGAGGTCTACTACCCCATTACCAGTAGATTGGAATTTTCTGCACCAACAACATAGCCGAGTACAAGGCTTGCGACATGGGGCTTCAAGTGACCATTGAAAGAAAAGTCAAAGTACTTCATGTTTTCGGAGACTCATCCTTAGTGATCTACCAGCTTCGGAAGAAGTGGGAAACTAAAGATCCGAAATTGATCAAGTACTACGAATTAATTGAAGAATTGGTCGCGAAGTTCGAAAAATCAGCTTTGTTTACTTGCCATGGGAGGACAATTAGATGGTTGATGCCCTGACAACCTTGGCCGTCGTTTTCAATTTGAACTCAATAACCAAAATGAAGTCAGTTGAAGTGCAGACTTTCGAGGTACCCGCCCATTGTTATAACTTTGATAGAGATGAAGATAGTAAGCCATTGTACCATGATATCTTCCAATACATCAAGTTCGGGCTTACCCAAAAGAGGCTGATGACAATGATAAAAGAACTATCTGAAGGCTAGCGTCATGATATGTCTTGGATGGGGAGATTTTGTACAAAAGAAGCAAAGATCAGGTACTGTTAAGATTTGTCGATACTCGAGAAGAAGAAGTTATTCTAGCTGAAGTCTACGGAGAATTATATGGGACCCACGCCAGCAGATTCTCAATGGCAAGAAAGATAATGAGATATGGCTACTTCTGGTTAACTATAGAAGGAGATTATATCAGCTATTCCAAAAAGTGCCACAAATGTTAAATATATGCCGAAAAAATACACTCCCTGCCAATTTCGCTCTACACCATGAACTCTCCATGGCCTTTCACCGCGTGGGGCATGGACGTCATCAGTCAAATACACCCGAATACTTCCAATGGGCATCGGTTCATCTTGGTAGCCATAGATTACTTCACCAAGTGGGTGGAAAGCCGCCTCTTACGCCAATATCACTAGAGCGACGGTTTGCAAGTTTTTGAAGAAAGAAATTATATGTCGTTTTGGTCTACCTGAAAGAATTGTCATCGATAATGCTTTCAACCTGAACAATAAGATGATGACCGAAGTGTGTGAACAGTTCAGAATCGTGCACTATAATTCTACTGTATATCACCCTAAGATGAATGGAGCAGTAGAAGCAGCAAATAAGAATATCAAAAGGATCATAGTTAAGACCACAAAGACTTTTAAAGATTGGTACGAAAGGCTATCCTTTGCCCTGTTTTCCTACCGAACCTCTATAAGAACTTCTACTGGGGCAACGCCATATTTCTTGGTATATGGCACAGAGGCGGTGTTATCCATCGAGATAAAGATACCCTCAATCTGAATTTTGAATGAGGTCAAATTGGATGAAGCCAAATGGGTGTAGACTAGGATTGATCAACTGAACCTTATTGAGGAAAAAGGTTGAAAGCCATCTGTCACAGCCAAATGTATCAGAAAAGGATGATGCATGCTTATAACAAGAAGGTCTGTCTGAGAGAGTTTCGAGTAGGAGATCTGGTACTCAAAAGGATCCTAATAAATCAAATAGATTTTCGGGGAAAATGGATGCCAAATTGGGAAGGACCTTACGTCGTGAAAAAGGTTTTCTCCGGTGGAGTGATAATCTTAGCAAAAATGGATGGGAAGGAATTGAGTAACCAAATCAACTCAGACTCTGTCAAGAAGTATTACGCTTAAAAGGCAAGAAAAATGAAAAGAAAAAGAAAAATGAAAAATAAAAAAGAGAAGAAAAAGAAAGAAAAAAGAAAAAAAGAAAAAGAGAAAAAAGAAAGGAGGATTTAAGGTGAAAACCCCAAATATGGGCGCTTTAAAACCAAAGGAGGGTCTGAATTGAAAATTCAAAAAGGGCAGTTCAGATAAACAAAGACTTTCGACATTCGATTGACAGGCTTGGTTCTGGAAGAAAGACTATGCTTCGATTCTCATATTATCATGAGTAACAACCAAGGATGGCCCGCAAGAGATCTACCAAGGTCAATGGGTCCTTTTCATTCATATAGTTGACAACATCTCTTTCACTTCTTTCATGTTCGCCATACTTGTCAAAATTGTCCCAATACTACATTTAATATTAATAAAGCTTCATTCTAATATCCATTTTCTATTTCACAAACATCGTGCATATAGATTAACATAGATTATGAAAAAAAGGATTTCTCGGCATTACTATGATTTAACCTATCAAGTGCAGGGTTGTTCCAAAACAAAAAGAAGAAAGAAGTTCACCAAGGATAGGGTAAAGGATCATAGGATGCGAAGTCGACAAGATCCACTGAGACAAGGCTTTGAGTATTGCTCAGGATCCAAGGAGTAAGAGGCAGGGCGCCCAATGGAGAAAGAACAAAAAGGAAAGAAAAAATAACAGAAAAAAGAAAAAGAAAGGAAAAAAAGAAAAAAAGAAAAAAAAAGGTTTATAAAGAAAAAACCTGAAAGGGCACTCTAGATCAAAAAGATTAGGGACTCGAGAAAAGAGGGGCATGATGGGCAAACCCGAGTACGAGATGGGGGCACCGCCATCACCAAGAGGAGGAGAGAAGAACAAGAGAAGGTTAAATTTGAAGAACCAAGAAGAGATAGTGTCCAAGAAAATTGACTTCACTCATGCATCATACCTAGTTAGACATCCCTAAGTAAGGAGCATGCTAGCTCATTCCTTCATAATCATTCAGCTTTTACAGGTTCAAAGGATAGATCAGATGCTCCAAAAGAGTGGAGTAAGGCTAAGCAAAAACCTAAGAAAGGATCTCAAAACAAAGAATTTCAAAACCATCACCCAAGGATTTCAGAACTAAAGAGACAAGAAAGAAAACTTATCCTTAGGCCCAAGAGGAAAAAGACTTGTGTCTAGGGATTTACTATTAGTTCGTTACCACTTTGAAGGGACATGTCATATTTGCCTGGTCTCGTTCCTGCCTCTCAGGGAAACAAGCCCTTTTCTATTTTGAGGACGTGTGACTTGTTCACCGCTGCTTTGGAGCATCATGTTGCCCACTTCACTTTCTGCCATTACAGGGAAGCAAGTTGTTTGGATTCATTCATCGTCCTTTTGGAAGATTGAGTCCTATGAAGGTTAGTTGGATCGTCTACTGCCATTTTGGATAGACGTGTCAGCGCCACCAGGTTTGTTTTCAGCCGTTTCAGGGAAACAAGTTGTCTGTATTCATTCATGTCTGTTTCGAAGGAATGAGTCATTTGCTATCTGGCATGTTCATTGCCATTTCGGAAGGACACATCAGTATTGTCCAGTTTGCTTTCACCGCTTTGGGAAAGCAAGTTATTCAGATTTGTTCATTGCCACTTTGAAGGAGCAAATCATCGACAAGGAAGTCGGATAAAATTAGTGCTTATGGTCATTGCTTCATTCTTATCCCACAAGGATAAGCAAAGAGGGGCAGCTTTAGTCACTAATTTTATCTGGGGGTCAACCTATTTCTTTTTTTTATTACGAATAAGGGTTTAAAATGCATAATGTTTGGTATTACTACTGTTAGTATTATTGCTACCATTGCTATTAGTGTTGTTACATCGTTATTATTATAGAAAATCCCTAAAACACTATCCATATTAATTCCACTTTCATATAAATAAATGTTATCATTATATCTTTATTACTGTTATTATTATTATTGGTATTATATTCTAAACTGAAAATATAGAATAGTAAATCTAAAATAGATAAGCCCAATATAAATAAATAAAAGCCCAAGTCTTTTTATTCAAACAGTCCAATTACAATAGAAGATATAATAATAAAACATAATCGGCCCAATAAGGCCCTAAATACAGAAACCCTAATTATCTCTTCTTGCGCGGTTGATTGGACGACCGAGATCTGCGCAGAACATTCTAGAGAGCTCCACTCGCCGCACGCGTAATCGCTCAAAAACCCCATACGCGAGTAGGATTCACGCACGACTCTTTCATCCTCCACTCACGCATATGACGCTTCATTTCTCACGCACGATGGTTGATCATCAGATCCCATCTCCACGTGGGTAGATCCTATGGCTCCTAGAGTCCTTGCTCCCCAACCAGTTTCTCACTCTAGTCCTCTCCCCTCTTCAGTCCGCCATGACATTCCAGGGAACAAGCACCGCTCGCTATCTGACTGCCCTCCTCAATAGCCAAAAGTCACGGTTGATGGGCGAAGAGAAAAAAATAGAGGCATTAGAGACAACAATCGGTAGCAAATCAAAAGCACGTCAGAAAACATATTATCAAAAGAGGTAGCCAATAGGAATTTTTCTTTTTATTTTAAGCAATGTAACACTCGGGTATAAAAAGAAACCCAACATACATGTAAAATTCTTTTGGAATCTCAACCAGCAATAGAAAACAACCTTCTAAGGTACATCTATTTTTTTAAAAAAAAACATACATGTAGAAAATTAGGGTTTAGATATTACCTTCACCATCGAAGCTTATTTCCCCTCCGATGATAAGCCTTGTAGTGTCCTCCGGCACTACGAAAGGTGAATCAGCATGGGGAGAGATGTTTCTCATTGTCTTGTTTTCAAAATGGAGGGTTTTTTGATTCAGTTTTTAAAGAGGAGAGATATATCTGTTTGATTTTTGTTAAAACTGGGCTTAGACCGGGGCTCAGGGGAAGGAGAAAAGTGTTCGGGATATGGTATTTAAGATTGCCGATCGTCAGCGAGCGGAGGCCGATATGGCAGAGCGTGGCCGGATTCTAGGTTTTGCAATATTATTGGGTTTGGGGATGAACACCACAGTAGTGTTCATCCCCGTTCTGGAAAAAGTAGGAGGGCTGAGAGAGGTTTAGGGGCTGAGAGATTATGCCAAAAGATGAAAAATGTTATAAAACATTGAGATATGTACTCGACCTGTTTTACTTTTGGTATATTCGCATTATAAGTCTCTCTGCCCTGTTTTAATTGCGCCTGAAGTGTCTCCGCATGGGTAAATAGCCCTTTTGGTCCATCCGCTTGGCTAAATTATGATATACAAGCCATTCCGCTTTTTATAATACCCCTTTTGGTCCTTCTGTGTTATCAAAATTTCCCTTGAGGCCATTCTGCCTTTTATAATTGCCACTCGATTCCCTAAAATTCTCTACAGGTTTACGATCGCATCCTCATTTTTTTCTTACTTTTTGGCCCTTCAATTTTATTTCTTTTTATTTTGGTCACTTCCAGTGTATAATTCCTCCTTGATTCTTATGCATTTTTTAATTTGCGTGTGTGGTTATTGTTTATATTTGTGTTTAATTTCATTGTTTTGATGTGCTTAATAGATTTATTATTTTATTGTTTGTTTTAATGTATAATTGTCCTATGTAATAATTATGATATGTGTGTTTTAATGCAAAACATATAGTTTCCCATCTAAAAAGTATGATTTATAATATATTTAGCTGTTAGATATATGTACCATAACTAAATTAATCAAATTAATTTTGGGTTTTAGTTTTTAGAGCCTTAGTTAGGTTAGGCCTTCTTAGGGTACATTAATCAATTTAATTAATTTAAATTGTGCGCCTGGCTTATAGGGGCATAGGTTTTAAATTAATTACATTTAGGGTTAGTCTATGAAACCAAAGTTAGATTAAGGTTTGAACTAGTTTGATTAATTTAAGTTTATCTTTGGCTTATTGGGATAAATGTTGAATTCATAAATCAGTTAAACACTGTGCTGCCAGGGTATTTCTCCAAGATAACTTGTATGATGGCAGTGTTGTGGTCCTTCATATACCTCATCAACAGCAGTTATCGTGCCTCTATTTGCTCCAATCGGTATGCTAAGGGCCGAGCATGGCTCCAAGTTGTTCTGCATTTGCTGGCATACTTGCCTGGGCATCAGCACTAGCCGAGGCTTCTAGCTTTGCCGAGGCAACAAAAATTGCCCGGGTAACCTTTGGGGTGGGGGATTTTTCTGGCACTTCACCCATGATTTTCCAGTACTGTGCAAGACTCCATCCAGACTTGGTGGGTGCCTTCTCATCTATTGGGTCAGTGGGGACCTTCTCTTGCTCGCAAATATGGGATATGAGGCTTGGAAAGAAAAGAGAGCCCTTATCCTTTTGACTACACACAAAAATCTCATCACAAATACTTTGCCAATATTTATAATGCGGTTGTGAAAAATATAGTGAATAAGGAGAAAGAGAGGTGTATAAATAGTAGTGTTATGCGTGGTGGGCATCAAACAAGTTTTTATGAATTTGCTCCAAAGTTTTGCATCGGGTTTAAGCTGAAGGCGATTTACCGTGCCCTTTTTGAGCCTTCATTCCACTGAGTTCCCAAAATTGTGAGGTCTTGGAGCACTGTTTTGAGTCCTTTGGCCGTGATCTTGTCCACGAATTCTTGATGCTCGTATTTCTTAATGTGGACACCATAGAAACCGTTGATGTGATCAGCTTCAATAGGGACTGCTCTACCACGGACGAAAACATAGGGATTGTCAAGATTAGGAGAATGAGCATAGAACTCTCTCACCCATGTTGTGTTGCCCAGCTTTGGTTGACAGCAAAAAATTTGCCATTTTTGGTGCTCAATGACTTGGAAGATGGTTGGTCAAGGCCAAAATCTTTGTGGGAGTTGGAGTAGGCAAAGCCTTGCTCTTCCCAAATCTTGCAGCTAGAGAACTTGGAGAGGCATCGTTCTCCTAAGGCCAGAGTTGCATATCGCTTGAACGAAGGTTCGTTGGAAGAACTTGGGTGCACCAAGGTTTTGAGTTTCAATGCCATGGATGTTTCTTTTGTTGTAGATCGGATGAAAGCAAAAAAAACAAAGAAAGGGAGAGAAGCTAAAGAGTTGGAAGAGTAAAAGAAAGAATGGAGAGAAATGTTTGAAGTTTAAATGGTGATGGGAGAATGAAAAGAAAGAAAAGATGGGTAATAAAGATGGTGGGTGAGAATGAATGGAAAGAAGGTGAGGGGGTTGGGTGCAATTGGAGGTAAAAGGAATTTGGGGATGGGAGGGTTTGGACGGCTAGCAATTGAGATTAGGGTAAAAATTAAGATTAAGGTAAAAATTAGACTTTTTTATAAACCTTAAAATCAACCCATAAATCCCTTTGGAGTATAACTTCCTCTTTAGATCCAACTCTTCTTGATCTTGAACTCTTATCCTAAAAAAATTCAAACACAAAAAATAAAATATTAATTAAAGATAACGATAAAGATAGATAAAAATTATTAGAGATATCCTAAAAAATGTGGAAAGATAAAATAGACTAAATTGAAAACAAGTACGAAAGAAAAAAATAAACCGAAAATTTAAACTTTAGTCCAAAAAGAAAATAATGCTAAAGAAAAATAAAAATAAAAACAAAAACAAAAATAAAAATACAATAGGAGAGCATGATCATGCATCCCCTAAAGTGACCACTTATTTGTTGCGTTCAACATGGGTGGCGACATAGTGCTTCAATCTTTGTCCATTAACTTTGAACTCATATCTGTCGATGGCAGATTTGATTATCACGACACCATGGGAGAAGGGTTTTACGACTTCGAAGGGCCTGGACTATCTCGATCTCAATTTTCTCAGGAATAGTTTCAGTCGAGAGTTAAAGATGAGTACTAATTGCCCGGACAGGTATTGCCTTGGCAATAGCTTTTTGTCATGCCATGCTTCGTTTTCTCCTTGTAGATTCTTGCGTTGTCATAAGCTAAAGCACGAAATTCTTCTATCTCGTTAAAGTCCAGTAGATGCTTTTGTCCTGCATTCTCCCAGTCCATGTTCATGGTTTTGATAGCCCAATATGCTTTGTGCTCAATTTCCACCGGTAAGTGGCAAGTTTTGCCATAGACAAGTCAGAAGGGAGACACACCTAGGGGTGTTTTGAATGCAATTTGGTAGGCCCAAAGTGCATCATCTAACCTCAATGACCAATCCTTTTGAGAGGGATTGACAGCCTTCTCAAGGATACCTTTTAATTATCGGTTGGAGATTTGAGCTCGCCTGTTTGTTTGTGAGTGATATGCTGTGGCAATTTTGTGTGACACTCTAAAACGTTGCAAGATTTTGGTAATAAGTTTGTTGTCAAAGTGCTTACCTTTATCACTAATGATTGCCCTTGGTATTCCAAACCATGTGAATATATTTTTCTGTAAGAATTTCTACACGGTTTTGGAGTCGTTTTTGGGAGTTGCGATCGCTTCGACCCATTTGGACACATAATCGACGACTAGAAGGATGTAAAGATTTCCACATGAAGAAGAGAAAAGTCCCATGAAATCGATCCCCCATACATCGAATAGCTCAACTTCGAGGATGTTTTGAAGTGGCATCTCATGTCGCCTAGAGATATTGCCCTTCCTTTGACAACGATCACACTGCTTATAAAATTCCTGGGCATCTTTGTAGAGTGTAGGCCAGTATAAACTGGATTGCCAGACTTTTGGCGCAGTGCGAGTGCCTCCAAAATGGCCTCCATATGGTGAAGTATGGCATTGCCGGAGCACATTTTGCTGCTCTTCCTTCTAGATACATCGTCTTATCACTTGATCTGCACATTGTTTAAATAAAAGAGGTTCGTCCCAATAATAATGCTTAGCATCCTTTCGGAACAGCTTCTTTCCCTGGTGAGTAAGGCCATAAGATAAAATGCCACTAACAAGGAAATTAACTAAATCTCCATACCATGGTATTGTCGAGGCAACTAACATTTGCTCATCCGGGAATGTATCGCATATCTCCATATCTGCATCCTCTTTGTTGCCGATTTTTAGGCGTGACAAATAATTGGCAACTTGATTCTTCGTTCTTTTCTTGTCTTCAATTTCAATGTCAAACTCTTGTAAAAGTAAAATCCAACGAATCAAACGGGTTTGGAATCTTTCTTAGCGAAAAGGTACTTAATTGCCGAGTGGTCAGTATAAACAATTACCTTAGTCCCGATCAAGTAGGAGTGAAATTTGTCAAAAGCAAAAACCACAGCTAGCAACGTTTTTTTCGTAATGGTGTAGTTCACTTGAGCACCATTAAGGGTTTTACTAGCGTAGTATATCACATGAAAATTTTTACCTTTTCGTTGACTGAGAACTGCTCCTACTGCAAAGTCACTTGCATCGCACATAAGCTCTAAAGGTAAGGTCCAATCTGGTGGGACAACAATAGGTGCCGAGGAGAGTTTCTTCTTTAGGGTTTCAAAGGCCTGAGTGCATGAGTCATCGAAGTCGAAGACTTTGTCCTGTTCAAGAAAATTACACAAGGGTTTAGTAATTTTAGAAAAATTATGAATAAACCTTCTATAAAAACCTACATGCCCAAGAAAACTTCGGATCCCCTTGACTGAATTTGGTGGTGGCAATTTTTCAATCACTTCCACCTTGGATCTGTCGACTTCAATTCCTTTGGAGGAAATCTTGTGACCAAACACTATTCCTTCATCTACCATAAAGTGGCACTTCTCCCAATCGAGCACTAGATCGAATTCTTCGCATCTTGTTAGCACTTTCTCCAAATTGCCGAGGTAATTATCGAAGCTATTTCTGAATACCGAAAAATCATCCATGAAGATTTCCAAGAAATCTTCCACCATATTGAAAAAAATGGCCATCATACAACTCTGGAAAGTTGTCAAAACATTACATAGTCCAAACAGCATCCTTTTGAAAGCATAGGTACCATACGAGCATGTAAAAGTAGCATTTTCCTGATCATTCAGTGCTATGGCAATTTGGTTATAACCTAAGTAGCCATCAAGAAAACAATAAAAAGATTTACCTGCAATTCGGTCAAGCACTTGGTCAATAAATGGCAAAAGAAAGAGATCTTTCCTAGTAGCTTTATTTAACTTGCGGTAATGCATACAAACCCTCCAACTGGTCACAATCCTAGTTGGGATTAGTTCATTGCTTTCATTGCCTACCATGGTTATACCTCCCTTTTCGGGACATATTGTACCAGGCTTACCCATGTACTATCAAAAATAGGATATATGATATCGGCATCAAACCATTTGATGATTTCCTTCCTCACGACTTCCTTCATAGCAGGGTTAAGCCTCCTTTGTGCCTCAATTGTCAGCTTATGATCATCTTCCAACAGGATTTTGTGCATACACATTGTGGGGCTAATTCCCTTCAAGTCGGTAATTGTCCATCCTATTGCTTTCTTGTGAAATGCCAACATTTCGATCAGCCTCTTTTCCTGTTCAGGCGTAACTTAGAAGAAATTATCACAGGCAAAATGTTATCGTTTCCCAAATAAGCATATTTCAATTACCTTAGCAATGGTTTCAATTCAAGAATAGGAGGTTGCTCAATAGAAGGTTTTTTGGTCTTACCTGAGTAGTCCAATGGTTCAAATACCTACCTGGATGAGTTACTATCCAATTGGCTTCATCCTGCTCTTCATCGTCTGGTTCTTCAAGTTCCTCAGGTTCGGCAATACAATTGCCGAGGCAATTGTTAAGGCAATCTTCCTCCACGTCAAATTGAATTCAGTTGTGGCTTGGATGACTTGGCACTCTTCTAGATCGTTGTCATGCTTAAGGGTTTGGAAAACATTGAGCTTCACTTGCTGGTCGTTTACCCTCATGCTGAGCTCTCCTTTCTCAACATAGATCAAGGCCCTTCATGTTGCTAAAAATGGTCTCCCAAGAATGATGGGTGTGAACTCATCTGCTTCACAATCCAAAACAATAAAATCAGTGAGAAAAATAAACTTATCAACTCTTACCAGGATATCCTTGATTTTTCCCTTTGGATGCACGTAGGATCTGTTACCAAGTTGTAGCATAACTGTTGTAGGTCTTGCTTTCCCCCAATTTTTGGAAAACTGATTTGGGCATTAAATTTATGTTTGCTCCAAGACCACACAATGCTTTCCCAACATAGTGGTTTCTGATCGAACATAGTATTATGAAACTGTTGGGGTCTTTAAGCTTGGGTGGAATGCGATTGTGTAGCATGGCCATGCATCCTTCTGTCACAGCAACTGTCTCAAAATCCCCTAGCCTAGTCCTCTTAGAGATGATGTCTTTAAGGAACTTAGCATAGTTCGACATTTGTTCTATTGCTTCAACCAATGGCAATTTGATGTGGACTTGCTTCAAGATGTCAAAGAACTTCTTGAATTGGTATTCTTTCTTTTTCCGTTTCAACCTCTGTGGGAATGGTGGTGGCAGTAAAGTGTCTCCAATCTTTTTATTGGTTTGGAACTTGATGGAAGGAGTTACCAAGCCATCAGGACTTTCCGAAGCATGTGCAGTTGCCGAGGCATGTAGAATTTCTGTGGCATTCTCTAATTCGTCAATTTTGGCAGAGGTTTTGTTACTGGACTCCTCTTTTTGGACAAGGAACTGCTCTTTTGGTTGAGTGTTCTCTGTTGAGTGAGCTTGGGTTTCCTTAAGTTGTCGGCCACTCCGAGTGATGATTGCTTTGCACTTCTTGTGGTTTGCTCCTTTTGCGACTTTAGTATCGCTAGGTAAACCGCCCATTGGTCTTGTGTTCAAGTTCTGAGCAAATTGCCCGACTTGTGTTTCCAATGATTTTAGGGCTGCCTCTTGGTTTTGCAATCTTATCTCAGTCCTGTTGATAAAAGCACCAGTCATTTTCATGAAATTACTATTCTCAACCATATAGGATTTAATTTTTAACATGAAAGCATTGAGAGAATTTTCCAAAGAACTGGATGGTTTCGATTGTTGTTGTGGCATCTGTTGCCGTGGCAAGTTCTGCTGAAATCCTGTTGCTTATGCATTCTGACTGCTATGGTTAAGGGCATTGTTGGGATTACTCCATGAGAAATTAAGGTGTTTTCTCCAGGCTGGATTGTAAGTGTTGGGCATTACATTGTTGTTTCGGTTGTAGTTTCCAACGTAGAAGCTAGATTCCAGATTCTGTGGACACTCAGAAGAATCATGGTTACCGTTACATAATTCACAAAATGAACCAACTACCTTGACTTCCTGTGTGTTGCTTGGTCGCTGCATGTTCTTAACCATATTGGTTAAAGAGGCCAATTGTGTAGAAATAGACCATGATGAATCAAGCTCTTTAATCATGGCATTGCGTCTGACTATTCCCTTCGGGTGGTTGGGAACTGATAATCGTTCTTGGCAAGACGTTTCAGAATCTCTATTGCTTCATCAGGTGACTTGTCAAGGAGTATGCCATTTGCCGAGGCATCTAGCATCATCCTTGTCGGCGTGTTCACTGAGTTGTAGAACATCATCACTTGTGTCCATAGTGGGAATCCATGCATTAGACATTTGTGTAAAAGCTCTTTGTATCTCTCCCAAGCCTCGTACATGGATTCATCATTTTCCTGCCGAAAAGAAGTAATATCATTACACAACTTATCAGTTATATTTATAGAACTAAATCTAGCAATATAATCACGACAAAAATTCATCCAAGATCCTATAGATCCAGATGGAATATTATTCAGCAACATTTTTGCCCTATCCCTCAGTGAATAGGGAAATAATTTCAGCCTTAAAATATCTTCATGGACTCATTGTAGCTTGAATGAATTGTAAATCTCCAGGAATGATTTGAGATGTTGTCTGGCATCTTTAGTTGCCGAGCCGCCAAATTGACCAATTGTGTTGATCATGTTAAATATCACAGGTTTTAATTCAAAGTGGGCAGCTTCTATCTCAGGCACGACAACTCCTGGATTGAGACCATTGAGATCTTTCTCTAAGTAGTCTCGAATGGGTCTGTTACGAAGAGGTTGTATGACTTAATATCCTTCTCCTCTTACTACAATGTTCTGGTTACCATTGGCATTCAGATTGCCATCTGGGTTACCAGGTTGTTCTGCCATTACTGCTCATTTTTCTCGTCTTCTTCTATGAAGAACTCGTTCTATCTTGGGTTCAAGTGGGTAGTCTTGTGCTGTTAGTCTTGCCCTGGTCATACACAGATGCAAAACCAAAGTTGTAAGTCCCTTGAAACCGATTAGAAATATAACTAAGATAAAATGATATAAAGGTACAAGAAATTAAAAATAAAGTTGCTATTGCCAATCCCCAAAAACGGCGCCAAAAACTTGTTGCGCGTATTAAGTGCTTCGCAATTGGTGCAAGTGTACACGTCGCAAGTTATATTATAGTATATATATCGTCTCCACAGGGATTGGTGCTACTTTTGGAATCTAACTTCTTACACTGAAAGTAAAAACACAAGTAGGTGACTGAAGGAGTTCTAGTTAACCAAAAAATAAAAGAGCAATGAAAATAAAAGAAAGATGCAATCAAATGAGAGAGAGTAGGCCGGGTTATCGTGGGTCATGGTATGATAATTGAATGAATTGTCTAGGTATTGAGTGCAAGAGCAACTCAATTGCCTTGGAAACTAGCAAAAATCGGATTTCCTGGGCAAGTGGAATTGCCTGGGCAACTGGGAATGGTGTGATTGCCTAGGCAACTGGGCGACTTCCTTCAAGGTTCGGTGAAGCGTTCTTCAATGATTTCTCCTTATCCCTAATTCGAAATATTGGTTAATTGAGCATGCCTTGGTGATACATTCTTGTGTTAACCATGGGTGAACATCAACCGATCTTACGTTTCTTTTAGCCGTTGAAACTCGTAACTTATCCCTAAGTCGAATTAGTCTTCAACAACCAAGTTTGTATGAGAACCATGTTCATTCATTCCTTGAATATAACTCCTCCAATTTTAGATAAATATATGCATTCACGAGATCCTTTCCCAATTCACTCGCAATTGAAATTTAAAAACCAAGAATGAACAAACCTCAAACTAAATTGCAAACTCAAACACCTAAAGCAAATTCAATCGTTCTCACAACCATTCAACACAATAACCCTAGCCCAAAATAGTTTAGTTCATGATTGGGTTCAAAATAAACTCAAAACAATAAGTTCCAAGAATAAACCAAAACAAAAGAAAGAAGGTGGTGAAATCAAGTGCAGCTCTCTATCGAATCCTCTCCCTTTCTGACCTCGTAAGGCTGCGGCTTCTTCTTTGATTTATAAGAGATGGCTTGGTCGACTTCCTTTTTGGATAAGGAATAGTTTGAATTGGATTAAAATAAGATAAATAGATAAATCTCTTTTATTTATTTATTCTCCAAAAACTCCTCTTAGATTCTTGGAATTTCATCTCCCTGTGACTTCTTCATGGAATTCCAACTCCTTTTAGGATTTATCCTTACCTCTAATGATCATCCGAATTGTACGGACTCATCCCATAAAAGTTGGCAACTTCCTTCTTATTTTCCCAATTGCTTCGACAATCTCCAGCTTGCCAGGGCAATAATCCTACATGCATAAAACATACACCAGCAGTACCCTTCTCCATCAAAACTCATCGAAACATGAAATCAAGCACAACCACAAAAGAAATAATGCAAATATGCATGGATGACTAAAAATGCAACTAGAATGAGCCTAAGTCTAACAATAATAACGAGTAAAAAGGGTATTAATTTAGTACTTTTACACACTTAACAACAGCCTTCGGGTGCGCATAAATCACAGTCACATACACCCAAGAAGAATCCACAACCTCCTTAACACGACAATGCACAAATTGATTAGAGATCCTGATTATCTCAACATGAATAGAATCATCCCAAAGAACTCGTATCCCTCCACTAAAACCATGAGCCTCTATACAGAAAGAATTCGTAAAACCCAAACACCAAAGGACATTATCCAATTTCTTACGACTTACACAAGGTTCCATCAAAGCAACCAGTTTGGGACGATGAACACGTAAAAAATCCTTAAAATAACGGTGAAATTATGGGCTCGTAAGCCCTAACAATTCCAAAAAAGACTGATCATTAAAAAAATTAAAGAGATGGAGAGATGTCACCTGCTTCCATCGGTTGCTGATTCTACTTGTCATCGGCCTGATTCAACTCTATAACAATCTCAACTTCCACATCCAATTCACCCGTAGAGTTCATTTCTGCAGAGTCATTGGACGACTTCTACACACCCCCAGTGTCCAACAATCTAGCCTCCCCTCGCAAAAATCCAGGTTTGGCCACAATATTATTATGCAAAGATTGCACCCAATACGTAAGCATCAGTTGAGGTGGGGTACTGTATGCAGACTGTCTCGTTACCCTTAGCCCTTTCTTAGACGTTTCGCCCGTTGTTAAGTGTTCAAAAGTACTACTTTTATAACCCTTTTTACTTAATTTATGGTTAGACTTAGGCTCATTTTAGTTGCATTATTAGACATTCATGCATGTTTTCATGATTTCCTTCACTGTCATGCTTGATTTCATAATTTAGTTAATTTTGTGGAAAAAGGTACTGCCATTGTGTGTTATTTTGTGCAGGATCGGATTGTCGTGGCAATCAGGAACTGATGTGGCAATTAAGGAAGAAAACTGAAGGGTCTGCCAAGGCAATCGAAGCTAATTTTTTAAAGCCATGTCAAGCGGATTGCCGAGGCAATTGAGGATAAGATGAAGTGGCAGCCGATTTGATGACTGGATAAATCCTACATGTTCAAGATAAAAGCAAAGAGTTGGAGTTCCATGCAGAGATCAAAAGGAGATTAAATTCTAAGAGTTTTATGAGAGGTTTTTAGAGGAATAAAAATATAATAATGAAAGGAATTAATTTCTTTTATTGTATTTAATTCCAACTTAACTTTCTCTTCAAGAAAGACTTTGACCTATACATCTCCTATATAATGCCTTAGCCACCAACTACAAGGATATGTACGATTAGAAAGAAAACCCTAGGGGTTGCTCGACATCTTCATCTTCTTCCTCTTTTATTCGATTAGATTCATGTTTAGGGACTTTATTTTTGTGGTTATTTTGCACCCGACCATGAACTAAATTTATTTGGCTTGGGTTATTGTGTTTTGGTGGTTGTGAGACTAATTGGATTTGTTTAGGTATTTGAGTTTGCAATTTAATTCAAAGTTTGTTCATTCTTGGTTCTTTAATTTTGCGAGTGAATTGAGAGAGAATCTCGTGAATTCATCCATTTATCAAATATCGAGAGAGTTAGATTCAAGAAACGAATGAGCATGGTCTTTATTCAATCAATCGACGGTGAAGACTAATTCGACTTAGGGATAAGTTGCGAATTTCAACGGCTAAAATGAGCGCAAGATAGGTTGTTGCTCTTCCTTGGTTCACACAGGGATGTATTATCAAGGCATGCACAATTACAGCGTTTCGAGTTAGGGATAACAAGAAACCTTTAAAGAAAACTTCACCGAACTTTGAAGGTTGTCGCCCAATTACCCAAGCAATCGCTCCATTCCCAATTGCCCAGGAAATCGCAAAACTACCCAAGCAATCGCAGAATTGCCCAAGCAATCTAACTGGATTCAATTGTTGAAGCAATTGAGCTACTCTAGCACTCAATTACCATGACGGTCCATTCGATTATCATACCATGACTCACGATAACCTGTCATACTCTCTCTTATTCTATTACATCTTTCTTTTATTTAATTGCTCTTTTATTTAGTCGTTAATTAGAACTCCTACAATCATCAATTTGTGTTTTTACTTTCAGTACGAGAAGTTAGATTCCCGAAGTAGCACCAATCCCTTTGGAGATGATATCTACACTATACTATAACTTGCAACGTATACACTTGCGCCAATTGCGAAGCCCTTAATACGTGCAACAAGTTTTTGTGCCATTGCCGGGGTTTGGCAATAGCGACTTTGTTTTTAATTTCTTGCACCTTTTCTTGTTATTTTAGCTTTATTTCTAATCAGTTTCAAGGGACTTACAACTTTGGTTTTGCAACTGTGTATGACCAGGACGAGCCCAACAGCACAAGACTACCCATTCGAACTCGAGATAGAACGAGTTCTTCATAGAAGAAGACGAGAACAACAAACAACAATGGTCGAACAACCTAATAACTCAGTCGGCAATCTGATTGCCAATGGTAACCAGGATGCCGTAGCAAGAGGAGGAGGAGATCCAGTCAAGAAACCTATTCAGAATAGACCTATCCGAGACTAATTAGAGGAAGATCTCAACAGTCTCAATCCAGGAGTTTTCGCCCCTGAAATAGAAGCCGCTCACTTTGAATTAAAACATGTGATGTTCAACATGATCAACACAATTGGTCAATTTGGCGGCTCAGCAACTGAAGATGCTAGATAACATCTCAAATCATTCATAGAGATTTGCAATTCATTTAAGTTACAAGGAGTCCATGAAGATATCCTAAGGTTGAAATTATTTCCCTATTCACTGAGGGATAGGGCAAAAACGTGGCTAAATAGTACTCCATCCGGATCTATAGGATCTTGGATAGATTATTGTCTTGATTTTATTGCTAGATTTAGTTCTACAAATATGACAGATAAGTTGCACAATGATATTACTTCTTTTCAGCAGACAGATGATGAATCCATGTACAAGGCTTGGGAGCGATACATAGAGCTTTTAAACAAATGTCCCATGCACGAATTCCCACTGTGGACGCAAGTGATGATGTTCTACAACCCAGTGAACACGCCGACAAGGATGATGCTAGATGCCTCGGCAAATGGCATACTCTTTGACAAGTCACCTGAGGAAGCAATAGAGATTTCTGAACCATCTTGCTAAGAACGATTATCAGTTCCCAACCACCCGAAGGGGAATAGTCAGACGCAATGCCACGATTAATGAGCTTGACTCATCAAGATCTATTTCTGCACAATTGGCCACTTTAACCAATATGGTTAAGAACATGCATCGACCAAGCAACACACAAGAGGTCAAGGTAGTTAGTTCATTTTGTGAATTATGTGATGTCCAACACTTACAATGTGATGTCCAACACTTACAATCCAGCCTGGAGGGAACACCCCAATTTCTCATGTAGTAATCCCAACAATACTCTCAACCAGAGCAGTCAGAATGCATAAGCAACAGGATTCTAGCAGAACTTGCCACGGCAACAGATACTACAACAACAATCACACCATCCAATTCTTTGGAAAATTCTCTCAATGCTTTCATGTTAAAAACTAAATCGTATATGGTAGAGAATAGTAATTTCATGAAGAAGACTGACGCTTTTATGAACAGGACAAAGATGAGATTGAAAAATCAAGAGGCAGCCCTGAACTCCTTAGAGACACAAGTCGAGCAATTCGCTCAGAACTTGAATATGAGATCACCAAGCGATTTGCCTAGTGATATTGAAGTCGCAAAAGGAGCAAACCACGAGCAGTGCAAAACAATCACCACTCGGAGTGGCTAACAGCTTAAGGAAACCCAAGCTTAATGAATAGAGAATACTCAACCAAATGAGTAGCTCCTTGACCTAAAATACGTGTCCAGCAACAAAACCTCTACCAAAAATCATGAATCGGAGAATACCATGACAATACCACATGCCTCGGCAATTCCCCATGCCTCGGCAACTCCACATGCTTCGAAATGTCCTGGTGCCTTGGCAACTCCTTCCATCAAGTTCCAAACCAATGAAAAGATTGAAGACATCTGACTGCCACCACCATTCCCACAGAGGTTGAAACGGTAAAAGCAAGAGTACCAGTTCAAGAAGTTCCTGGACATCTTGAAACAAGTCTACATCAATTTGTCGTTGGTGGAAGCAATAGAGCAAATGTCGAACTATGCTAAGTTCCTTAAAGACATAGTCTCTAAGCGAACAAGGCTAGGAGAATTTGAAATCGTTGCTATAACGGAAGGATGCATGGCCATGCTACATAATCGCATGCCACCCAAGCTTAAAGATCCCAGTAGTTTCACAATTCCATGTTCGATCGGAAACCACTATGTCGGGAAAGCATTGTGCGATCTTGGAGCAAGCATAAATTTGATGCCCAAATTAGTTTTCCAGAAATTGGGAATCAGGAATGCAAGGCCTACAACAGTTATGCTACAACTTGCTGACAGATCCTATGTGCATCTAGAAGCAAAAATTGAGGATATACTGGTAAGAGTTGATAAAATTATTTTTCCCGTTGATTTTATTGTTTTGGATTGTGAAGCATATGAGTTCACACCCATCATTCTTGGGAGAACGTTTTTAGCAACGGGAAGGACCTTGATCGATGTTGAGAAAAGAGAACTCACTATGAGGGTAAACGACAAGCAAGTGAAGCTTAATGTTTTCCAAACCCTTAAGCATGCCAACGATCCAGAAGAATGCCAATTCATCCAAGCCACAACTGAATTCAATTTCAACATGGAGGAAGAGCCGAAACTGAGGAACTTGAAGAGCCGGATGATGAAAAGCAGGATGAAGCCAATTGGATAGAAAGTCGTCCATGTAAGTATTTTGAACAATTGGACTACTCAGGTAAGGAAGGTAAAATCGAAAAACCCTCTATTGAGAAACCTCATATTCTTGAATTAAAACCATTGCTAGGGCAATTGAAATATGCTTATTTGGGAAACAAAAACACTTTGCTTGTGATAATTTCATCTAAGTTACAGCCTGAACAGGAAAAGAGGTTGATCGACATGTTGGCGTTGCACAAAAAGGCAATAGGATGGACGATTTCCGACTTGAAGAGAATTAACACGACAGTGTGTATGCACAAAATCTTGTTGGAAGATGATCATAAACCAACAATTAAGGCACAAATGAGGCTTAACCCTGCTATGAAGGAAATCGTGAGGAAGGAAATCATCAAATGGCTTGATGCCGGTATCATATATCCTATTTCCGATAGTACATGGGTAAGCCCGGTACAATGAGTAATGAAAAAGAGAGGTATAACTGTGGTAAGCAATGAAAGTAATGAACTAATCCTAACTAGGACTGTGATCGGTTGGAGGGTTTGTATGGATTACCGCAAGTTAAATAAAGCTACTAGAAAAGATCACTTTCTTTGCCATTTATTGACCAAATGCTTGACCGACTTGCAGGTAAATCTTTTTATTGTTTTCTTCATGGCTGCTCAAGTTATAACCAAATTGCCATAGCACTGGATGATCAGGCAAAGACCACTTTCACATGCCCGTATGGAACCTATACTTTCAGAATGATGCCGTTTGGATTATGCAATGCTCTGATAACTTGCCATAGATGTATGATGGCAATTGTTTCTGATATGGTGGAATATTTCCTGGAAATCTTCATGGACGATTTTTTAGTATTCAGAAACAACTTCGACAATTGTCTCGATAATTTGGAGAAAGTGCTAACAAGATGCGAAGAATCTGATCTAGTGCTTAATTGGGAGAAGTGTCACTTTATGGTAGATTAAGGAATAGTGCTCGGTCACAAGATTTCCTCCAAGGGAATTGAAGTCGATAGAGCTAAGGTGGAAGTGATCGAAAAATTGCCACCACCAAATTTAGTCAAGGGGATCTGAAGCTTTCTCGGCCATGCAGGTTTTTATAGAAGGTTTATTTATAATTTTTCTAAAATTTCTAAACCTCTGTGAAACTTTCTTGAATATGATAAAGCTTTTCACTTTGATGATTCATGTGTCCAAGCATTTGAAACCTTGAAGAAACAACTTACCTCGGCACCTATTGTCGTTCTGCCCGACTGGACCTTACCTTTTGAACTCATGTGTGATGCAAGTGATTTCACGGTAGGACTTGTTTAAGGGTAGCGCATAGGTAAGACTTTTCATGTGATTTACTACACTAGTAAAACTCTAAATGGTGCACAATCAAATTACACTACGAAAGGGAAAGAATTACTAGCGATAGTTTTCGTATTTGATAAGTTACATTCTTACTTGATCGGGACCAAGGTAATTGTTCATATTGACCACCCGATAATTAAGTACCTTTTCGCTAAGAAAGATGCCAATCCTCGTTGGATTTTACTTTTACAAGAGTTTGACATCGAAATTAAGGATAGGAAACAAACAGAAAACCAAGTTGCCAATCACTTATCAAGGTTGGAAAATGGCGATGAAGATCCAGACTCTTTGAAGATCCATGACACTTTCCCAGATGAGTAGTTGTTAGTTGCCTCGGCAACTCCCTGGTATGCCGATTTGGTTAATTTCTTGGTTAGTGGTATTTTGCCCTATAACCTTACTCACCAAGGAAAAATCAGTTCCGACATGATGCTAAGCATTATTATTGGGATGAGCCTCTTTTATTTAAACAATGTGCAGATCAGGTGATAAGACAATGTGTTCCCGAGGAGGAGCAGGATAATGTGCTTCAATAATGCCATTCTTTACCCTATGGAGGCCATTTTAGAGGAAATCGCACCGCAACCAAAGTCTTATAATTCAGCTTGTATTGGCCCACTCTTTACAAAGATGCTCAAGAATTCTACAAAAGGTGTGATCGTTGTCCGCGAACAAGGAATTTTTCACGCCAACACGAGATGCCACTACAGAATATCCTTGAGGTCAAGTTGTTTGACGTGTGGGGGATCAATTTCATTGGACCCTTCCCATCTTCATTTGGAAATGTATACATCCTACTTGTCGTGGACTACGTGTCTAAATGGGTAGAAGCAGCTGCAGTTCCCAGCAATGATCATAGACCGTGCAAAAATTCTTGCAGAAAAAACATATTCACACAATTCGGGACACCAAGGGCAATTATCAGCGAAGGAGGCACCCACTTCGACAATAGGCTAATTGCCAAAATGCTGGAGCGATTTGGAGTGACACACAAAATTGCCACGACATATCATCCAAAGACAAACGGGCAAGCTGAAATTTCCAATCGTAAGTTGAAGGTAATTCTTGAAAAAGTTATCAATCCTTCTCGAAAGGATTGGTCGGCAAGAATTGATGAAGCACTATGGGCATATCGAGCATAATTCAAAACACCGTTAGGCATGTCGCCTTACAAACTTGTATATGGCAAGACTTGCCACATTTCGGTGGAGATCGAACATAAGGCTTATTGGGCGATCAAAAGTGTCAACATGGATTGAGAGAGTGTTGGGCAAAAGCGACTACTGGACCTTAACGAAATTAAAGAATTTCGTGCCTTAGCTTACGACAACGCGAGAATCTACAAGGAGAAAAGGAAGCGTTGGCATGACAAGAAGTTATTGCCGCGGTAATTTTTGCCCCGATAATTAGTTCTCTTTAATTCTCGGTTAAAACTCTTTTCAAGAAAATTGAAATCGAGATGGTCCGGGCCTTTTGAAGTCGTCAAACCATTCTCTCATGGTGCCGTGATAATCAAGTCCACCATTGACGGATATGAGTTCAAAGTTAACGGACAAAGATTAAAGTACTATACCAGTAACCATGTTGAGCACGACAAGGAAGTAGCTACGTTAGGTGATGCATGACCATGCTCTCCTTTAGTATTATTATTTATTTTTAATTTTATTTTTGAATTATTTTATTTTTTACTTATAAAAGTATGTTTTTAGTTTAAGTTTTATTCTGTTTATTTTATCTGTCCACATATTCTTTTTCTGTCTCTATTTTTGATTCCACAGCCACAATCACCATGGCCAAGAACATCTATACAATTCCTCACTGGCTAAGGAACAAGAAGTGCCAAAGAAAGCTCCAACAAGCAAAACTTGCCCGGGCAACCAAAATTGCCTCAACAATTCTCGATGCCTCGGCAAGTCCTGATGCCCAGGTAACCGAACCCTATTTCAGTGAAAATGGATCGAATTGAAGAGGAACCACCAACCACACGCACTCAACCACCACGAATCGGCAAACAATCCAAGCAACTGGCATGAAGGAAACACATCATTCAAGGTGAATACCTTTTCGACTAACTCATTTGCATTTTATTTTAATTTTTGCATGCATTGAGGACAATGCTTCTCTCGAGTTTGGGGGGTGTTTGTTTCTAGTTAGTTTCATGATTAGTTGCATTCATCGTTAGTAACAACATATAGGTTGCATATGTTACTTGTCATGCCTTTGATTGGATTTAATTGATTGAACTTGTTGAATATCCGATGATGAATTTTTGCCACTGCACTTAATTGAAAAAACCTTTAAATTTTAGGATTGCATGAAAAGAACTTAGAATTTTACTATGATGCTTAAAATTATGAACACTGTTGTGGCTTGTTGATTGAAAGAAACTTAGTGAACCTAGGATTGCTTAAAGTTTGGGTAAATTTAAATTGAAAATTAAAAGTTAATTTCTTGCTAGAGGTGCCCGAAACTGGCTCTAGTAGTTGCAAATTAAAGGTATCGCCAGAGGTGCCCGAAATTGGCTCTAGTCGACAAAAAAATTATTAATTAAAATAAGAAACTGCTTGCTTTACTAGAGGTACCCGAAATTGGCTCTAGTAAAAAGATGAGTAAATACCATGGTAATTAAATTGATAAAAGCCTATCGTTCACATAGAATCTTGAAAATCGACTTGCATACAACTACGCACACACATTGTCACGAGCATTATAGTTTGGTTTCGAGTAATTTTTGAACTATACAAAAAATTTAAAAGGTGATCATACTCCGCGCCATGGTTCTGAGGTTTGAATTCAAGTTTGAAGCATGTCTTTGATGATTAAAGTCTTGGCAGGTAATTATTAGATTTGCATTGCTTGAGGACAAGCAATAGTTCGAGTTTGGGGATGTATTAAATGTTCAAAAGTACTATTTTTATAACCTTTTTTACTCAATTCATTGTTAGACTTAGGCTCATTTTAGTTGCATTATTAGGCATTCATGCATGTTTTCATGATTTCCTTCACCGTCATGCTTGATTTCATAATTTAGTTGATTTTGTGGAAAAGGGTACTACCGTTGTTTGTTATTTTGTGCAAGAGTGGATTGCCGTGGCAATCAGGAACTGATGTAGCAATTAAGGAAGAAAACTGAAGGGTCTGCCAAGGCAATCGAAGCTGATTTCTAAAAGCCATGCCGAGCGGATTGCTGAGACAATTGAGGATAAGATGAAGTGGTAGCCGATTTGATGATTGGATAAATCAAACATGTTCGAGATAAAAGCAAAGAAGTTGGAGTTCCATGCAGAGATCAAAAGGAGATTAAATTCTAAGAGTTTTAGGAGAAGTTTTTAGAGGAATAAAAATATAATAATAAGAGGAATTTATTTCTTTTATTGTATTTAATTCCAAGTTAACTTCCTCCTTAAGAAAGACTTTGACCTAGCCATCTCCTATATAATGCCTTAGCCGCCAACTACAATGATATGTGCGATTAGAGAGAACACCTAGGGATTGTTCGACATCTTCATCTTCTTCCTCTTTATTCGATTAGATTCATGTTTAGGGATTTTGCCATGAACCAAATTTATTTGGCTTGGGTTATTGTGTTTTTGTGGTTGTGAGAATGATTATATTTGTTTAGGTATTTGAGTTTGCAATTTAATTCAAAGTTTGTTCATTCTTGGTTCTTTAATTTTGCGATTGAATTAGGAGAGAATCTCGTGAATTCATCCATTTATCTAATATCGGGAGAGTTAGATTCAAGAAACGAATGAGTGTGGTCTTTATTCAATCCATCGATGGTGAAGACTAATTCGACTTAGGGATAAGTTGCAAATTTCAACGGCTAAAAGGAGCGCAAGATAGGTTGTTGTCCACCCTTGGTTCACACAGGGATGTATTATCAAGGCATGCACAATTACAACGTTTCAAGTTAGGGATAACGAGAAACCATTGAATAAAGCTTCGTCGAACTTTGAAGGTTGTCGCCCAATTGCCCAGGCAATCGCTCCATTCCTAATTGCCCAGGCAATCGCAGAACTGCCCAAGCAATCGCAGAATTGCCCAGGCAATCTGATTGGATTCACTTGTTGAAGCAATTGAGCTACTCTAGCACTCAATTACCACGACGGTCCATTCGATTATCACACCACGACTCACGATAACCCGGCCTACTCTCTTATTCTATTACATATTTTTTATTTAATTGCTCGTTTATTTACTCGTTAATTGGAACTCCTACAATTATCAATTTGTGTTTTTACTTTCAGTGCGAGAAGTTAGATTCCCGAAGTAGCACCAATCCTTGTGGAAACGATATCTATACTATACAATACTATAACTTGCGACGTGTACACTTGCACCAATTGTGAAGCACTTAATACGTGCAGCACCCGCAATGTTCTTAGAGGAACTCGCAGTCCCTTACCAAGGAATTTCCTTTCTATACTCGCATCATCCCCATCGTCTAACACCACAATTGTTGTATGATTACCCGATACAATCTTGGGGTTGTGTAAGACAACTGTTGATGTCGATCCCTCCTTCAAGGAAACAACCTTGCTTTTTACCTTCCTAACCTTAGTGATCATAACTGCAACATTTTTACCCTTGTTTATTGCCCCCTTATTCTGCACTGTCCCAATTGGTCCAGTAGTTTCCTGCACCGTATGACTAGGTGCAATGCCATTCCTCTTGACCACAGGTTCCATCCCCTCGGTACTATTAGTCTCCTTATTATAGCACAACACCTGGAACCGTGAACCCAATTGAGTAAGGTTTCTTAAGCTAGAGTCCGCCTCTGTAACCATTTTCTTCCAAGGCCATCGCTTCTTTGTGTCCACTAACATCCACGGTCCATACATCGCATCAACAAAGACCGAACATTCCTTTGGCTGAGCCGTAGACGTGGAAGAACTCCCTTTGGGAACTTGAAGCCCGCAAAGTGCTTCATCATGACCATAAATTCCACACTTGAAGCAAACATTCATCAACCTCTCATATTCGATATGTTGCACGAAATCATCTATTCCAATAAAGGGTAGCAACGGTTTATTAAGATCTACAACAATGGCCAATCTCGCAAACCGACCCCTTTCTCCAGCTTCCGTGTTATAGTCCACTCTACCAACTTCCCCTATGTTCATGGCAATGTGCCAAAAAAATACTTTGGTATAGTATCGAAAGGGCAAACCTGGGAGCCTCACCCAAGCGACAACATGAAGCGGATATAGTTCAGAAGTAAAGAAATTGCATCTCCGCGATTGAACCGTTAAGTAGCTACCATATATCGTCCAAGAACCCATCGTGAGCACATGAACATAATCCGCTTCCTTCTCAAATTTCACTAAAAAGTAGTCATTCTCCAAGTCGATTACACGGAACTCCCCTTGCGACTGCCAAAGATCCCTAATTTGGTTTATGAGAGCGCGAAAGTCGAACGACCGACCTAACAACTGAACTATCAAAGTCTTCCTCATGTTATGCTCAAGCAAATCCTGCGCTCGGTCTGAGAACTGAACCACTAGATACGGTCCATCCCTATTCACAGCCACATCAGCCTCTATGAATGAGATTTCTTCATCGCATAACTCATCACCAAGCCTTTCGATCGTTTGTCTGCACCCACGACCACGTTCGCATGCGAAAGACCAGACAGATTCTTATTCTAAACAATAACATCCACACGTCTGGACCTTCCTTCCCAGTAGCATCCCCTTCACTCTACGACATTTTAACATCTCCATCACTTTGCCCCTAAGCCACCACATCTCCTTCATTCTTAGTATGCTTCATCTCATGCAGATCACCACTTTGTAATAACGAATCCAGTCATTCCAGAGTCAGGGGAAAGATGAAATGTATGTGAGACCCCGCAATCTGATTAGAACCACCCTCACCAGGCAGATCCGGCAAACCTTGCAATGGCACATTACAAGAATTACGCTCCGAGTTGTCAGCTAGGGTTTCCATAAGGTAAACTGTTGAAAATTTTAATTCAGTAAAAAGTATTATTTTTGATGATTTAATTTACTAAACATATTTGACAAATCTAAAATTAAAAAAAATCTCTAAGAATTTTTAAATGAAAAGGTATGAAAAAATGTTAAGTAGATAACGACCTAATTCTTACTTGATTGAGAAATTACATTTATAAAACATTATATTCAATATTTTTTTTAAATAATATATCAAACATATTTATAATTGATTAAAACAATTTTTAGTTCATAAATTTGGTAAAGTTTTTAATTTGACTCTTAAACCTTTTTGGTTAATCTTAGTACTCGGTAAATGATTTTAATTTAGTTGCCAACTTCGATTATGTTAAAGAATGATAATGTGTTATTCTAAGATTGTGTCACTTCCTCACCTAAGTTCTATAATAATTAATATATTAAAATTTTAGATTATACATGTTAATTTTTAAGTGATGAAGTTAAACAATTTCAAAGAGCCATATCATCATAAAATTAAATCTAAATTTATGGTTCAAAATAAAAAATACTAAATTTTGAGATAAATATTGATATAAAAATAACTGTTCCAATGACATATCATGATTTACGATAAAATCTAGTAGAAAAATAATTGTCACATTAATTTTTATTACTCATTAATTACTTATGTAGGGTAGGGCTGAATTGAAGCTTAATTATTATAGGATGAACCGAAGCTCATTAATTGCATATATAGAATAGGGCTGAATTGAAGCTTAATTATTATAGGATGAACCGAAGCTCATTAATTGCATATATAGAATAGGGATGAGTCGAGCTTATTATTATTTTTCAACATACATTTTTTCTGAACAATTTCGAAAAAAAGAAAAAATTTGCTCTTACTGGATTTAGAACTCACAACCTAGGGGAAAGGAGATGTCAACCGAAAGCTTTTAACTACTTTAAAGGTTGTTGAATTCAACATACATTTTGATATAGCGTTCAAAATATATTAAACGCTTAAGTACGTTTAAATCTATATTCTCTTATATATTATATGTAACACCCCAAAATCCGGCCTAGTCAGAATTAGGTTCTGGCGACCGAAAACCCTGTATCGGGATTGTCCAAATATTGTTTGACTTTGACCACAAGGTTAAATGTATCGATATTAGACTCTAATTGAGTCAAATTAATGTCCAAGGGCCTTATTGGAAGTATTGAAAACTTATTTAGTGACTAAATTATTAAAATTGAAAGTTTGGGGGCAAACGTGTAGAGAATTTAGAATCGAGGGATAGTCCCTCCTTAATTATAATCCCCACATACGTGGGATTATCTGAAGGGATTCCTTCACTTGAAGAAAAGCTCCTAGTTAAGAATAGGGGCAAAGAAATGAAAAGGATTAGAAACTCACCCGATTAAATAAGCAAGCACCTCTCCCTTCATCTTCATCTTTTCCCCAAGCAAGCACCTCCATTGTTGAGGTTAGAGAAGCTTAAATTTTCTTCAATTATTGATATCGAATTATTGCTATCAATTGGGTAAGCTAAATCCCCTAAACTATTGCTGGAAGCCATAAACAAATTAAGGTTAATTTTAAGCTAGGATTTCGGCTATTCATGGAAATATCTCTAGATAGAAGATATGTCAAGTATAGATATTGAATTTGAAGTCGTTATGTTGATTTCAATATCGTATTACTAATTCTAATCAAATCCTATTGTTTTCCTAGCTCAAGAAGTGGGAAGAAATCATCCATCATCACCATAGGAAGCTAGGAGCAAGGGGATTACTATCCGAGAGCCATGAAATCTTCGGAATATCGAGGTGAGTGTAGTCTGAGTCTCGGGACTAAGCTTGGTGCTTTTTCCAATTTCATTGTTAATAAAATTATCATTGCTAACCCTATTGTGAAGGGATTTTGCATCTGTAGCGACATTTTTTCCTTTCTTTTTATAATATATGGTCGTGGTTTTCTTTTAGAAAATTCGTCGATATGAATTACCCCATAAATCACTTTTGAAATCTTAGTTTAAAGGGATTTCTTTTGAAATATCGTAATCTTTTGAAAACAATAAAAACTTGGAGTCGCCACCGGCCACTTGAGTAAGGTAGGTCGGACACCATGAGAAACCAAAAATTCGTTTTGAAAGGGTCCGAGAGTTGATTACGAGTGGGGAAGGATTAGCACGCCCGAAAATCGGCACAAAAATATTTGTTGGTTTTAATCGAAAGAAATTGTCAAAATTTGAAATAAATTAATTTGGTGACCTTAATTGAACGAGCTTTATCAAATTGGTGGGTTCAAAATAATTGGACATTTAATTAATAAGGTTGACGATACATCGGACCATAGACTAAACCAACATCATATAAGCCTGACTGTCGTGTTAGTTTATGGTTCGAATCCCGCACGTCACCTTTATGCATGATGCAAGTAATTAAAATATGATGTAGTGATTTGGTTAAGTTTTAATTTTACCTTGAGTCGGTAAGGATTAATTCAAATATTTGGTCAACATCCTTTAAGCTCGGACTGTTACGACACAAATATTGGAATTAATGAATATCTCCCTTTTATGATTTAAATTAATTTACATGTGAACCAAATGGGCCAAATGATGACAAATAAAATGAATGTCTAACAAGGGCTTGAAAATTAAACACACAAAGGTTCACCTAAGGCCCTAAACTAAAAGGCCCAAGTTATGGAAGATCTAATTAGTGATTTAGTTACTAATTAGGCGATTCTAGTATTAACCCTGAATTAATTAAACCCTAAAAAACTAGAAAACCCTAAAAATTATGAGTTATCTTGTGACATGATAATTAATTCAATCGATTTTAAACTAGTGTTTCAATAAGCCAAGAATACTATTTAAGACAAATTGAGTTAATTAACCATGGCTTAAAATTAGATGTCAATCTAAACTTGCAATTGATTTCATCCCAAAAGTGATTAAGAAATGCTCAATTAATTTAATGAATTTAACATTTATCTCAATAAGCCAAGGATAAATTTAAATTCACTAAGTTAATTTGAACCTAAATCTAACTAAGGCTCTAAAGAATCTATTCCTAGAATTAACTTAATTAATTTATAAATTATGTCCCTATAAGACGAGCACACTATTTAAATTAATTGAATTAATTCTACCTTAATTCAATCTAAAGTCTAGCCTAAAGTCTAAAGCCCTAAAACAAAGAAAAGCCCAATCTACCTTAGCCCAAAACATAAAAATATATATATTGTACATTCTATACTAAAAAAACATATTATATATATACCACTATATTATGTATTAGAAAGAAACTATGAATTATGTATATTACATAAAAAACTTGTTTAATATGTATTATATAAAAAGGAACTTATGTTATACTAAAAACTACATATTATATAAAAGAAACTATACATTATAAAAAAACTATACATTATATAAAACTATGTATTATATAAAAAAACTATATATTATATATAAAAATATATATATATATTATACAAAAAAATATATATTATATGAAAACTCTATGTTATATGAAAAACTCTATATTATATGAAAACTATATATTATATTTTATAAAAGCATCTACATGTTATGTATAGCATGTATAAAGAACTAAGTGTTATACTATTCACTACATTCATAAATTACCTACTACAAATGCATATTAAACATAACATATTCATACATATCAAGCCATATAAGCATATATCAGCAAGTAATTAAAAGCATAAACACCAAAAATAGGACTAAAATGCAAAAAAAAGCAAAACTTATGGTAGAAATTAAACATGTATAATAAAAAGGGCGATATGGCAAGAAATTCACGAGTCCAAGGACTGCGGGTGTGAATAAAAAAGCCAGAATGGCTTAATGGGCATAATTATCCCACACAGAGGGACTTATGAGGGGATTTACCTATGCGGAAGGACCGCGAGTGCAATTAAGTTAGGGCGGGGGGATTTAAAAAAAAATTACCCATTTTTAAAACGGGACCGAGTATATAACTTTTTCTATCTAAAAGAAGAAATTTTATAACTTTATACCTCCTTATGAGTCGAAATGCTCTCCCCCTTTCTCCCCTCTTCGGATGAACACTGCCGTGGTGTTCATCCGCGTCGTCGCTTATCCTAGAAACCAACCAAACACCATCATGTCAGCCGCTATTGAACGGTGGCCGACGAACCCAAAACGCGCCCAAAACCTCCTTCTGCCTCTCTGATTTCAAAACCAAGGTCCTCTCTGTTTTAAAAAACCAAAACCCTGAGCCTTGCTCATATCCTTCACCGACTCACCATGTATGATTCTGAAAGGACTGGTAGCATGTCGTCAGTGAGGGAATATGAAGAGATGCAGGGGGAGGTGAACCGTCACGGGGAAAACGAAACAACAAGGGTAAAATTAAAACCCAACTCTACTATTTCCCCCTTTTGTTTGCATGTATACTATTATGATGATTATGATGGGAAAAAAGAAGATGAAGGTTACCTCCAAACTTTGAGGTTTTTGCTTTCTTTTTCCACTATTCCTAATTTTTCCAGTGTTGCTACAATTGATCTAGGGCCCGTTCTTTATAACCCGATATTACATGTGTTTTTTGAAATATGAAAAATAGAAACCTAATATTCCTATTGTCTACCTCTATTTTTTTTCTAATGCTTTGATCTGCTTTTTGATTCTCTACCGATTTGTCCCTCTAATCCTTTGGTATTGTGTTTCTTTTGCATGTGATCCGCGACGGTCGGCTAGGGAGGAGGGTGTTGCGTGTTTAGAGTGCTTCACAATTTGTGCAAGTATACACGTCGCAAGTTATAGTATAGTATAGATATTGTCTTCACAGGGATTGGTGCTACTTCGGGAATCTAACTTCTCGCACTGAAAGTAAAAACACAAGTAGGTAATAGTATGAGTTCTAATTAACAAGTAAAATAAAAGATCAATTTAAATAAAAGATGTAATTGAATAAGAGAGAGTAGGTCGGGTTATCGCGAGTTATGGTGTGATAATTGAATGGACCGTCGTGGTGATTGAGTGCTAGAGTAGCTCAATTGCTTTAACAATTGAATCCGGTCGGATTGCTGGGGCAAGTCTGCGACAACCTGGGCAATTCTGTAATTTCCCGGGTATGTCTATGATTAACTGGGCAACTGGACGACAAACTTCAAAGTTCGAATAAATGTTCTTCAATGGTTTCTTATTATCCCTAACTCAAAACACTGTTAATTGTCCATGACTTGATAATACATCCCTGCGTGAAACAAGGGTGGATAATAACCTATCTTGCACTCCTTTTAGCCATTGAAATAGTAACTCACCCCTAAGTCGAATTAGTCTTCATCATCGATCGATTGTATGAAAACCATGCTTATTCGTTTCTTGAATCTAACTCTCCCGATATTAGATAAATGGATGAATTCACGAGATCCTCTCTCAATTCACCCGAAGAATTTAAGAACCAAGAATGAACAAACTTTGAAGTAAAATTGCAAACTCAAATACCTAAACAAATCCAATCGTTTTCACAACCACAAAAACACAATAACCCAAGCCAAATAAGTTTAGTTCATGGTTGGGCACAAAATAAACTCAAGAATAAAATCCCTAAACATGAATATAATGGAAGAAAAAGAAAGAAAATGAAATCGAAATAGCCCCTAGGGTTTTCTCTCCCAATCACACCTCCCTTGAAGTTGGCGGCTAGGGCTTGTATTTATAGAAGATGGCTAGGTCAAAGTCTTTCTTGAGGACGAAGTTAAGTTGGAATTAAATAGAATAAAAAATAGATATCTTTTATTATATATTTATTCCTCCAAAAACTTCTCATAAAAATCTTGGTATTTAATCTCCCTTTGATCTCCACTAACTCCTCATAAATTTGAATTTAAATATTCATTAAATGCTGTATGGAAATCCAAATCTTTGGGATTTATCTCTTTCTTTTCGTGCTTATCCTTAATGAGGTGGATTTGTCCCGATATGCCTCAACAATCTGTTCGGCATGGCTTTCAGAAATCAGCTTTGATTACCTTGGCAGACCCTTCAATTTGGTATTTGGAAAGCAGCTTCGATTGCCTTGGCAGACCCTTCAGTTTCCTTCCTTAGTTGCCACGAAAATCTCCTACTTGCTTGGGCAATTAGATCCTGCACACAAAAAAACACACACCAGCAGTACCTTTTTCCACAAAAGCAACTAAATTATGAAATCAAGCATGACGGTGAAGGAAATCATGAAAACATGCATGAATGCCTAATAATGCAACTAAATGAGCCTAAGTCTAACAATAATATGAGTAAAAAGGGTTATAAAAATAGTACTTTTGAACACTTAACACACCCCCAAACTCGAACTATTTCTTGTCATCAAGCAATGCAAAACTAACAATTGCCTGCCAAGACTTTAATCATCAAATACATGCTTCAAACTTAAATTCAAACTTCAGAACTGTGGCACAAAGTATGATCACCTTTTGAATTTTTCGGATAGCACAAAAATTTCCCGGAACCAAACTATAATGCTTCTGACAATATGTGTGTGTAGTTGTGTACAAGTTGATTTTCAAGATTCTATGTGAACAATAGGCTTTTATTAATTTAATTACTAGGGTATTTATTCATCTTTTTACTAGAGCCAATTTCGGGCACCTTTAGTAAAGCAAGCAAATTCTTCTTTTAATTTTTTTGTCGACTAGAGTCAATTTCTGGCACCGCTACTGATATCTTTAATGTGGAACTACTAGAGCCGGTTTCGGGCACCTCTAGCAAGAAATTAACTTTTAATTTTAAATTTACCCAAATTTTAAGCAACCTAAGTTCACCAAGTTTCTTTCAATCAACAAGCTACAACCGTGTTCATAATATTTAGCATCATAGTAAAATTCTAGGTTCTTTTCACGCAATCCTAAAATTTAAAGGTTCTTTCAATTAATTACAGTGGTAAAAATTCATCATTGGATATTCAACAAGTTCAAGCAATTAAATCCAATCAAAGGCATGACAAGTAACATATGCAACCTATATGCTATTACTAATTATGAATGCAACTAAACATGAAACTAAATAGAAACCAATGCCCCCCCAAACTCAAGAGAAGCATTGTCCTTAATGCATGCAAAATTAAAATAAAATGCAAATGAGTTAGTCGAAAAGGTCGTCACCTTGAATGATGTGTTTCCTTCGTGCCAATTTCTTGGTTCGTTTGCCGATTCATGATGGTTGAATGCGTATGGCTGGTGTTGCCTCTTGTGCGGCAGTTGTCGTGGCATTCTCAGTTTCCGAAGTAGGGCTCAGCTTCCTAGGCATCAGGACTTGCCGAGGCAACTTTGGTTGCCCGGGCAAGCTTCGCTATTGGGGCTTTCTTTGGCACTTCTTGTTCCTTAGTTGGTGAGGAATTGTCTTAATGTTCTTGGCCATGGTGATTGTGGTTGTGGAATCAAAAACAAAGAAAATGTGGAAAGATAAAGATAAAAAGAATAAAAATTAAACTAAAAACATACTTTTCTCCTAAAAATAAATCCAAAAATAAAATAAGTCTAAAAATATAAAACTAAAAGTAAATAAGAAATACCAAATGAGAGCATGGTTATGCATCTCCTAAAGTTACTACTTCCTTGTCGTGCTCAACATGGTTGCTGGCATAGTGCTTTAATCTTTGTCCATTAACTTTGAACTCATGTCCGTCAACGGTGGACATGATTATCACAGCACCATGGGAGAAAGGTTTGACGACTTCAAAAGGCCCAGAGCATCTCGATTTCAATTTTCCTGGAAAGAGTTTTAACCGAGAATTGAATAGAAGAACTAATTGCATGGGCCAAAATTGCTGCATTAATAGCTTGTTGTCATGTCAACGCTTCGTTTTCTCCTTGTAGATTCTCGCGTTGTCGTAAGCTAAGGCATGAAATTCTTCGATCACGTTGAGGTCCAGTAGTCACTTTTTTCCAGCTCTCTCCCAATCCATGTTGACAGTTTTGATCGCCCAGTAAGCCTTATATTCGATCTCCACCAGAAGGTGGTAACTCTTACCGTAGACAAGTCTGTAAGGCGACATGCCTAACAGCTTCTTGAATGTTGTTCGATATGCCCATAGTGCTTCATCAATTCTTGCATACCAATCCTTTCGAGAAGGATTGACAACTTTTTCAAGAATAACCTTCAATTCACGATTGGAAATTTCGGCTTGCCCGTTTGTCTGTGGATAATATACCGTGGCAATTTTGTGTGTCATTCCAAATCGCTCCAGCATCTTGACAATCAGCCTATTGTCAAAGTGGGTGCCTCCATCACTAATAATTGCCCTTGGAATAGTTGCTGGGAACTGCAGCTGCTTCTACCCATTTAGACACATAGTCTATAGCGAGTAGGATGTATATATTGTCGAATGAGGATGTGAAGGGTCCCATAAAATCGATCCCCCACACATCAAACAACTCGACCTCAAGGATATTCTACAGTGGCATCTCGTGTCACCGTGAAATATTCCCCATTCGCTGACATCGATCACACATTTTATAGAATTCTTGAGTATCTTTGTAAAGAGTGGGCCAATACAAGACGGATTGTAAGACTTTGGCTTCCTCCAAAATGGCCTCTATAGGGTGAAGAATGGCATTGTCAAAGCACATTATCCTGCTCCTCCTCGGGAACACATCGTCTTATCACCTGATCTGCACATTTTTTAAATAAAAAAAGCTCATCCCAATAATAATGCTTAGCATCATGTCGGAACCGCTTCTTTCCCTGGTGAGTAAGATCATGTGGTAAAATGCCACTAACAAGGAAATTCACTAAGTCTGCATACCAAGGAATTGCCAAGGCAATTGCTGTTGTTGTTGCCATGGGTATTGCTAAGCCAATCCCTACTGCGATTGCCTAGGCATCGATAGTTGGGGTTGCCTAGGTGATTAATAATTGCTCGTCCAGGAATGCATCATGGATTTCCATGTTTGTGTCATTGTCTTTTCCTTGTTCTATGCGTGACAAATGGTCAGCGACTTGGTTCTCGGTACCCTTCTTGTCCTTAATTTCAATGTCAAACTCTTGTAAAAGTAAAATCCAACAAATTAAATGAGGTTTGGCATCTTTCTTAGCAAAAAGGTACTTAATTGCCGAATGGTCAGTGTGAACAATTACCTTGGTCCCGATCAAGTATGAACAAAATCTATCAAAAGCGAAAACTACAGCTAGTAACTTTTTCTCCGTAGTGGTGTAGTTCGCTTGAGCTTCATTAAGAGTTTTACTAGCGTAGTAAATCACATAAAAATTTTACCTATTTGTTGACCTAGTATTGCTCCTACTGCAAAGTCGCTTGCGTCACACATAAGTTCAAAGGGTAATGTCCAATTTGGTGGTACAACAATAGGTGCTGATGCAAGCAACTTCTTTAACGTTTCGAATGCTTGGACACATGAATCATCAAAATTAAAGGCTTTGTCCTAATCAAGCAAGTTACACAAGGGTTTAGAGATTTTAGAAAAATTATAAATAAACCTTCTATAAAAACCTACATGACCGAGAAAGTTTCGAATTCCTTTGACCGAATTTGGTGGTGGTAATTGTTCAATCACTTCCACCTTGGCTCCGTCGACTTCAATTCCTTTGGATGAGATCTTGTGACCGAGAACTATGCCTTCATCTACCATAAAGTGGCACTTCTCCCAATTGAGTACTAGATTGGATTCTTCACATCTTGTTAGCATTTTCTCCAAATTGCCGAGGCAATTGTCGAAGTTGTCACCGAATACAGAAAAATCATCCATGAAGATTTCCAGGAAATCTTCCACCATGCCGGACAAAATTACCATCATACATCTCTGGAAATTTGTCGGAGCATTACATAATCCAAACGGTATCCTTCGAAAAGCGTAGGTACCTTACGGGTATGTGAAGGTGGTCTTTGCCTGATCATCCAGTGCTATGGCAATTTGGTTATAACCTGAGTAGCCATCAAGAAAACAGTAAAACGATTTACCTACAAGTCGTTCAAGCATTTGGTCAATAAATGGCAAAGGAAAGTGATATTTCCTAGTGGCTTTATTTAACTTACGGCAATCTATGCAAACCCTTCAACCGGTCACAGTCCTAGTTGGGATTAGTTTATTGTTTTCATTGCTTACCACAGTTATACCTCCCTTTTTTGGCACACATTATATTGGGCTTACCCATTTACTATCGGAGATAGGATATATGATACCAGCATCAAGACATTTGATGATTTCCTTCCTCACTACTTCCTTCATAGAAGTGTCAAGCCTCCTTTGTGCCTCTATTGTCGGTTTATAATCATCCTTCAATAGGATTTTGTGCATACATACTACCGGGCTAATTCTCTTCAAGTCATCAATTGTCCATCCTATTGCCATCTTGTGCAGTATCAACATGTCAATCAATTTCTTTTCCTGTTCAGGCTGCAACTTAGAAGAAATAATTACGAGAAATGTATTATTGATTTCTAAGTAAGCATATTTTAATTGCCCTGACAATGGTTTCAACTCAAGAATGGGAGGTTGTTCAATTGAAGGTTTCTCGAGTTTACCTTCCTTACCTGTGTAGTCCAATGGTTCGAAATATGTACTTGGTCGGCTTACCATCCAATTGGCTTCCTCAGGTTCGTTATCATTCAGCTCTTCAAACTCCTCAAGTTCAATTGCCTGGGCAATGTAATTACCGAGGCAATTCTCTTTGGCAATGTTATTACCGAGGCAATATCTTCCATGTCAAAATTAAATTTGGTTGTAGCATGGATTAATTGACATTCTTCTAGATCGTTGGTATGCTTTAGGGTCTAGAATACATTCAGATTGACTTGTTGGTCATTCACCCTCATTGTGAGTTCTCCCTTTTCAACATCAATCAACGTTCTTCCTGTAGCTAAGAAGGGTCTCCCAAGAATAATCGGGGTGAAATCATCTGCTTCACAATCTAAAACAATAAAGTCAGTAGGAAAAATAAATTTATCAACTCTTACCGGTATATCTTCAATTTTCCCTCTGGGTGCACGTAGGATCTATCAGCAAGCTGTAGCACGACTGTTGTTGGTCTCGCCTTCCCGATTCCCAATTTCTGGAAAATTGATTTTGGCATCAAATTTATGCTTGCTCCAAGATCACATAATGGTTTCACGACATAATGGTTTCCGATTGAACATGGTATGGTGAAACTATCGGGTCCTTAAGCTTGGGTTGCATACAATTATGTAGCATGGCCATCCATCCTTCTATCACAGCAACTATTTCGAATTCTCCTAGCCTTGTTCTCTTAGAGACAATGTCTTTAATGAACTTAGCATAGTTCGACATTTGCTCTATTGCTTCAACCAATGGCAAGTTGATGTGAACTTGCTTCAAGATGTCAAGGAACTTCTTGAACTGGTATTATTTCTTATGCCGTTTCAACCTCTGTAGGAATGGTGGTAGAAGTCGGATGTCCTCAATTTGTTCTTCGCATTGAAATTTGATTTGAGGAATTGTCGATGCATCAGGACTTGCCGAGGCATGCTTGGTGGCCAAGGCGATGGCACGGGTATTGCTGAGGCAATGGCTTTTGAACCTGCTGGGGCAAGGGTATGTGGAGTTGCCTTGGCAATTTATAACTCGTCATTCTTATTGGAGGTTTTGTTGTTGGATTCATCTATTTGAGTACAGGGCTGCTCCCTTGGTTGAGTGCTCTCTGTTGAGTGAGCTTGGGTTTCCTTAAGTTGTCGGCCGCTCCGAGTAATGATGTCTTTGCATTGCTCATGATTTGATCCATTTACGAATTTAATAACGCTGGGCAAACCGCCTGGTGGTCTCATATTCAAGTTCTGAGCGAATTGCCCGACTTGTATCTCCAAGGATTTCAAGGCTGCCTCTTGCTTTTGCAATCTCATCTCTATCCTGTTCATAATAGCATCAGTATTTTCCATGGAATTACTATTCTCTACCATATAAGATTCAGTTTTTAACATGAAAATATTGAGAGAATTTTCCAAAGAATTGGATGGAGTTGATTGTTGTTGCGACATCTTTTGCTGCGGCATCTGTTGCCATTGCAAGTTCTGCTAAAATCTTGTTGCTTGTGCATTCTGACTGCTCTGGTTGAGGGCATTGTTGGGATTACTCCATGAAAAATTGAGGTGCTTCCTCCATGCTAGATTGTAAGTGTCAGACATCACATTGTTGTTTCACTCGTAGTTTCTAATGTAAAAGCTAGATTCTGGGTTTTGCAGACAATCAGAATAATCATGGTTACCATTACATAAATCACAAATTGAACCAACTACCTTGACCTCCTGGTTGTTGCTTGGTCGGCTCATGTTTTTAACCAAGTTGGTTAGAGCTGCCAATTGTGCAGAAATAGATCCTGATGAATCAAGCTCATTTATCGTGGCATTTCATCTAACTATTCCCCTTCTGGTGGTTGGAAACTGATAATTCTTGGCAATATGGTTCAGAATCTCTATCGCTTCCTAAAGTGACTTGTCAAGTAGTATGTCATTTGTCGAGGCATCTAGCATCATCCTTGTCGGCGTGTTTACTGAGTTGTAGAACATCATCACTTGCATCCACAATAGTAATCCGTGCATGGGACATTTGTGTAAAAGCTCTTTGTATCGCTCTCAAGCCTCATACATGGATTCATCATCTGCCTACCAAAAAGAAGTAATATCATTACGCAACTTATTAGTCATATTCGTAGAGCTAAATCTAGCAATGAAATCATGACACAATTCTGCCTAAGATCCTATGGATCCGGATAGAAAACTATTCAACCACATTTTTGCCCTATCCCTCAGTGAATAGGGAAACAATTTTAGCCTTAAGATATCTTCATGGACTCCTCGTAGCTTGAATGAATTGCAAATCTCCATGAATGATTTGAAATGTTGTCTTGCATCTTCTGTTGCCGAGCCGCCAAATTGACCAATGGTGTTGTCATGTTGAACATCACAGGTTTTAATTCGAAGTGGGCGGCTTCTATCTCAGGTGCGACAACTCTTGGATTGAGACTGTTGAGATCTTCCTTTAAGTAGTCTCGAATAGGTCTGTTCCGAACAGGTTGTTGAACTCTTCATTCTCTTGCGACGACATTCAGATTGATGTCTGGATTAATAGGTTGTTCTTCCATTCCTGCTCGTTGTTCTCATCTTTTTTATGAATAACTCGTTCTATCTCAGGTTTGAATGGGTAGTCTTGTGTTGTTGGTCTCGCCCTGGTCAAACACAGATGCAAAACCAAAGTTGTAAGCCCCTTGAAACCGATTAGAAATAAAACAAAAATAAAATAAATAAAGGTGTAAGAAATTAAAAACAAAGTCGCTATTGCCAATCCCCGGCAACGTGCAAAAAACTTGTTGCATGTTTAGAGTGCTCCGGAATTTGTGCAAGTATACACGTCGCAAGTTATAGTATAGTATAGATATCATCTCCACAGGGATTGGTGCTACTTCGGGAATCTAACTTCTCGCACTGAAAGTAAAAACACAAGTAGGTGATAGTATGAGTTCTAATTAACAAGTAAAATAAAAAAGCAATTAAATAAGAGAAAGATGTAATTGAATAAGAGAGGGTAGGCTGGGTTATCGTGATTCGTGGTGTGATAATTGAATGGACCGTCGTGATGATTGAATGCTAGAGACAACCTGGGCAATTCTACAATTGTTTGGGCAGGTCTACGATTGACTGGGCAATTGGGAATGGAGTGATTGCTTGGGCAATTGGGAGATAACCTTTCAAAGTTTGGCGAAGCGTTCTTCAATGTTTTCCCGTTATCCCTAACTCAAAACATTGTTAATTGTGCATGACTTGATAATACATCCATGCGTGAATACAGGGTGGACAACAACCTATCTTGCGCTCCTTTTAGCCGTTGAAATTCACAGCTTATCCCTAAGTCGAATTAGTCTTCACCATCTATCGATTGTATGAAAACCATGCTCATTCGTTTCCTGAATCTAACTCTCCTGATATTAGATAAATGGGTGAATTCACGTGATCCTCTCTCAATTCACTCGAAGAATTTAAGAACCAAGAATGAACAAACTTTGAAGTAAAATTGCAAACGCAAATACCTAAACAAATCCAATCGTTTTCACAACCACAAAAACACAATAACTCAAGTCAAATAAGTTTAGTTCATGGCTGGGCACAAAATAAACTCAAGAATAAAATCCCTAAACATGAATTTAATGAAGCAAAAGAAAGAAGAAAAAATCGAAACAGCCCCTAGCGTTTTCTCTCCTAATCGCACCTCCCATGAAGTTGGCAGTTAGGGCTTGTATTTATAGGAGATGGGTAGGTCAAAGTCTTTCTTGAGAAGGAAGTTAAGTTGGAATTAAATAGAATAAAAGAAACATATCTCTTTTATTATATATTTATTCCTCCAAAAACTCTTGATATTTAATCTCCCTTTGATCTCCACTAACTCCTCATAAATCTGAATTTAAGTCTTCATTAAATGCTGCATGGAAATCCAAAACTTTGGGATTTATCTCTTTCTTTTCGTGTTTATCCCTAATGAGGTGGATTTGTCCCGATATGCCTCAACAATCTACTCGACATGGCTTTCAGAAATCAACTTCGATTGCCTTGGCAGACCCTTCAGTTTGCCATTTGGAAAGCAGCTTCAATTGCCTTTGCAGATCCTTCAGTTTCCTTCCTTAGTGGCCACGGAAATCTCCTACTTGCTTGGGCAATTAGATCCTGCACACACAAAAACACACACCAACAGTACCTTTTTCCATGAAATCAACTAAATTATGAAATCAAGCATGACGGTGAAGGAAATCATGAAAACATGCATGAGTGCCTAATAATGCAACTAAAATGAGCGCAAGTCTAACAATAATACGAGTAAAAAGGGTTAACAAAATTGTACTTTTGAACACTTAACAGAGGGGAGGACAAATGGCGGACAATGGAGCTCTGGCGCCGGACTTCTTGTCCCCTTGGCTATCGTGGTCGTTCGAGAAGAGTAGAGGACCAGAGTGACAAGATGCTTGGAGAGCAAGGGTTACTGGAGGCCGTTGGATCTGCCAGCACGGAGATGGAATCAGAAGCTCAACCGTTGCGCGTGGGGCCAAACAGAGAACAAAGCGGTAGACGTGCGCAAGTGAGAAGTTGAGGTGTCGTGCATGAATTCCACACGTGCGTGGGATATTCGAGAGGTCGTACGTGTGGTGTGTGGAGTCTCTAGAACGTTCTCCGCGTGGATCTCAGTCTTTGATCACAATCCTAGATCTAATGGTCCAGGATTGGCTACACGAAGATAAAGGAATAATTAGGTTTTTTGGTGGTTATCAGATTAGGGCTAAGTATATTTAGAGCCCTGTTGGGCCGAAATGTATATCTTTTAAAATTGTAAATGGACTGATAAATATATAAAAGAACTTGGGCCTTTATTTATTATTAACTATTGGGCTTTATTTATTTAATTCTGATATTTTATTTTAGTTTGATAATAATAGTAACATTTACTAAGTAATATTAATAGTGTTTAGGGTTTTCTTCAAATAGGTAATAACAACAACAGTAATAATAATACTATAATGATAGTAACATGTCAATAATATAACTACTGTAATAATACTACTAATGATACAAAGATATATCATCAACAAAGAACAAATGTGGTAATAATGTTTAGGTTTTTCTTTTCTTTTCTTTTCTCCCTGTTTTCTTTTTTCAAGTGGATGATAATAAGAGGTAGCATTATATATATACTTATAATAAGCAAATAATACTAATCTTTTTTCTTCTTTTGGTTTTAATTATACTATATAGATAATGACGGTAAACAAAGCCCTTTATTATGAAAATATAAAAACGGATTAATACCCCGAATAAAATTAGTGATTACAGCTACCCCTTTTTGCTTATCCCTGTGGAAAAAGATTAACGCAAAGACCATAAGCACTAATTTTATCCAACTTCCCTGTCGAAAGATTTGCTCGGCGAAAACAAATTGGGTATTACTAGCATGTCCCTTTGAAGCGGCAATGGACGGACCAGATAAACGACTTGTTCCTCTGAAGCGGTATTGAACAAATCCAAATAGCTTACTTTCCCGAAGCAGCAAGAATAAAAGTGATGTCGACATGTCCCTCTGAAATGGCAGTAGACTCGCTGGCTATCCTTCAAATGACTCATTCTTCCAAAACGTAATAAATGAATCCCAAAACGGTGTAAACATCTAGGTGATGCTGACATGTCCTTTCGAAACGACAGTGAACAAGACAAACTTGATTCCCTAAGTGGCAGAAACAAAACCTGATAAATACGTCAGAAAAAGATAGTGTAGATGCGTTCCTCCAAAGCGACAGTGAACAAAAAGCAAATCTTCAAATGAAGTTTCCGTTCTTCTTGGGTCTAAGGGTAGGCTTTCTGACTTCCATTTTTGAAAATTCATGAGCTATGAGCATTTACCTCCTTCGCTCTGTAGTTCTTAAGCTGTAAGTTTGAAATTCCTCGTTCACAGTCTCGTGAATTCGCCTTGTTGTTTACATTTTTTCACAGAGCATCTAATCTAACCTGTAATAGACAATTTGTTATAAGGGAAAGAGTTAGCAAGCTCCTATCTTAAGAATGTCTATCTAAGTATGATTCATGGATGAAGTCAATTTTCTTGTACACTTTCTCTTCTTGGTTCTTCAAATTCAATCTTCTCTTGTTCTTCTCTTCTTTTATTGGTGATGGCGGTGCCCAATCTCTTACTTGGGACCGTCGATTATGCCCCTCTTTTCTTAAGTCCCTGATCCTTTTTGTACTAAAGCGCATTTTCAGGTTTTCACTCTATAAATGTTTTTCTTTTCTCGTTTTCTTTTTTTCTTTCTTTTCTTTTTCTTTTTCTCCTTTTTTATTTTTCTTTTCTTTTTTCCTTTTTTCTTCTGGGCGCCCTTGTTGGTTTTCGCCTATTACTCCTTGGATTTTGAGCAGCATTCAAAGCCTTGTCTCAGTGGATCTTGTCAACTTTTCCTCCTATGATCTTTGGCCTTATCTTTGGAAAACTTCTTTCTTATTTGGGAATGATCCTGCACTTAATAGGTTAAATCATAGTAATACCAAGAAATCTTTTGCTTTTTAATGATCTATGTCCATCTATCCGCAGAATGTTCATGAAATATATTAGAATAAAACTTTATCAATACTGGAAGGAATATCAGGATAATTTTAACAAATATGGTAAACATGAGAAAAATGGGATATAGATGGTGTCAACTGTATGAATGAAAAAGACCCATTGACCTTGGTAGATCTCTAGCTGGCCATCCTTGGTTGTTACAAATGATAATCTGAGGACTAAAGCATAGTCTTTCATCCAGAATCAGGCTTGTCAATCAGATGCCAAAAGTCTTTAGTTTATCTGAATCATCCTTTTCGGATTTTCAATTCAGATCCTCCATTTGGTTTTAAGGCGCCCATATTCAGGTTTTCACCTTAAACCCTCATTTTTCTTCTTTTTTTCCTTTTCCTTTTTTCTTCTTTTTTTCTTCTTACTTCTTATGCGTAATACTTCTTGAAGGAGTCCGAGTTGAATAGGTTGCTCAATTCTTTCCCTTCCATTTCTGCTAAGATCAATGCTCCACCGGAGAAAACCATTTTCACAACATAAGGCCCTTCCTAATTAGGCATCTATTTTCCCCGAAAATCTTTTTAATTCAATAGGATCCTCTTAAGCACTAGATCCCCTACTCGGAATTCTCTTGGGCGAACCTTCTTATTATAAGCTCGCATCATCCTTTTCTGATACATTTGGCTGTGAAAGATGGCCCTTAATCTTTTTTCATCGACAAGGTTCAACTGATCAATCTTGGCCTGCATCCATTCGGCTTCGTCCAACTTTACCTCATTCAAAATTCGAAGCGAGTGGATCTCTACCTTGATGGGTAATACCGCCTCTGTGTCATATACCAAAGAATACAACATTACCCCAGTATAAGTTCTTACAGAGGTCCGATAGGCAAATAGAGCAAAGGGTAGCCTTTCGTGCCAATCCTTGAAAGTCTATATGGTTTTGGCTATAATCTTTTGATATTCTTATTTGCTACTTCTACTGCTCCATTCATCTTGGGGTGATATGTGGTAAAATTGTGGTGTACAATTTTGAACAGTTCGTACACTTCGGTAATCATCTTATTATTCAGGTTGGAAGCATTGTCGGTGATGATTCTTTCGGGCAGATCAAAGCGACATATAATTTTTTTCTTTAGGAATTTACAAACTGTCACTTTTGTGATATTGGCATATGAAATGGCTTTTACCCACTTGGTGAAGTAATCCATGGCTACTAAGATAAAGCGATGCCCATTGGAAGCCTTCAGATGTTTCTGACCAATGACATCTATGCCCTAAGCAGCGAAAGGCCATAGGGAATTTATGGTGTGGAGTGGCACTAGCGGGGAGTGTATTTTATCGGCATATATGACATTTATGGCACTTCTTGTAATAGATGATGCAATCTCCCTCCATAGTTGACCAGAAGTAGCCATATCTCATGATCTTTCTTGCCATTTAGAATCCACTGGCGTGGGTTCCACACAATCCTCCGTAGACTTCGGCTAAAATAGCTTCAGCTTCTCGAGTGTCGACCCATCTTAACAATACCTGATCGTTGCTTCTCTTGTACAAAATCTCTTCATCAAGGACATACTTCTTTTCTCGTTATCATCGGTCCCTTTTGGGTAAGCCTGGAACTTGATGTATTGGAAGATATTATGGCACCATGGATTACCATCTTTCTCCTTCTCTAAACTATAACAATGAGCTGGTACCTCAAAAGTCCGCATTTCAATTGACATTATCTTGTCCTTCGAGTTTAAATCAAAAAAGGCGACCAAGGTTGCTAGGGCATCGACCATCTGATTATCTTCCCTTGGCAAATAGGCAAAGCTAATTTCTTCAAAGTTCTTGAACAACTCTTGAATCAGTTCGTAGTAATTGACCAATTTTGGATCTTTAGTTTCCCACTCCTTCCGAAGCTGGTAGATCACCAAGGACAAGTCTCCAAAAACCTGAAGTATTCTGACTTTCCTTTCTATGGCCGCACGAAGTCTCATGGCCCAGGCCTCATATTCAGCTATGTTGTTGGTGCAGAAGAATTCCAACCTACTCGTAAAGGGGTAGTAGACGTTATCAGGAGAAATTAATATTGCCCATATTCCGTTACCTAAGGTGTTAGACGCTCCGTCAAAGTAAAGCTTCCAAGGTTTACTTTTGGTGATAGGCTTCTCTCTGAACACAGTACTGATCAAACCTTCGTCTAGGAAGTTAAATTCCAACAACTCATAGTCGTTTGCAGCGCGACTTGCCAAAAGATCTGCCACTACACTCCTTTTACTGCTTTCTGGCTCACGTAAACAATGTCGAATTCTGACAGTAGCATTTGCCAGCGAACCATTTCCCGGTAAGTGCTGGTGCCTCCATCAAAAATTGTAATGGATCCATTCAGGAGATTAAGTGGGTGGTGTGATACAGCATGTACTTCCTGAGTTGCTTTGTAGCCCACGCCAAGGCACAACACAACCTTTGAATCAAGGGGTATCGTGTTGCACCCTCAGTGAACTTCTTGCTTAAGTAATAAATTGCCCTTTCTTTCTTGCCAGAATCCTTGTGTTGACCTAACACGCAACCCATCAAATTTTCAAACACGGTCAGATACGGGATTAATGAACTATCTGGTATTGGCGCCACCAAGATCGAAGCATTGGTCAAGTACTTCTTAATTTCCTTTAATGTTTCTTGTCAATCTTCGTCCCAAATTCATGGATTATTCTTTTGGAGGAGTCTGAAGACAGGGTCACATTTATCGGACAATTGGGAAATGAACCGAGAGATGTAATTCAACCTTCCCAAAAATCCTCGGACTTCCTTTGTTGTTCGCGGTGGCAGGAGCTCTTGGATTGCTTTCACCTTATCAGGGTCGATCTCAATTCTCTTCCGGCTTACTACGAAACCCAATAGTTTCTCGAATGTAACTGTGGAGGTACACTTGCCATGGTTGAGTTTCAACTGGTACTTTCTTAGTCTCCGAAAGAGTTTTCGCAAATTTTGGATATGCACTTCTTCGGTCCATGATTTGGCTATGATGTCATCTACGTACACCTCAATTTCCTTGAGCATCATGTCATGAAACAAGGTCACCATGGCTCTTTGGTAAGTCACCCCAGCGTTCTTCAATCTGAAGGGTATACCTTATAGTAGAACGTCCCCTACATGGTCACAAAAGTGGCTTTTCCATATCTTCAGGGCACATTTTGATCTGATTGTATCCCGAAAAGCCATCCATGAATGAGAACCAAGCATTTTCGGTAGTGTTGTCAACCAATGTGTCAAAGTGAGGCAAAGGGAAGTTATCTTTTGGGCTTGCTTTGTTAAGGTCCCTATAATCTACGCACATGCGGACCTTCCCATCCTTTTTAGGTACTGGCACTATATTGGCCACCCATTCCGGGTATTTGGAAACCTTCAAGAATCCTGCTTTGAATTGTTTTTGCACTTCTTCTCTAACTTTTAACAGCATGTCCGTTTTCATCCTTCGAAGCTTTTGTTGGACAAGCTTGCATTATGGCCTGATAGGGAGCTTGTGCACCACAATATCCGTGTTCAAACTTGGCATATCTTGATACGTCCACGCAAACACATCCTTGAATTCTAGAAGTAATTTCTCCAACTCTCTTCTAACTTTCGATGATAAAGTAATGCCGATTCTTACTTCTTTATTTTCTTTGTCAGTCCCCAAATTTAAGATCTATACCTTCTCTTGATACAGGAGGATTTGCTTTTCATCACTTGCCATCATCCTCAACAACTTCTCCGGGACCTCATCATCCTCCTCATCAATTTTCACCAAGTATGTGGGTCGCTCGAAATCCAGTTCGGGATTAGGTTCTGAATCATTCATACAATTTATGTTAAGAGGCCTGCATGATTTTGAGATTGTGCGTTAGGAATGGAAAGAAATGACTTATAAATAATAAATAAATGAATAAATAAATAAATGACAAATGGAATGAAGGATATGTTTTCGTTTTGAGGGAGTGATATAGAAAATGCTCATTTTATTGAAAGCGGATAGATAGTGACATAGTAGCCCTTTTACAAAAGATGCATGTTACTTTCAGGCCAAAAGTAGCATGATGGTTCTGGCATTACTTTGATTCAGGTTTAACAACCACAGGCATGTCTTCATAGGCCCAATTGTTGAGTTCTTCACCCGGAAAACATAGGCGAATCTTGGCCAAGGGCTGGATAATCTTGTTGTTCTTTCATATCACATTCACGTCCATTCCTTCCAAAGCTTCAAATGTCAATTCTTCATGGAGGCATTTCACGCCTTCTTGAGTCACTTCTTGAACGTACCGCTCAGGATTCCTAAGTCCGTTGGATTTAAAAATGCCTTTGAAATCTATATAGGTTACAGGGGCCCAAGAAATGTCCTCCCCTCTGAGCCGAGCCTTCCTTTGCTCTTATCTCTTCCACCATTCTTGTCTATTTTCCAGAAAATTGGGCGCATAACCGAGTCCAAACCAGTCGACCTTATGGATCACACTAATGGGCCGAAGGCGTCCATGTAGACTTTTTCCCAAACCTTTCCCTTTTCTTGCCCCTCTCCCCAGGGTCTCGAATACTACCATTTTGGTGCATCTTGAAAACTTAGGACAAGGAAATTGGCTCCCCTAAGCGACAAAGGTAGCATTGACAAATTCCAATACCCTGAAAGCACATTCCATTGCTTCTTCATCGGTGTAGATAAATGGTGTATCTAAAGTCACCGAGGCGATGATGTCTTGTTCGGCATTCACTGTTACCAATTTTCCCTTAATAACGAAATTTAATTTATGGTGCAGCGAAGATAGGACGGCACCGACCGAATGTATCCACGTCCTTCCCAACAAACAATTATAGGATGGCCGGATATCCATAACCACGAATTTAACCATATATTCGGTAGGGCCTACGAGCAGGGGTACTTTTATCTTCCCGACCATATCTCGTTAGGTCCCGTCAAAGGCGCGCACTTTGTTATGACAGGGCTTCATGTGTGAGTTATCGATTGGTAACCGTTGTAGAGTGGCCATCGGTATGACATTCAAGGCAGAGCCATTATCAATTAGCACTCCGGTAACACATAGTCCTTATAGTGGGTGGTGATGTTCAGGGCCTTGGTGGACCCCCTACCTTCTCTTGGTATTTTACCATCGCTGAAAGTGATAAAATTATCAACGGTGATATGTCCCACGATTCGGTCCAATTTCCTAACCGATATATCGTTTGGGAAAAATGTCTGATTTAAGACTCTTAACAACGCGTCCCGATGCTTTTCTATGTTTAGTAGGAGATCCAATACCGAGATCTGGGCCGGCTGCTTTCGTAGTTGTTCTACGACATTATATTTACTATGTTTTAGAAACCTTAAAAATTCTTGAGCTTGGGTTTCCGTGACTGGTTCATTGATCTTTAAAGGCAGATCCTCTCTGAACATCTTCTTAGGTTCAACCTCGGTCTTCTTTCCTTTTCCCTTATGGATCACACTGATGGGCTAAATGCATCCTTGTAGACTTTTTCGCAAACCTTTCCCTTTTCTTGCCCCTCTCCCCAGGGTCTCGAATACTACCATTTTGGTGCAACTTGAAAACTTAAGAGAAGGAAATTGGCTCCCCTAAGCGACAAAGGTAGCATTGACAAATTCCAATACCCTGAAAGCATATTCCATTGCTTCTTCATCGGTGTAGATATATGGTGTATCTGAAGTCACCGAGGCGATGATGTCTTGTTCGGCATTCACTGTTACCAATTTTCCCTTAATAACGGAATTTAATTTCTGGTGCAGCGAAGATAGGACGGCACTGACCGAATGTATCCACGTCCTTCCCAACAAACAATTATAGGATGGCTGAATATCCATAACCACGAATTTAACCATATATTCGGTAGGGCCTACGAGCAGGGGTACTTTTATCTTCCCGACCATATCTCGTTAGATCCCGTCAAAGGCGCGCACTTTGTTGTGACAGGGCTTCATGTGTGAGCTATCGATTGGTAACCGTTGTAGAGTGGCCATCGGTATGACATTCAAGGTGGAGCCATTATCAATTAACACTCCTGGTAACACATAGTCCTTACAGTGGGTGGTGATGTTTAGGGCCTTGGTGGACCCCCTACCTTCTCTTGGTATTTTACCATCGCTGAAAGTGATAAAATTATCGACGGTGATATGTCCCACAATTCGGTCTAATTTTCTAACCGATATATCATTTGGGAAAAATGTCTGATTTAAGACTCTAACAACGCGTCCTGATGCTTTTCTGCGTTTGGTAGGAGATCCTATACCGAGATCTGGGCATGCTACTTTCGTAGTTGTTCTACGACATTATATTTACTATGTTTTAGAAACCTTAAAAATTCTTGAGCTTGGATTTTCGTGACTGGTTCATTGATCTTTGAAGGCAGATCCTCTCTGAACATCTTCTTAGGTTCCACCTCGGTCTCATTTCCTTTTCCCTTATGGATCACACTGATGGGCCGAAGGCATGCCTGTAGACTTTTTCCCAAACCTTTCCCTTTTCTTGCCCCTCTCCCCAAGGTCTCGAATACTACCATTTTGGTGCAACTTGACAACTTAAGATAAGGAAATTGGCTCCCCTAAGCGACAAAGGTAGCATCAAAAAATTCCAATACCCTGAAAGTACATTCCATTGCTTCTTCATAGGTGTAGATATATGGTGTATCTGAAGTCACCGAGGCGATGATGTCTTGTTCGGCATTCACTGTTACCAATTTTCCCTTAATAACAAACTTTAATTTCTGGTGCAGCGAAGATAGGACGACACCAACCGAATGTATCCACGTCCTTCCCAACAAACAATTATAGGATGGCCGAATATCCATAACAATGAATTTAACCATATATTCGGTAGGGCCTACGACCAGGGGTACTTTTATCTTCCCGACCATATCTCGTTGGGTCTCGTCAAAGGCGCGCACTGTGTTATGATAGGGCTTCATGTGTGAGCTATCGATTGGTAACTATTGTAGAGTGGCCAGCGGTATGACATTCAAGGTGGAGCCATTATCAATTAGCACTCCCGGTAACACATAGTCCTTACAGTGGGTGGTGATGTTCAGGGCCTTGGTGGACCCCCTACCTTCTCTTGGTATTTCACCATCACTGAAAGTGATGAAATTATCGACGGTGATATGTCCCACGATTCGGTCCAACTTCCTAACCGATATATCGTTTGGGATAAAAGTTTGATTTAATACTCTTAACAACGCGTCCCGATACTTTTTTGCGTTTAGTAGGAGATCCAATACCGAGATCTGGTCGGCTACTTTCGTAGTTGTTCTACGACATTATATTTACTGTGTTTTAGAAACCTTAAAAATTCTTGAGCTTGGATTTCCGTGACTGGTTCATTAATCTTTGAAGGCAGATCCTCTCTGAACATCTTCTTAGGTTCAACCTCGGTCTCATTTCCTTTTCCCTCTGGTTCTTCGGATGCCTTTAGATTTTCCGAAACATAGCATCGACCACTCCTCGTTAGATGCCCCACATTCTTCACCTCTCTGTGTTTGGTTTCGGAGGTCCTCCCTAGACAGACTTCGTTTCCCATCCCAACTCTTCTTCTCCTTGTGAACTAGAAGAGCCTGGTATTGTAATGACTGCAGTGTAATTCTATGGAATCATCTGTTTGTTCTTGAAAGGGAAGGATATCGAGGTAGCAATTATAATCTTGGGGGTCACCTTTGTCGTGCTTGCCTCACTAGGCTATAGACTGAGGATAAGTGGTCTCTTCACACTGTACTTGGCGTCTCGATCCTCCGATGCACAAATTTCAAATTCCTTTTTCTTTTATTCCTTCTCAAAAAACTTGATCTCGTTGTTGTTCATCATATGTTGAATTAGTTGATGGAACTCTTCACAATTCTGAATCTCGTGATCCCTTGGCTGATGATATTCGCAGTACAGGCCACAACCCCTTTTCATGATTACCATTCCCCGGTCAACAAGACGTGCCATACACAATTGTTGGAATAGCCATCTCAACGGGGATCAAATCTTAGACACACTTACTTTGGCCTTCGGGCATATTCTTCTTCAATAACATTTATACCTTGCCCCTCGTGGTTCGGTAGGGGGTTATTGGCCGTGTTGGGTTCCCCTAACTGCAAAACTCTGGTCTGAATCAAATTTTGGATGAACTTCTTAAACACTATACAGTTCTTAATTGAATGTTCGGGACATTAGAATGGTACTCTCAGTGTACCTTGAGGTCATACCACGCCAAGTAAGATGGATTGTAAGGTGTGACATGATAAGGCTGAACTAGATCCACCTTATACAACTGTGAGTAAAGTTCTTTGTAGGAAATTGATATGGGAGTGAAAGACCTACTCTCATTTTCCTTCTTGGAGCCCCTATCTTCCCTCTTGTTGAAGTTTCTAGCACTTCTCGTTGTTGCTTGGAGTTGGGAGATAGTGAGGTTCTTGACGACCTCATAAGTATTTGTGTTGTTTACTTCATTGTCTCTCTTCTTGTAATTCTTTTGCTTTGACTCCCCGCTGTTAATTCTTCTGCTCTTAATAATAGCCTCAATGCGCTCACCAATCATTACCATAACAACAAAATTGCTAATAGGGTTGTTGATCAATCGATCGTAGAGTGTCCCTTTTAGCGTATCCTTGAACATCAGAGTGATTTCGTTTTTAAAAAGTGGTGGTTGAACTTGAGCTGCTATGTCGCGCCACCACTAAGCGTATTCCCGGAGGCTTTCATTACATCTTTGCTTTAGCCCTTGTAACATAATACGATTAGGGACCATATCAGTTATGTGCTTGTATTGGTCATTAAAATCTTTGGCCAAATCTTTCCATTACTTGATTTGAGCCCTGGTGAGCTGATTATACCATCTCGAAGCAGATCCCACTAGATTGTCCTAAAAATAATGGATTAAAAGCTTCTCATTATCGCTGTACCCCGCCATTTTTCGGTAAAACATGGTCAGGTAGGTAGTGGGACAAGTTGTTCTATCAAACTTTTTGAAGTCCGGGGTCTTGAATTTGTATGGTATTTCCACATCCGGGACTAGGCTGAGCTCTCTTGCGTTTAGTCCATCAGGTCCTTCTTCATCTTCCTTTACCCTAAACTTCTCTTCAAGGTCCTTCCGAGTGTCCTCTAACTGCTTTGAGAACTCCTTCTTTACTTGGTTAAGTTTTTCCAACTCGTCAAAGTCTGGGATGCTATCCTCAACATTTTTTACCTTTCTAAATGTCACGCCCGGCTGAGCTGGGGCAGAGGCGCCAACTTGATGGGATGAGGACACTCCTTGCGGAGGGTTTGGTGTAGGGTTGATAAAGAGAGGGTTCTTGAAGATCAGGGCATATGAGCGATCCCCCGAGTCTTGAGTTGGGTTTTCGCCAGTATTTTTTCCTCTCAGATTGGACTGCATCAGTTGAGATATCTCCTTCATCATGTCTTGTTGGAACTTGATGATGGTCTCCCTTAGTTCTTTTTGAGCCCGTTCCAACTAGCCTCTAAGGCAGGCTTCTAACTTGGTAAAGCTTTTTTCCATTTTCCTTGTTTGTAAGTAAGTGCAGTATTTGTGTAGAATGATTGAAATATAAAAAACCAAATGCCATATTTCTAAAAAAAATTCTTTAAATTAATTTTAGCAGTTAAGCAGAGTATGCAGATAAATGTTATGCATGAATGCAAAGAGCAACATTGATTTCGGCAAATATCATCGTTTAACGACTTGCATTGATGGAAACATTGTCTTCTTACAATAACTAGAGAACTCTAACTACACATATGGCTTCAAGGTAGTATCAAGGTCAATAATCTCTCTTAGAACCCAAACAATCATTTCTCCTTCTTCAGATTCATCATCTACACAGTCATGAAGTTCGGTGGCATCTTCCGCTAAAAACTGTATCTTCTGAGCAACCTCTTATGTCTAAGTCGTCCACCATGCCAACTCTTGCTCTTGTCTCCAAATTGTGTAAGCGGCAACATGTAATTGCTCCAAACTTGGCGTCGGGCGTACTTGGATTTCTCTCCTAAGGCTTGCTACATGATCCTTGAGCCGTTGGACCTTAGCTTCCAATTCTTTGACACGTGTCATCAAAGCTTGGTTCTCTGAGTTACTAGCCTTTAACTTTCTAGTTGAACCCTTATGTTTGAAAAGAGGCTTTTCCAAACATTTCACCTAATCATTCAAGGCCTCATTTTGGTGTTGTTTCTTCTCGGTCTTCCTAGAATGGGAGGTTATTAGACTCTTCATTTCTTAGGTTAAAGTGAACACTTGATCCTTGTGCTCATAATACATCCTCTTATAATTCTTAGCTCGTGCCTTCTCTTCCCTAAGTCGGAGCTCTAACCCCTCGCTTGGTCCACACTCTACAATTCTTTTACTCTTACTTAGTCTTTTAAGTTTTAGAATCTCTTCCTTCTCCAATTTTAGCTTGAGTTCCAACTCATCCTTTTTCCTTTGTAGTCCTTTAATCATTCCTTCAAACTATGTCTTCTCTAGTTCAAAGTCAAACTTTTCTTGGTGGGCCTTCTCCTCAAGCTTGAGGTATCTCATTTGCTTTTCTTTTAGTTGTTTCCTCATCAACTCGGCTTCGGTAGGGAGTGTGGAAAATATCTCCTCCATAGATCTCCCTCCATCGGGATTCAGTTGAGGGATGTTGTCATTGGTGCGATTAAATTGCCACACTTCGAGGGTGACCATGTAGGGAGCATTCATGATCTTGACCTATCTTGCATTGTTCCAAGTCGAGGAAACATTATATATCACTGTCTTATAGCCTTTCTCCTTTTCGTAATCCATGTTGAACTCGTTTAAACCTTTAGTGGTATGCACGAATTGCTTTGAACCATATTATCTTAGAACTTGAAGAGGTACATAAGCCACATGCCCCCAAAGACCAAGTAGTGGTACCCAAGAGTGTACCCCACATCTATAAAAGATGTTTCTTTTCAGAAGCCACAGAGCTCTCCAAACTATGTCCTCCTCTTTTAAATTTCAGAGAACATCCAGCTAAACCTCTTCGGATCTTTGCATCGGCCAATTCCCTTTTTGTAAAAATTCCTCTAACGGTGAAAACCTACCATCATAGAGAGGCCTCGAGAAGTTGACATCGGACCAAAGGTGGTTGTAGAACCATATAGTCAAAAGGTGCGGGCATCCTTGAAAGTGACCTCTAACATGCTCTCGGCAGAACCTCAAAGATCAAAAAGTTTCAGCCAAAATCACAGGTACTAGATTGGCTCCGCCACTCAAAGGATCAAATAAGTCCAAAACCATCGGGTCGATAAGCCCTAATGCTTGAGGAAAAAGCACCAACCTGTAGATCAACAAAGCAAAGAGGTCCCGCTGGACTCGACCCACAGACTGTATGAAAGCTAAGGCTAGAATTCCTTCCCACTTGAGATACTTGCTGCTTGACCCAAGACAATAACGTGTCCGAGATTCTAGTAAGCTTGCCTCAAAAAACTTTGTTCTTATTAGGCTTAGAGTATACCCGATTCTCGTAGATTTTCTTACAATTTATAAGGTCTTGATATTCTTCAATTGTAGGGGTCAAATCAAAGTTACCGATTGTGAAGCAACTGTAAGCTGAGTTCCAAAACCCCACCAAAGCTTGTAGTAGTGACTAGTTAAATATTCAGCAAACATGCAATGTCGCCATACTCTTTCTTGAAAATACTTCTTGTTTCCAAATCCCAACTGTTCCAAACTGGTCTTAGCTCGGATATGTCACTGTACTTTGTGTTCATGAATGTATGGGCTACCATTGCTGATCTGAACCCGGTGGAAATGTTATCTCCATCATGTAACTATTCACCTTCCGACCATACATGCACCTTGGAATTCTTTTCATCATTGCTATGAATCAAGTCTCCTATTGGTGCAGTCTTTAATTTCAAACTATTCCCTAATCAATGTGCTCTTCATGATATGACAGAATATGCCAAATAAAAAGAAGAAAAGGAACAGAAAACAAGAAAAGAGTTAGTCAGGACGTAAACAATATACCCAAAAATGAGCAATGATAAATACAAACAGGTTAAGCAAAAAACAAGCACATAAAGAAAACCCTAAACACATGAATTCTAATTTGCTATGGTTATTCGCATGGCTCTAATTGGGGTGCGCTTCCTAAATTCTCACGCATGGGTTCGGTTCTAATTAAGGGTAACCAAACATATCTTATTACCTACAAAGGCAACAAAAACCCCAATTTTGGCCCATTACAAGCTTGCGAATTGGTTTCGGTTCGAGGCAAAGCACGGCCTAATGACGTGGAGGGCTGCTCACGTGTTAAAGGTGTGGATTCTGGAAGTGAATTACCGACCTTTGGAGGGCTACTCACGTGGGTATAGGCATTTCACTCCCACTTAAGGGACGGAGCTCGGGTATAGAGCTTGATGAACATAGTGCAACACATGCCGATGATTCCTTAGAAATTAAATGAAAAATTAATTCGAAGACAGTCAATTATCAAAGCTCGCTCAATCTTAGCCACATTTTCAGGAAAGGATCGACCTCATTAAACTTAATTGAAATTCCCACATTTTCCATCATTTAAAAGCAACAAATATTTTGTTGGCCTAACTCTCTTTCATTTTGTGACAACAAAGGTCCCCAGTGGAGTCGCCATACTGTAGCGATGTTTTTTCCTTTCTTTTTATAATATATGGTCGTGGTTTTCTTTTAGAAAATCCGTCGATACGAATTATCCCATAAATCACTTTTGAAATATTAGTTTAAAGGGATTTCTTTTGAAATATCGTAATCTTTTAAAAACAATAAAAACTTGGAGTCGCACCGGCCACTTGGGTAAGGTAGGGTGGACACCATGAGAAACCAAAGATTCGTTTTGAAGTACCCGAGAGTTGATTACGAGTGGGGAAGGATTAGCATCCCATCACGCCCGAAAATCGGTACCAAAATATTTGTTACTTTTAATCGAAGGAAATTGTCAAAATTTGAAATAAATTTAATATGGTGACCTTAATTGAAAATTAACCTTAATTGAGTGAGTTTTATCAAATTGGTGGGTTCAAATTAATTGGACATTGAATTAATAAGGTTGACGATACATCAGACCATAGACTAAACCGACATCATATAAGCCTGATTGTCGTGTTAGTTTATGGTTTGAATCCCGCATGTCACCTTTATGTATGATGCAAGCAATTAAAATATGATGTAATGATTTGGTTAAGTTTTAATTTTACCTTGATTCAGTAATGATTAATTTAAATATTTAGCCAACATCCTTTAAGCTCGGACTGTTACAACACAAATATTGGAATTAATGAATACCTCTCTTTTTATGATTTAAATTAATTAACATGTGAACCAAATGGGCCAAATGATGACAAATAAAATGAATGTCTAACAAGGGCTTGAAAATTAAACACAAAAGGCCCACCTAAGGCCCTAAACTAAAAGGCCCAAGTTATGGAAGATCCAATTAGTGATCTAGTTACTAATTAGGTGATTCTAGTATTAACCTTTAATTAATTAAACCCTAAAAAAACTAGAAAACCCTAACAAATTATGAGTTATCTTGTAACCTGATAATTAATTCAATCGATTTTAAACTAGTGTTCCAATAAGCCAAGAATACTATTTAAGACAAACTGAGTTAATTAATCATGGCTTAAATTTATATGTCAATCTAAACTTGCAATTGATTTTATCCCAAAAGTGATTAAGAAATGCTCAATTAATTTAATGAATTTAACATTTATCCCAATAAGTCAAGGATAAATTTAAATTCACTAAGTTAATTTGAACCTAAATCTAACTAAGGCTCTAAAGAATCTATTCCTAGAATTAACTTAATTAATTTATAAATCATGTCCCTATAAGACGAGCACACGATTTAAATTAATTGATTTAATTCTACCTTAATTCAATCTAAAGTCTAGCCTAAAGTCTGAAGCCCTAAAACAAAGCAAAGCCCAATCTACCTAAGCTAAACAACCTAAGCCCAAAACATACAAATATATATTGTACATTCTATACTAAAAAACATATTATATATATACCACTATATTATGTATTAGAAAGAAACTATGACTTATGTATATTACATATAAAACATGTTTAATATGTATTATATAAAAAAGGAACTTATGTTATACTAAAAACTACATGTTATATAAAAAAACTATACATTACAAAAAGGCTATATATTATAAAAAAAAACTATACATTATATAAAAACTATGTATTATATAAAAAAAACTATGTATTATATAAAAAACTATATATTATACAAAAAACTATATATTATATGAAAAACTATATGTTATATGAAAACTATATATTTATGAAAAACTATATATTATATTCTATAAAAGCGACTAAATGTTATGTATAGCATGTATAAAGAACTAAGTGTTATACTATTCACTACGTTCATAATTTACCTACTATAACATGCATAGTAAACATAACAGATTCATACATATCAAGCCATGTAAACATATATCAACAAGTAATTAAAAGCATAAACACCAAAAACAGGACTGAAATGCAAAAGAAGAAAAACTTATAGCAGAAATTAAACATGTATAATAAAAAGGGCGATATGGCAAGAAATTCATGAGTCCAAGGACTGCGAGTGTGGGGTACACTCTTGGGAAAGGATCACGGGCGCAATTAAGTTAGGGTGGGGGATTTAAAAAACAATTTACCCATTTTTAAAACGGAACCAAGTATATAACTTTTTTTATCTAAAATAAGAAATTTTATAACTTTATACCTCCTTCTGAGCCAAAATGCTCTCCCCCTTTTGGCCCTCTTCAGATGAACGCCGATGTGGCGTTCATCCGCGCCATCGCTTATCCTAGAAACCAACCAAACACCACCGTGTCGGCCACTATTGAACAGCAGTCGACGAAACCAAAACACGCCCAAAACCTCCTTTTACCTCCCTGATTTCAAAACTGAGGTCCTCTTTTCTATTTTAAAAAACCAAAACCTTGAGCCTTGCTTATATCCTTCACCAATTCACTATGTATGATCCTGAAAGGACCGGTGGCTTTTCGTCGACGAGAGAATACAAAGAGATGCAAGGGGAGGTGAACCTTCACGGGGAAAACGAAACGATAAGGGTAAAATCTAAACCCCAACTCTAATGTTTCCCCCCTTTTTGTTTGCATGTATATTATTATGATGATTATGATGCGAAAAAAAGAAGAGGAAGGTTACCTCCAAACTTTGAGGTTTTTGCTTTCTTTTTCTATTATTCCTAATTTTTCCAGTGTTGTTACATTTGATCTAGGGTTCATCCTTTATACCCTGATATTACATGTGTTTTTTGAAATATGAAAAATAGAAACCTAATATTCTTATTGGTTGCCTCTATTTTTTCTGATTCTTTGATCTGCTTTTTGATTCTTTGCCAATTTGTCCCTCTGATCCTTTGGTATTGTGTTTCTTTTGTATGTGAGCTGTGACGATCGGCTAGGAAGGAGGAGAGGTCTGATGGTGGACGGCGGAGCTCTGGCGCCGTACTTCTTGTCCCTTTGGCTATCGTGGCCGTTCGAGAAGGGGAGAGGACCAAAGTGAGAAGATGCTTGGAGAGAAAAGGTCACTGGAGGCTTTTGGATCTGCCAGCATGGAGATGGAATCAGAAGATCAACTGTCGCGCGTGGGGCCAAATGAAGAATAAAGCGGCAGACGCGCATGAGTGAGAAGTTGAGGGGCCATGCGTGAATTCCACGCGTGCGTGAGATATCTGAGAGATCACACGTGTGGCGCATGGAGTCTCTGGAATGTTCTCCACGTGGATCTCAGTCATTCGATCATAATCCTAGATCTAACGGTTCAGGATTGGCTATGCAAAGATAAAGAGATAATTAGGTTTTTTGGTGGTTATCAGATTAGGGCTAAGTGTATTTAGGGCCCTGTTAGGCAGAAATGTATATCTTTTAAAATTGTAAATGGACTAATAAATATATAAAAGAACTTGGGCCTTTATTTATTATTAACTATTGCTTATTTATTTAATTTTGATCTTTTATTTTAGTTTGATAACAATAGTAACATTCATTAAGTAATATTAATAGTGTTTAGGGTTTTCTTCAAAGAGGTAATAACAACGGTAATAATAATAATATAATGATAGTAACATGTCAATAATATAACTATTGTAATAATACTACTAATGATACAAAGATATACCATCAAAAAAGAACAAATGTTGTAATAATGTTTAGGTTTTCTTTTCTTTTCTCCCTTTTTTTTCTTTTTTCAAGTGGATGATAATAAGAGGTAGCATTATATATATACTTATAATAAGCAAATAATACTAATCGTTTTTCTTCTTTTAGTTTTAATTATACTACATAGATAAAGATGGTAAACATATCCCTTTATTATGAAAATATAAAAACGGGTTAATACCTCGGATAAAATTAGTGATTATAGCATCGAATCCTTTAGAGGATACATTGGTAAGCATCGGTAAGTATAGCATCAAACATCGAACATTGATAGTGTTATTGTTATGATCGATATGATAGCCATTGAATTAAGGAAATATTGAATATCGATTAATGAGCATTGACATTATCATCGTTATAGACATTGTCATCAAGCATTGATATCGATATTGTCATTGTGATTGAAACATTGAAAATGTATCATCGGTCATTGGTATTGCAATTGGGATTATCGAACATTGACATTGAATCATGAGACAATGAATGTTACCATTGGATTATGGAATATCGATCATCGTCGTCATATCATTTTATATTGATCATTGGACTATTGCTATTACTATTGAATCATTGGATACATTGGGCATTGTTATTGTTATTGAACACCGGTCATTGATATTGTTATCGGACCTTGGATTCGATGGACATTGGATACAATTGGCATGCCATAGAATTCACGAGCTCAATGTACTGGTGGACTACGGTCCTAGGGCTATGGCCTATATTGATTTGGCGAGGCGGAGGGACTAGACCATTCATTAATTTGGCGAGGCGTAGGAATTCACATCTCCACTATTCGGAATCAATCCAAGGGTTATTGTTAAAATATGATGTTATTACTTTGAATATGATCAATGCATTTTTATTATTGATTTGTTGTATGACCGTTCATGGGGTAGGGATGAAAATGCATAACATTGATATTGACATTGTTTATGACTACCTCACTAGGCAAAGTATGTCCAATGCGTTTCATCTCATGCATTTTAGGTTGATCAAATCGTTGGATCGAGATCGGGGAAGTCGGAGGATTAACAAGTCACAAGCAAAGCTAGAGTAAAGTATTTTGTCCTTATAAACTCCTAGAATGGTGGCAAAGAAGCTAAACTAGTTACTCATAGTCTTTTGGATGTATATGTATGGCCTATACTTTGTAATAGGATAAATGGACCTAAAATGACTTGTATGTGAGGCTAAAAGTAACCAAATATGCATATTTGGCCCCCTAAAGATAAAAAATTGGTAAACGGATTCGTATAGCCTTAAAATTTGACTTCTTGTAGATTAAATGATTAAAGACTTGCTGGTAAAATTTTATTGCATTTGGACATCGTTCAACAGGTTAATTTGAATAAAAACTAGCTAAAATATATCATTATAGCACAAGTGTATCGATATAGGTCAACCTGTATCGATATGGCCCTGCATAATTGGTCATGGTAAAACAGGGCATATCGATACAGAATTGGGCCGTGGAGCTTGGTCATTTAAATGTATCGGTACGATCTCAGGCTGTACCAAAACGGGTCAACCCATATCGATACAGTCCCTATGGTATCGATACCTAGCCTCTAATTCTTCATGTCAGAATTGAAAATGTGCATATCCGTACTGATACGGGCCTAAGAGGTATCGATACGGAGGTAGGGAATCCTATTAAAATGCAATGAACACAGTTTTAAATTGTTTATAGAGCGATCACTGAACATAGTAAGGCCTAATCGGATGTGTTAATGGTATCAAAATGACACAAAAATTCGAAGGACCGTCGTTAATGTACTGAATTTCAGTATTGTATAGCTAATTGCACTCAAGGACCTCTAAATTATTAGATTCAATGTTTAGTCCCTAAAACTTGTAAAAGTTAGAAATTGGCCCTAATTGATCTGTCATTATTACAAATGGGATAAGTTGAATCAAACTCAATATTGTATAATGTTTGAAGGTCATATTGTGGACCAAGTGTTGCTTGTTATTGAAATTTCACCGCACCGATCACCATTTTGATCACCAGTAGCATTTTTTGACCCGGTTCTTGACCAAGCCAGGGAGGGGGTGTTACATTATAGCAACAACATACCAACTAAACTAAACTCAACAAATAAGTAAAGCTAGAATAGGGATGAATTACAGCTCACTAATTTTTATAATAAATTTTTTAGGCTAACAATTCAACTAATTCAAAACTTAAAAGGTCGAATAATTGTCTTATTTGTGATTTTGGTGAGATGGAAATCGTCTGTCTTTAACTATGTTCCTTTTGGTGTGTCACTTTAAAAATGTAAGTTTAAGGTTTAGGGTTTATAGTTAAGGTTTATGGTTAGGGTTTAGGAAATTAGAGTAAAGTGTATTTTTAGGGTCTAAGGTTTAAGGTTTAAGCTGTGAAATTTAGGGTTAGGGTTAGAATTTTGATGGAGCAAAATAATGGGCATAATTAGGGGCATCGGATTTTTGTTTGTTTTGACGAGGGAGAGGATTGTATCATTATGATTTTCAAGTTATCCAAATGCCAATTCACGAAACTTAATAAAATGATTTTTAATAGATAATAAAAAATTGGCTTAACTATAAAATAAATGTTTGCCACTTTTTTGCAACAGGTGCTTAAACTATTTTTTGATTGAAATAGGTGCTTAACGTTTTATTTTTACCCGTTTTAAAGTCAATTTGTAAAAAAAAAACTCATAACCCAATTATAGCTTGACACATGATTTTTTTTTATTTTAAAAAATAAGCTGAAAATAAAATAAATTAAAAATATCCCAAATTTTTAAAAAATTATAAAACAATCCTAAATCCCTAAAATCCCAATTCCAAAATTGGCATCATTGCCACCGTCGACGGAGTCCCCCTCCCATTTCCCCCACCATCCATTATCGGTAATCGGTGGGAGGCGCGTCAATCGGACGACAAACGCGAAAGGCACCAACCATTCAATATCTAATTAACACACCTCTCGTCAGTTACCGACGATGGGTGGTTGAGGAAAATGGGTGTGAGACTCCGACAACTTGTGTGGTGAGGTCCGACGATGCTATCAGCGGCCACACTAACACCAATTTTGGAATTTGGGTGTTTGAATTTGGTATTGTTTTGTATTATTTAGACTAAAACATTGTGAGATTTCACCCTAATTAAAAGGAAATAAACTCGGCATGTCTATGCTCATATTAAAACATCATCAAGCTCTAGAAGACTTTGTTTTCAGACGCTGAATACAGATCTCTGCAATTTGGGATAGTGAATTATAAGATGAACCACCTTCTGCAATTGCTTTCGCAGCACTAGTTTTCAGCTCCTTACACCTTGCTCGTATATTTCGTCCTTCATGATCCACTAATATTTTCCTAACCATTGATCTTATCTCTTCCCTCGTCACCACTCCATCCGATTCCACCGTCGTTACTCGGATGCTTGCTCCGATATCTTCCGTCAGCATATTAGCATTCAACTTCTGCTCAGCATACAGCGGCCATGCAATCATCGGTACGCCATGGACTATGCTCTCCATGGATGAATTCCACCCACAATGAGTCAAAAACCCACCAGCCGATGGATGGCTCAGTACCTCGACTTGAGGTGCCCACATAGGGACTACCAGTCCTCGATCTTGGACCCTATCCAAAAACCCATCGGGTAAGTAATCCGGGTTGTCATCGGTTCCATTTCCCAGAGTGAGAAAGGTTCCTGCTGCATCATTTTCAGTAGGACGACGAACCACCCAAACGAACCTTTGTTGGCTAAGCTCCAGTCCCCAAGCTAGCTCGATAACTTGCTGGGCTGACAAGGTTCCACCGCTTCCAAATGACACATAAATCACTGATTCTTTCGGCTGTTTATGGAGCCAATCTATTATTTCATTACGCAGAACCGATTTTCCTGTCGATCTCACCAGTGGACCGATAGGGTAAATGGGCACCTTCTTTGTGTGTCTCAAGGCTTCAAGATTTGTCGGTTCTAGTTCATCCCAAGTATTCACCAAGATCCCATCAGTTAAAGATATTTTTATAGCTGCACCAATATATCCTTGATACGATGGATCGTTGGGATCCATGGATAAAACTTGAAATGAATCCTCAAACTTCAGCGGTTTGCAACCAGGAATGTTGAGTGGTGTTCGGTTCTTAACATGCTCGTCAATCTCTTTTCTATCCATCTCCGACGACCACAACATAACTGCAACAAACCATGCATTAGTAGCTTTTAAGACGAACTTCAACATATTGAATTCATCGGCAATCCCCAAAGCCTCAGTTCCGAACAAGTCGACAACTAGAGCAGTGGGGGGGATCTCCATCTTAGAGATTTTAGTTCTGATAAACGGCAAGGACCGTAGCACAGTTGCCACTAATGTTTCTAACATGGCATCACCGGATCCAACTATGTCAGGAACGTCGACGAAAGGGACTAAAACAATATCAAAGAGACCATCATCATCAGAGCCTGCTGGTGGTGGTGGTGGTGGTGGAGATTGAAGAAGTTGGGCGTTTGCGATTGAGGCATGGTCGGTTGAAACAACAAAGACGGTGACTTTGAAGCTTTGATGGGAGACGAGGCGTTTGGCAAGCTCAAGCATGGGGATCAAGTGTCCCATTCCAGGGCTTGCAAGGAGGGCTATATGAGGCTTTGTGCTTTCCATTGAAGGCCGATTGGTAATAACTAGCTTAGAAGTAACAAAAGAAGAGCAAACAAGATGGGGTAAGTTTTAAGAGATGCTGGTGGGGCACTGCATGCTTTGGTGCAAGTCTTATTTATTTACAAAAAAAAGACTCGGCTCTTCCGTGTTAGATGAAGTGCCAAAGGTAATAGGATTGTGTATTTAATGTTGTTGGATTTGCAATTAATGCGAGTATTTCTTATCTATCTGATCGATATAAATTTTCTGCGCCTTGTGTATATCAAACACTAAAAAATTAGATTTAGAGTTTAGGGTTAAGGTTAGAGTTATGGTTTAAAGAATTAAGGACATGGTGTATTTTTAGGATTTAGGATTTAAAATTTTAAAGTTAAGGCTTAGAATTTAATTTTTTAGTATTAGGACATAAAAAACGACACCTTAAAGGAGCAGATAATTCTTGTCCTCTACCTAATACTATTTTTTCTCAAAAATATGATTTTATTTTGATTAATCATACAAATAAATCAAACATGAGCCTCATTAAAAACCTCCTTAAACCTAAGTGGAGAAAAAAAGTACTCATGTTGATTATGAAACAAGTATATATACCCAACAACCAAACACTAAGGGACAAACCCCATAGCACATCCACTCCATGGCCCGACCACCCCTGACCGCAACACCAGCCCCATGATAAAAAAACCATTACGCCACTCGGCACAAGCAGCACAACAACACATAGCCAACTACCCAATGACACGCCCAACAACACCAACAAGCAACACGCCAGCCTCAAGCCATAACATCGACCCTACACACAGCTCACCTAATGCACACACTCGACACAAACACCATTGAATCGCCTAAAAAATTGACATTCTATCCACTCCTTCCTTAGCAAGAATATCCTCTATACCATTCGCCTCGCGAAAGACATGTCCAAAACAAATATGACTCAACTCAGCACAAGTCGCATCAATTTTCATAAAAATATCCCAAAACTTCTAGGGACGTTGTGTAATACCCTAATTTTGTCCGGGTACACCCATACATAATATATTTTCTCTATAAATAAGATCTAAAAAATAAACAATAAATAAAATCATAAATAAGCCCAATAATAAATAAAAAATATGTCCAAAAATCCCAAATGTCCATTACATATTATCCAAATTACATTCAAAAAACAGAATGCCCAAGTCTGATATCCCTAGGCCCATTACAAAACCCAATCCTCAATTTAATACAACTTATTTTTAATCCCAAACAAACACACTTTTGGTCTGATATGCAAATTCCCGCCCAAATTGGCCCCTTAATGGACACGTGTCAGTCCTCTATTGGCCGAAATGAAAGCACACGAATTGTGCTTGTTTGATCCAGCTGACATCAGTTCCATTGACGTCATCTTTACATCAGATTCCACTTACCTATAAATACCCCATGAGAGAGAAATGTCAGATCATTAACTACTAATTAATTACTAATCATGAATAATAATAACAACAATAAATATACTAATTAAAAAAGAGGATAGAGAGAATATTACCTTGGAATCTGATCGGTCATCGGATCTAGAGCTGCCGGGAGCCTTAATCGCTGCCAGGAGGAGGAGCGGTCGCCAGAGTTGTGCCATGGGCAAAGCGAAATGACGCTGAAAGCCTAATCGCTGCCGTACGTCGAAGCCACAAATAGTCGCCGGAAAGGGAGGTCAATCACCGTTTTCACCACTGAAAGGTAAAACCCTTTCGTTGTTTTTAAATCCCTGTAAAAAACCCATCAAAACAATAGATTTAGACCAAGAAAATAAAAAGAAAATGAAGAAAAGGGTTAAAGAAAAATCGAAATGGGTTATTTGTGGCCGGAGATGTTTTGAATATGGTGGAGTTGAATAAGGGGATACAGGTAGTTAATTTAGGAGTGAAAATAGGAGATCCGATTGAATCGAGTAGCTTTTAGGTGATTTTGGGCTCGAATTAGAAGTTTGGGGAAGATTTAGGGTTCCGGCCGATGGCTGGAAATTGCCTCACGACGGCCAAAGTTAGGACACGGCGGAGGCTAAGGTGTTTCGTAGTTGGAAAGTTTAGTGTTCTTCATGTTCTTGAAGAACACTAAGCAAAAACAAGGAATTTTGATATGTTTGGCTCAAGCTTTCTGGGTAAAATTGTGTTTGTGGGAGAGAATTTAGAGAGAAGGGAGAGTAATCGGTTCAAGAGAGAGTGTGAGAGTGTAAAATGAGTGAGTCAACTCAGATTTAGGCTTTTATAGTGAGACCCGAATCTGACCCGTTAACTGGACCTGATCTAGATCAGGACCCGCACCCTTCTTTTAGGTCTTTATGATTTGGGCTACTAGTTTTGTATTCTTTTCTATTTGGCCACTTCCCTTTGTAATGTGGCACCCCAGTTTCAATTTTAGTTCAATTTAGTCATCTGTTTCTTTAATTGTTTAACTTAATTTAATGCCTTAATTTATATGTTTGATACATGATTTTGAAATTATCATATAGAATTATTTGTTAGCTAATTAAGCACTTTGATTGGTAATCAATTATATCCTTAATGCTTAGGTTCTTTAATTTATTTAAATAACTAAAATAAGGATATAATTTTAGAAAATAAATGATTATTAAATGGAAACTTTAAAGTTCTAAGTTGATTAGTGTCTCATTGTAATGAGATGTTAATCAAGGGAGCTTTTTATTAGAATATTTAATATTTCATTTGAATTTAGAACATGTAATCACATAGTTAATTAAATTAAATTAGGGTTAGGATCAAATAATTAGGGTCATTGAATAATTTGAAATATTATTGATTTAGGGCTTAATATGGATAGTGCCCAAGCATTTGGATGTTATCACATAAACCCATAAAATTGGTAATATTCATAGTTTCTTAATTAATTCATTTAATTAGGGCCCTAATTAAGTTAGAACTTAAAATTGACAAGAAAATAAACGGACATGCATTAAGTTAGAACTTAATTAATTCATTTGGATGTTATCATGCGTTCGGTTTTAGAAATGGTCGTGACAGCTTGGCGACTCCGCTGGGGACTTTCTTTTTGAGAGTCAGGCCTAATTAATTAACTTCAGTGGCATTTTGGCATTTCGAACAATAATTTGAATTTAATTTTTTCCAAGAATTGTTGGATGAATTTTTCGGAAGAATGAAGGTAGCTTTTGTGTATGATATATCTGTCATTCATGCATAAGCCCTCTACCCGGGCTTTTCACCCTTAAGTGGGAGAAAGACATGATCCGACGTGAGGATTTTCACCTCCAAGTTCAGAATTTTATCTTCTTTCGATATACTAATCTTATGCACCATAGGGCCCACGCCTCTGTTATAAGAGACCTAGACTACCACATCGACGTCTTATTGTCACAGTAGTCAGTAACGACAGTTCGGGAACCCAGAGTCTAGAACACAACTCACATTCTGTTATTTAGAAAACCACCTTGTTAGAGCCAGACAGGAACCTAGGACAGGTGCTTCCGGTTTAAATACATTTCTCTGGTTATTTTCCTTGCTAAATATTATGTGATTTTCTGTGTTAATAATTTGTTTATTTGTTTTCCATATTAATTCACAATACTGACTCTGTTTCTTTTATGTTTTCTTGTTTTTTTACATGGCGTCATTTTTGTATTCATTAGACGTATCGATTCGAGGATCAATCAAGTTAGGCAGTGTTTTTAATGGCCAATGGTTTTGATAAACAAGGAAGACTTAGTCCAAGAAAGTGGCAGTTTCTAAAGAAAAGATGTGTTGGGATGCAAGCAGCTATGAGAAGTTGTGTGAAGAGACTAAAAGGGAAATGAAAAATTAGATTCAAGAATTGATGGATTCAAACAGCCGGATCAAATAGGTATTAGAGGAAGAGCAAGCTTTAAAGTCAAAATTTTCATCACAAGTTTTACAGTTGGAGAAAGCTATCGAAAGGGTACAATGAGGAGGAAAAGTCAATCTTTAACTAGAAGATAAAGAGCTGGAAAAAAAGATGACATAATTGAAAACCGTCGTACAACATTTGGAAGATTAGTTTGAAAGTTTCAAAAGGGGCACTATAAATGAAGAATAAGGTACTGAAACGTGAGCTTGAAGTAGCTATCCAGATTACCTAAAGACAGAATCATGAAATTATCAAATTTAGAAGCCATGCGCGGGGAGTCACCCGATTCGTGTAGATTTTATCCATTGAAGCCATGAACTTATAATAGTACCTTGACATCAACTATAAGCTAGGACAGGCGCTGACCTAGAGGTTGAACGAAGTGACAAACCTAGGGACAATGACTAGCTACTTTTTGTAATCAAATTGTCTATTTCTTGTATTCGACCTTTTGGCTGATGAATGTTACTCTAAAGACTAGTCCATGAAAATCGATACCTCGTGCATTCACACATTGCATTGTTTAAATATTGCATTTTAGAAAAATTATAATTTTTTTAAATAACATAATCACTTCTAAATAACATTGTACTTTCTTTAAATAATACGCATTATTTTTCAGATAATAGTGTGAAAGTTGAAAACCAATATTTTGAGAAACATAGGCAATGGGCTTGTTAGGGTGAAGCAATCTCAAGAAGTTGTTGAGGATCACTTGGGTAGCATGGAGCAAAGGATTGATCAGTCTCAGAATAAGGTGGTAACTCGAGCTACCACAATACTTTGAATCATGAAGGTCAAGAAGGAAGAAGTTCTAGATAGAAATACTAACATTGGTGATCAAGACGAAAACCTATCTCACACAAGGGTTCAACTTGAAGGATCAGTTCTGAAAAAGGTCCAAAGTAGCATAGTCAGAGTATCGGTCAATGATTCAGAGAATTTGGAAATAAATTTTGGAGATGATGTTCCTAGCCCCGGTACGCTGTCAGGATTTGATAGAGCTAAACTAGATGTTATCAAGTACACAAATACATGAGGTCCAAGTAGAAGCCAAAATTTTGATATTTGCTCCAAACTTGTATTGTCTAGGAGTTGTGAGACTGAAAAAGAACAAGATGATTCCATCAGAGTTACAGAACCGCATACATTTCCAGAATGTTTCTCTGAAGGGATAAAATCCAAGGATTCAATTGATGCAAGAAATCTTCTCACAATAGAATTACCTTCGTCAAAGAAAATAGGGGCTACAAGCACAGAAACAAAAGACAATGAGGGTAAATGGTTTAGCAGGAAAAATGAGACGATTATTCCTATCCCAATACCATATTCAAATCTGTTGCCATACCTTGTACAAAACCATTTGTTGATGACGGTTCTACCGAAGTTTTATAAGTCTTTCTATGGCATAAGAAATGCTTGTTGTTATTATTGTAGAGACTTTAGTCACTCTGTGGAAGATTGTATGTTTCTGCAACACATAGTCAGTGGCCTCATCAAGAATGGACATTTATGTTTTGAGAATGAAGAACCCCAATTCCACAAAGGACTAGCATTTTCTAGAACAATTGAGATAAAAGAAAAGAGGCAGAATTTACAACAGGCTTTTAGGGTTAATCTGCTACAGTTTACGGTTTACCAGAATCAGAGTAATGTTTGGACACCTACCTCCTCAAAGATTCCCTTACTAAAGAATACCCCAAAAGTTAGATGCTCAAGGTGTTCTTTTCAATGAAAAATCAAAGACTAAATTGGATCTCATTCACGTCTCTTATCGTGAGCTGTACTTCAAGTTGCGTGAAGCTTCGCCACATCATGTCAAATTTTCAAAGCCTCATCATCCAGGTTGTTAAAACACTGGGAATCATTGTGAATATCATAATGGAGTCCATGATCATGATATTGAAGATTGATATACTTTCAAGCAACAAGTTCAAAACTTTCTAAACCAAGGGGTTTTGGAGGTCGACAATGATGACCAGTGCATTAAGATTTGTAACCCAAGAGGTATTCATTTGATTGGAGCCAATACAATTGGGATGCCTAAGAGTCAAGTGTTGAAAGGTGTTAAGAAAAGAAAAAGAAGGAAGGGAAGGAAGGAAGGGTGAAATCTATCGAGAATCAGCAGCTGACAATGAAGAAACCTCAAAATGCCATGACCACTAAAAGTCTAAAACATCCAGCCAAGAGCAGGAAAAGCATAGTTCATTTAGGCGTCGACCAGAAGAAGATGTCAATTTCCACATGCAAATAATCAAATATTATACAGAAAAGAACAAAAAATTGAATGGAGAAACAAGGAAACTCATTGATAGGATGATCTTAATTCAGGGGTCGGTGAGAAAAACATAGTAAACAAGATGAAGCATGTCATTGTGCTGGCAAAAGAAAGTGAAGAATTGTCGAGGCTAAAATTCACTCAAGTGTTACTTGAATAAAGATAGTTTGATCACAAGAGATCTGTCTGTAGTTTTAGGACCGTTACAGAATAATACCCTAAACCATCTCAATTGTTTTTACCCACAAGCATTGGGGGTCCTTTGTAAGGGAGGTTATTCGTTTTATTTGTATTAGATTCTTGTTTCCTACATATTTTTTCTCAAATGGAAAACAATTTACATTTGATGATTCTTTTAATATCTCATTTATTCTTTGTCATTGGTTTATTTTGTTCTTCCATGCATATATGTATATATCTTCATAATTGTTTTATCAAGTCATTGAATATCCGCTGCAAGAGCTACCAAGAATCAAACTCAAAGATCAATTTCGAAATGTGACCCTTTTCTAAGTTATTTAGGCCAATAAGAATATATTAACGAGTGTTCAGGAGTCACGAGAAGATCCCAAATACAAACTCTGAGTGAATTTTCCTCTCAGGTATTGTTGACAAAGTTCCTTGAATGAAGTGATAACCCAAAACATCTACCACCTGAAGACTGCTTTTCTTCGAATATATCAATATATGGGAGGAAATTTGGCATTCCTTCATTTCCCTTCACAGAGAAAGAAAATAAGAAAATATCATTTGTTGTCCCCTTTTGAGCTTGATAGTTTTCTTTCAATTCAACCCAAACCAAGGATCACCCTCACACTAAAGGAAAAGAGGATGTGAATTTGTTTACAAGTGAAAAATGTTTGGTTTTGATCATGCTATGATAATGATGCCTTATGAATTTGGAGCAAGAAACAAAAGGTGGATGTTTTGAGTACAAGAGCAAGAAAGGAAAAGTGAATGAAGACAAGAATTTGAAATAGAAAAAAAAAAGAGAAGGAAAAAGAAAGAAAGAGAGAGAAAAAAGAAAGGAAAAATGAAACAGAAAAGAAGAAAAAGAAAAAGTGGGAAGTTTGTGTTCAAAAACTCAACTGAATCAAGTTGAAAATTGTTGACATGAAAGTTGAAATAATTGAAAGAGAAAGCACAAAGTCGAAAAAGTGCAAGGAAAGCATTGGACATATATGAGATCTTTCATTCTAGTGAATCTTTATCTGAAGGAGTCGGGGAGGATTGATCATCTTTGTACTCGAAGAAGTGAAATGAACTTTAGGGTGAAAACCAAGAAATAGCCAGTCTAGAACGATCCAAAAGAGAAAGAAAATAAAAAAGAAGAAAAGAGTATTTCATCTTAGCATATTCAGATCAAAGAGTGCGGAAATATAATTTCCCTTGGAAAGTAATGATCCTTGGTTTTATCACCCTTAAACATTATTTTGAGCCTATAGTCATTTCTTTCATAGCCGTGAGCCTTAGCCCCATTACAAGCCTCAAAAGACCATTTTGATCATATACGAGTATCGGGGTAAGGGAGTTTTGTCTTCAGAATACATCTCGCTTAACATGGTTATCCTTTCTTCAAGGATTTCCAAACTTCTGGTGCCTGATTGAGATCAGAAAAGAGGGAAGGAATGGGCTAGTGAGGCAAAGAGAGCCACTTAAATGAGATAAAATTAGGTATATGGGAAATGTTTCTCTTGGAAGTCTAATAATTTGGAATGGGTCACATTTGAGTTGATCTGTTCCAATTTGGTTCAAGGGCTCTGTTGCATTTGATATTTAAAGGCCTAATTTTGGTTTTTTCTTTCTCATGTTTGCCATAACTTATCAAATTGTTCCATTTTAGTAAAATAATATTTTGAGCCTTTAACTTATCGTTTCAACAAGCACCTTACATATAAATCGATTAGAGAAAAATAAAGGATTTTATGGGTATTATTATGATGTACTAATCCTTTAAGTGCAGCAGAACAGGAAGTGGCCTCGATACTTGGTTAATTATGAAAAGTATGTCGAGGAAGAGACACAATTATGGGTGTTGGAAATATTCAAAAGAAATCTGCGAGAAAGCCGTACATACAATCCTGGGGCAAAGAAAGAACATGAGCCATCTTTTAGGGCAAAAGCAACAACTATATCAATTCACTAACGGTTCACACTATTCAAAAGCATAAATCATTACTTCTGAGGCATTGTAGGACAAGAAAGCTTTGTGAATAATAAAGTGAATAAAGATGGTAGTTGAAGACCAGAGCAATGCTACAAAGAACATTACAGAAAAATATGCTGCAAATTCAATGAATAGTGTCTGCAAGTTGGAACAATAGAAGTGATGATCTTTTTTGGAACCATGAGAAAGAATGTTGTCAAAGAAGCTTAATGCAGACATAGCAATAATGGCTTCACAAGAAAGGAATTGTCATCAGCACTCGAGTTTCTCCGATGTGAAGTGTGAGTTTATGTGATGAATTTGCGAAAAGCAGATATGACTTCCATCAGAATTGAAACTTGTCTCATTTGGAATAAAGGAAAAACATAATTGCAAAGATAGAAGAAAAGAAAGAAATGAAGTGAAGTGAAAACTCGCAATGACACTCAAAAAAAGAAAAAGACAAAAAAAAAGAAAAAGAAAAAAGAAAAGAAAAAGAGAAAAATAAAGGAAAAGAGAAAAAAAGAATAGAAAAAGAAAAAGAAAAAACCAAAGTGAAAAACTGAAAGGGCACTTTGAAAAAAGCAATCTAAAGTGCAAATTTAGAGCAAAAGATGCAGAGATACTGAAAATTGAACCTAGGTGTGAGATGCGTTACTTTGTCGGCAAAAGGAGTTTTAATGAAAATGGAGCAAAGAAATGTTGAGCTTCCCTGAAGACGAAAGCTTACCCAAGTGGTCCTCTATTGACATTATTCATGCATCATACATAGTTAGGCATCCATAAGATAGGAGCATGCTAACTCATACAATTAGAGTTTTTGCATATTTTAGCAGGAATTAGCAGAGTCAACAAGAAATAAGAAAAGATCGCAACTTACAACTTCAAAATTAAAGGAATAGACCCAGTCACGTATGTTCCAAGCAAAAAAAGGGGCAAGCATGCGTATAATTCAGGAACTTAAAGTAGGCTTCTTCTAAAGAGTTTTGGTTGTTCTTTGAAATTAAAGAATGAACTTGATAGAAGTTCAAGGATTTGAGGAAGTTCAGGGACCTGAGGCATTTACTCTCCCTAGATGATGAAAGAAGGGCAAGTTCTACATGTTGGAGCCAGAAACAAGGGGATTAGTAGGGCATCATTATGCATAAGATGGCTGATCAGAATAGAAAAGAAAGAATGTAGAGCCTAAAAGAATTTGATTACTGAAGAAGTTAGGGTTTGCTCAAGAAGAATAAGAGCTCAACAACAATATTTTCAGGCAAATTTTGTCGGACCATGAGGACAATAGGAGTTTTTAAACCAAACCCAAGAAAGTCAAGAAAAGCACGATTTGATAAGAATAATCTAAAGAGATGAGGTACTATTGCAATAGAAGTAGAATACTTAATGAAGAAGCAGTGAAGATCAGGGCCAATTCAAGTGAAATTTACAAGAATTGCAAAGATATCTCTAGATATTCCACTTATAGAGGCAGATTTCTTCTAATATTCCGTTTACAGAGGTGAAGACATTCATTCTACAGAGGCGGATCTCAAGGCATTCTGTTTACAGAGGCGAATCTCAAGACATTCCGTTTATAGAGGCGGATCTCAAGACATTCTGTTTACAGAGGTGGATCTCAAGTCATTTCGTTTATAGAGGCAGTGGAGGCAGATCTCAAGATATTCCATTTATAGAGGCGGGTTTCTTCAAACATTCTGTTTACAAAGGCAGATCTCAAGTTATTCCGTTTGCAGAGGTGGATTTCAACAAATCTTTCCTTCATAGAGACGGACTTTAAAAATAAATTTCATCAGTCGCATACATTCCAAGTACAAAATTGATCAACAAAGAAATAAAAGAGTGAGATTCTATATGAGTTTTAGATTGAAAGATCAAGACATTTTAGGAAGTAGAATAGTGATATTAAAAATCTTGGTGCTTCAAGTTTAGATGTTCCCTAGAAGAGAGGTGAATTTGTGTTTGTAATAAAGAATTCAGGGTTCCTAATAAGAAGAACTCACTGAGAGAGATGGACTAGCAAAAGAGTGAGGAATGAAGAATTTCATAATAAGAAGAACAACTTCATACCTCAAAAAATGACGAATTTCAAGAAGCAATACCAGACTTCAGAAGATGAAAAATTTCATAAAGAGAATAATAGATTTGGACTCTATATTTTAGCAGAGGATTGGAGAATTTTGTAATCAGAAGAGCATCTTCAAGCTTTGGCTGTTTAGAGATGGTCTAACACTTTTAAGAAGAATGAATGATGTTCATAATAAGAAGAACCAGTTCAGACTTGACAGATAGCTTATGCAGAAAGATTGTCAAGTTCATAATAAGAAGAGCTTGTTCAAGATTCAAAGGAGGAAAAAAGTTTCACTGTTGCTTGTTAGAGGAGTTTTCAAATTTTTATTCATATATTTTTTCCTTATGATTAATACTAAAACATTAATGATAGTTTCAACTTTTGCAGGTCATATTAACAATCTCAAGAAGAACGAGGGGTTCCTAATGAGAAGAGCTCATTTGTTCAACACCTTTGCAGAGAGGTGGACCAATGTTTCAAGAAGAATGAAGAACACCCAATGAGAAGAGTTTACCACAGAGCTCCTAATGTGAAGAGCTTGCCCAGCAAAGACAGAGCTCCTAATGTGAAGAATTCACTCAGCAAAGAATAAAGAGCTCCTAATAGGAAGAGTTCAAGCAGCAAATACAGAGCTCCTAATAAGAAAAGTTTGTCAGCAAAGAGTATAGAGTTCCTAATAGGAAAGGCTTAAAAAGCAAAGAATGAAGAACTCCTAATGTGAAGAGTTCACCCAACGAAGATAGAGTTCCTAATGAGAAGAGCTCGCCTAGCGAAGAAAGAACTCCTAATTTGAAGATTTCATCCCCAGTGAAGAAAGAATTCCTAATGAGAAGAGTTCACCCAATGAAGATAGATTTCTTAATGAGAATAGTTAATTTAGACCCTATGGTTACCCTTGAAAATAGGATTGGGAGGTTCCAAATGAGAAGAACTTGTTTAAGTTCCTAGAGGGGAAGAAAGAAAGAAAAAGTTCGTGAGAATAAGACCTTGCAGCTCAAGAGCAACAGCTGACAAGTTCAGACAAAATTTGTTTCTTTTCAGTCTTTACCCTATTCTTGTTCCACGGCAATGAGCAAAGAGGGGCAGCTGTAATACCCTAATTTTTTCCGGGTACACCCATATATACTATATTTTCTCTATAAATAAGAACTAAAAAATAAACAATAAATAAAATCATAAATAAGTGCAATAATAAATAAAAAATATGTCCAAAAATCCTAAATGTCCATTACATATTATCCAAATTACATTAAAAATAGAATGCCCAAGCCTGATATCCCTAGGACCATTACAAAGCCTAATCCTCAATTTAATACAGATCATTTTTAATCCCAAACAAACGCACTTTTGGTCTGATATGCAAATTCTCGCCCAAATTGCCCCCTCAATGGACACGTGTCGGTCCTCTATTGGCTGAAATGAAAGCACACGGATTGTGCTTGTTTGATCCAGCTGACATCAGTTCCATTGAAGTCATCATTACATCATATTCCACTTAACTTTAAATATCCCATGAGAAAGAAATGTCAGATCATTAAGTATTAATTAATTACTAATCATGAATAATAATAACAATAATAAATATACTAATTAAAAATAAGGATAGAGAGAATATTACCTTGGAATCTGAACGGTCATCGGATCTAGAGCTATCGGGAGCCTGAATCGCCGCTAGAAAGAGGAACGGTCACTGGAGTTGTGCCATCAGGGAAGCGAAAAGACGCTGAAATCCTAATTGTTGCCGTATATTGAAGCCACAAACTGTCGCTGAAAGGGGAGGTCGATCACCGTTTTTACCACTGAAAGGTAAAATCCTTTTGTGTTTTTAGTTTCATGTAAAAAAACCATCAAAACATTAGATTTGGACCAAGAAAATAAAAAGAAAAGGAAGAAAAATGTTAAAGCAAAATCGAAAGGGATTATTGGTGGCCGGAGATGTTTTGAACATGGTGGAGTTGAATAGGCGGATACGAGTAGTTATTTGAGGGGTGAAAATAGGTGATTCGATTGAATCCGGTAGCTTTTAGGTGATTTTGGGCTCTAATTAGAAATTTGGAGAAGATTTAGGGTTCTGGCCAGAGGGTAGACGGTGGCCAGAGTTGGGAAACGGTGGTCGGCGAACATCGGGATGTGGATAGAGTTTGACGGATGAGGATTGAATGGCGGGCGCTAAGGTGGTTCGTAGTCGGAACGTTTAGTGTTCTTTATGTTCTTCAAGAACATGAAGAACACTAAGGAAAAACAGGGAATTTTGATCTGTTACTTTCAAGCTTTTTGGGTAAAATTGTGTTTGTAGGAGAGAATTTAGAGATAGGGGAGAGTAACCGGTTCAAGAGAGAAAGAGTGAGAGTGTAAAATGAGTGAGTCAACTCAGATTTGGGCTTTTATAGTGAGACCCGAATCTGACCCGCAAACTGGACCCGATCTAGATCAGGACCCGCACCTTTCTTTTGGGTCTTTATGATTTGGGCTGCTAGTTTTGTATTATTTTCTATTTGGTCACTTCCCTTTGTAATTTGGCACCCTAATTTCAATTTTAGTTCAATTTAGTCCTCTGTTTCTTTAATTGTTTAATTTAATTTAATGCCTTAATTTATATGTTTGATACATAATTTTGAAATTATCATATAGAATTATTTGTTAGCTAATTAAGCACTTAGATTGGTAATTAATTAGAGCCTTAATGCTTAGGTTCTTTAATTTATTTAAATAACTAAAATAGGGAGATAATTTTAGAACATAAATGATTATTAAATGGAAACTTTAAAGTTCTAAGTTGATTAGTGTCTCATTGTAATGAGATGTTAATCAAGGGAGCTTTTTATTAGAATCTTTAACTTTTCATTTGAATTTAGAACATGTAATCACTGAGTTAATTAAATTAAATTAGGGTTAGGATCAAATAATTAAGGTCATTGAATAATTTGAAATATTATTGATTTAGGGCTTAATATGGATAGTGCCCAAGCATTTGGATGTTATCACATAAACCCATAAAATTGGTAATATTCGTAGTTTCTTAATTAATTCATTTAATTATAGCTCTAATTAAGTTAGAACTTAAAATTGACAAGAAATAAATGGACATGCATTAAAAAAACCTTTTGTGTTGAAATACATTTTTGAATATAAACTGGAGTATCCTAAAATAACTTAATGTTTCAAAACTTATATTCATTAAAAATGTATTTTCTTACAAGAGGATACTTCCATTCGAAATGCAATTCAGTTAACAATTAAGTATTTAATTAAATTCAAATTATTATTCGAAATGACAAAATACCATGTGAAATTAAAAAGGTATCGATAATGAGCGTTTGTGGGGGTGCATATCCTTCCCCACACGTAATCGAATCCTGAACCCTAATTTTAAAGAAATGAATCTCTAGTTCTTTTTATGGTGTCGGTCTACCAAAGTGACCGGTGGAGACTCCAAAAGTATTTTTCAAGAATACATAAAAGGAAAATAAATTTTACGGTTAATTAAGTCAAAAACCTGATTTAACGTAAAAACCCCACTTTTCAAAGATAAATGAACTAAAATGGACAAAAACCCTAATTTTCAAAGAATCGATCATCAACCTATTTTTCACGCGTTCGATTTTAAAATGGTCGCAACACGTTGTTACACTTGAACAACCCAACCAAGCGCAATACGAAAATCTGATTCAATCAACAATCCACAAGTTTTCTCCCACGAAGACCGGAAAAACATCGTCAAAGAAAAAAAAATAGCCTGCAATTCCGCTTCGTTTGAATCCATCATTCCCAAAGGTCCTGAAAGCACAGCCACAATCTAACTAGAGGAATCACGGAGAACTCCTCCAAACCTTGCCGGACCCGGCTTACCCCTTGTCGAACCATTAACATTAAATTTCACATAACCCGAAGGCGGAGGGGACCAGCTAATTCCCACTCGAGCATCCAACCCCGTCGGCGATGTAGAACATAAGCTAGGACATCACCACCATTGCACCTCCTCAACCCATCTAGAGACATGTGACACGCGCACCAAAAAATACAAACGCAGCTTAATCAAGAAAAAAACTTCCTCCATCGGCAATCGCTTTGAATTAAAAATACGTTCGTTGCGAGCGAGCCACAAAGACCACAATAATACAGCCATACACGCTATCCACCATTTTTGCACATCCCCTGAAAGCAAACAATACATATTCGGACCCACCACCTCCTTTAGGCTACGTGGCAAAGACAAACATACATCCCACCAACTCAGAAACCATCCCCAAACGACACTCACCCTTGGACACGAGAATAAAAAATGCTCCAAATCCTCCTCACCCATGCCATACCACGTACACTGCCGCTAATCCTCCTATAACACAACATCGCGATGTCTCAAGAATGTCATGGTCGGCAACCTCTCCAACCAAATAAACCAAAGAAATATTTGAATCTTAGGCAAAACCAGCACCTTCTATATAAAACCAACCCCATTATCAACATCGTCAAGGGCTTCCAACATTAACCGACTAGTCAAAAGTTGTACCAAAAACTGACCATGCAAATCTAGCTTCCAAACCAACCAATCAACCACCCCAACACGCAGCCAGAACGACAATAAAAACGACCACAATTCCTTTAGCTCTCTTAATTCAAAGCTCCGCGGCTCGTGCCTAAAAAATCATCCCAAGAACTATGTTCAAAGGATCTTATTACCGTATAATCACGGACCATTTCCATTCGATTACAAGCCAATGAAAACAACCGGGGAAAAACCTCATTCAAAGGTTCCTCAAGGCACCGTGGATCATGCCAAAACAAAACACAATCCCCTCGCCAATGATCCCTAGAAAACTAGAAACATCCACCAGTGAACATAGCTCAGGACTCGAACATGCACCCACAATCTATTTTCATACCGGTGAAATCGCACCCATACCAATAGTATTAAGTCACCTCCCCATACTTAGCCGTAATCATAGCATGTCACAATGAATACATGTCCGTAACATACCTCTACGCCCATTTCGATAACAATGCCAAATTCCTAGTGCACAAATGTACCACGCCCAATCCCCCAAATTGACGTGGACGACATACAACCTCTCATCGCACTCTACGCATTTTACGTTGCAAATTGACTCCTCCCCAAAGAAATTGACAATGAATATGATCAATTTTGGCAATTACACCGTTAGGCACAATGAACAAGCCCATATAAAACACTAGTAGCGTTGATAAAACCGAGTTCACAAGCATAACCTGGGCTGCAAAAGATAGTGAGCCTCGTTTCTATCAAGCTAATTTTAGCTGAAAACTCGCCATTACAAGATCCCACATCATATTACTTCGTTGATTCACCCACAACGACAAGCCAAGGTAAGTAAACGGCAATTCTCCCCTATCACAATTCAAAATTGCAACAACGTCATCAACTAAAGAAGTATCATCTCCAATTGCGATCAAATACGATTTATGGAAATTAATTTTCAACCTGAAAAGGTCTCAAAATAATGCAAAAGACGTTGCACACTTTGTGCCGTCTCAATTGACACCTCAAAAAACAACAATGTGTCATTGGCAAACTGTAAGTGGGAGATACATATACCCTCGGCTACACTTAGCCCTTGCATCACACCAACACAATTCGCATTCTCAAGAAGAACATGTAATGCTTTCGCAACAATGACAAAAAGCATCGGCGAGAGCGGATCACCTTGTTACAACCCTCGACCCTTACCAAACTCATTTGCCGCTGACCCATTAAACAACGCAGCTAATCTTGCAGAACTCACACACTTAAAAATCCACTGACGACATGTACTATCAAAGCCCATCCATGCCATAATATCATTCAAAAAAGAAAAATGCACACAATCGTATACCTTCGCAAAGTTAATGTTCAAAATAAAACTACCCTTCTGTAGCCGCGACTTTCTAAAATAATGAATTAATTCATTTGCAAGCAATACTCTATCCACAATCTGTCTCCCACGAATGAATGTTGTTTGAGAATCACTTATAACATCACCCAAGACTCCTTGCAATCACCGTGCCAAAACCATCGCCAAAAGCTTATACATAGAGTTCAGTAAGCTAATCGGCTGAAATCCCCCAACAGCCTTAGATTGTTTTTTCTTTTACAATAAGACTATAAAAGATGAATTGGACCCTCTCAGCAAATTGCCATTCTTATGGAAATTCTGGAGAAAAAACATCTCTTCGAAGAAACTCCCAACTTTTACGATAAAACTCGAAGCTATAATTGTCAGGCCATAACGCCTTGAACCATCCGATTGCCATAAGACATCACTTACTTCCTTTTTCGAGAACGGTCATATTAGAGACAAAGCCACACGCCCATCAATTTGCTTAAACGGGATACTAAAAAATGTATTTTTAAAATATTAACGAGATACTATTATATATAATGACACTTTTATTATATATTATTTTATATTATTTTAAAGTTGAACACTTAAAAGTCACTCATTTAAATATCGATTGGTTTGAATATAATTTATAGAGTTCTTTTTCAGTAAATAACATTTTGAGCCAAAATTAGATATTTGAATTACTTTTAAAAGTTTGTCCCAAAATACAAAGCATGGCATATCACAAGCAAGGCTTAACATTTCAAGAGTTACTTGTTATGGAAGTCATCTATTGTATCATATCAAGAATATGAATTTCTTGTCTTATACCAAGTCACAAGTGTAAGTATTCGAATATGACATAAGTTTTAATCATTTAGACTAGTTATAAATATGTAAATATGTATGTATATATATATCATATAATATTCAAGTTACTTCTCGCTCAAGTTATCAAACACAAATGTCATGCATAAGTTTCTTGACATGTAAGGTGTCACTCATATAATATCTTAATCATATGTACTTGGCTCATGAAATATCAATCGGAATATGTAACATAGACATGTGACAATTGTTTCTCAAGTTATGTGGATAGCTTAATTTATGATCTCGTGCATTCTTACTAACATAATCTTTCATTCAAAACAATTACAGAGAAGTGCGCAATTCTCATTAGACATCTTTCGCATGTGAAAGCTACTTCAATAGGATACTATTCGATTAGCAACAATTAGATATGAATATCAACTTGCTCAAATTAGAATCATCCTCAAGATCATTCTTATATAAACTTTCATTTGTAAACATCTTATCAAATAAGGATTATTAAAGTTTTGCAAGATATACATTACTTGATACGCAAGTTGCCACAATTCTTCCTTATTAAAGTTTATTCACTCACGTTTGCTTAACAATATAGCCTTGGGAATCGAATCTACAGTGTAGGTACACGAATCCCCAACCAACTGTCACCCATAAAAGAAAATAGTACTCGCAGTACCGGTCAATCCCTCCTACTATCACCAAGTGACCCAAAACATCCCTCCTACTGTCGCCAAATAAGGACCATTATCCCAGACCGTAGTCCACCCCAAACCTGAGCTCTATAGACTCTATGGCATGCCAATTATACCTAAGACTGACTCGAGACCAAGGCCTTAAACATTTATCATCTTTATTAAAACAAAGTGAGCATAGATCCACATCATAGAATCATATCAATGACTCTTAACCCTTTTTCAATCAGGTACACATATTCACCTCATGTGAATCTCAATATTTCATTCTTATTGATCAGTTGGCCTCATAGCCAAGTTCACCCTTGTTAACTCATAAATATATTTCTTTCTTTGTATTCAAGTTATCAAGATCACATGAAGTTAAACATAATCAAGATTTGTTTATCATTTCACAAACAACCATTCTTTTCATGTATGTGTCTTTCAAGTCAAACAAACATCACAAACATATTTAGCAATTTAAAAGTGTAGTTATCTTTTCCACCAAATGCTTATATCACAAAGTACTTTTACTAAAGTACTCACATTTGCCTCCAAGCTTGCGCATTCGTACAACAAACTATTTAATTTAAAGCAATCAAAACTAGAAGGCAATCTCATGAAGGTTTTTAGCCTATCTCGTGACTTTAAACTACACTCACAGTTTTTTCGAGCTATGTTGGTCTCATATCACTACTCCCGATTGCTTTTCTATGACTTTATTAGCTTAGAATCTTGCTTTGCCAACCCTCTCAATCTAACATAACAATAAACACAACATGAATCAAAACTTATCCTTATTTAGAGCAACCATGTCATGCACGTACTATATGAACAAGTTTTAACGCTCTTCAAGTTTGCATACTAGATTTGTCTTTAGACAACCCCTAACTCAACACAAAACAATCCTTATTCAAAATGTAATCTAATCCATCTGATGTTTTCATGATACAGTCCTTCGTTTTTATAAAAAAACAATTCCAAATTCCCATTTTTCCATAAAACAGCCCCCAATTAAATTTGCAAAATAGCGCTTTTGATTTGAAGTACAAAACAAGCCCCATTTTTACAAAACAATCCCTAATTTTCTAGCTTACAAAACAGTCCCTAAAATCATTAAAAATAGTCCAATTATGTAAGCAAAACAATCCCTTAGTAGCATTAGTATTGCAAGTTAGTCCATCCCCTGCTTCACTAGTTTAAAACAATCTATTTTTATTACAAATCAGTCTTTAAGTTTTACATAACAATCATTTCATTTCAATTATAAAACAATCCATCCCCTGCTTCACTAGACATTAGCTACCCCTTTCTTCTTTTCCTTCATTTTGGTCTTGAATTTTTAATTAACTTCAATATTATGCATAAACAAATTAATTAAACTTACTTTTGAATTAGTTGTATTCTTCTACGCCCATTTTGGGGTATAAAAAAACTTCTCCAAACTATCTATGCGGCGTTTGCACTCTCGAACTATGCTAACAAGCCTTGATTCACACAAATGCAATGGACAATAGAAGAGAACTTGAGAAGGCAAGAAGGATTTTAAACAGGAAGAAACTTGTATTAAAGCTTTAAGAGAGAGCTTTACAAGGCTTTCTTAGATTGCTTGATTCTTGAGTGTGTTGCAAATGAAGGGGTGGTCCTATTTATAGGCCTCCACCTCCTTATGGGATGATTCTAGATTGTCCTAGACATGTACAAGTGTATATGGTTCTAGATAACTCTACAAGTATCTATATATGTCCCTAAGTGTCTAATAGATTCTAGAGAGTTCCAGAGACTTCTGAACTTGTCTCGATCTTTCCAAAGTCTTTTAGGGTCTTCTAAGGCCTTTCGGATGTGTCTAAACTTGGGTAGAACCTCCTAGAACGTTGTGGCATTATTTAAAAATGGAAGTAGGGCACTCTAGGCCATTCTAGAAGCTTCATTGGTGCATGCTTTGCCTTAAAACGCCCAAAGAAGTTGAGCTAGCATTGGTTAGCCTTGGTGAATGTTGGCGGGGTGTGACAATATAGACTTCAAGTAGAAGGCGGCAAAAGGAGTTTAATAACATTCGCATTATCAGATTGGACGATGATGCTATCAAGGTTGTGTTCTCATGCAAGGTGAAGACCCTCAAGTATGCTTTTTAAGTAAAGCATATTCTCATATAATTTAAATAATTATTTTTTTAATATATGACATTAATGCATATGCTTCAAGTATAATTTAAATTTAATAATTAATCAAATTGTATTAAAATATAATTATACAAATAAGAAATTAATATATAGATCATTCAAATATGCTTAGTAATTAATGTTATATTAAAAATTAATTTTCATAATCTAATTAATAATAATAAATCTAAATATTGATAACTAATAAACTATTTAAACAATTATTGAATATAATCATGTACTTATATGTCATTTTACTTGTCAAATAATCAAACAACTATCAGTTATCAGTTAATTATACCAAACATTTTTATACAACCAGCTAATGCAATCCGCTAGTCAAATCAGCTAATGCAATTTACTAGTGAAATAGTTAATACAATCCGCTATCAACAATCTGCTAATCACCAAACACGTACCAATTCTTTATCATTCAAAATCATTCTTGGTGTTTTTTTAAAATTATATAAATAATTTTTTACTCACTACGTGTGTGATAAAATCTAATAAGTTATATGCTTATTCAATGATAGTGAATTATTTACTCTAACATTTTTTCAAAAAATAATTAATTATTAAATAGTAAATTATCTATATATGTTTTTTAAAAAATTAAATGAACATACCAAAGAAAATAAGGAATCAAATAATGGCGCTTCTCTTGATCTTATAATTTCTTTAAGTGGGTGAAAAGAAAAGAAGTGTCATTATTTGCCGGGACAGATGTTTATAAGGGTTCGGGGTTCATGAATTCAAATTTCTTTTATTAAAAATTATAATGGATTCCCTTATCATTTTAAGCCTCTGATTTTTAATTCATTTGAATTTTATCAATTTTTTAATAGTTAATTATACTTTGTTTTCGTCTTCTATGATTCTTAGTTCTGTCACTTATTATATAGTTTGTCATTTTTCTTCGTAAGGAAATGATGATTTCAAATATGCCTCAATAAATGGTTTGATTTTAAGTAATGGACTAATTTATAATATTGAAGAGTTAAATCCATTTTTATTAAGATTTGAACTGAACTTGAATGATTGAAATGAACTAGAAGATTAGAAGTACCTTCTTAAAATCCATTTTTATATAATTTTAATAACAAATATAATTTTTTAAATTTTTGTGAATCCTTAATGCAGAAAAAACCATAAATATCCTTCTTGTGTGGGGGGGCTGGGGCCAGCTGCCTCCCTTGGCCAACGAAAGCTAGCCTCTCCCCCTCCTCTTCTTATTTCCTTTGTTTCTTTGTGTTGTCTCTTTTGCTTTAGGTATTTTCTTTGTTCCGTTTCTCTCTCTGGTCTGATTGTTGAGAGTTTCTTTTCTCCGTCAACCATGATTCAGGCCAGAGCTTATTTTTGCGTGGAGGAAGATGGTCACTCTATGGTGGCTTGGGATGTGAAGGATCTGGTTGGCACCCGTTTTCCTCTCCTCCATTTCTCTCATGCAATACGATTAAATAAGATACATATTAATGCTATATAAGCTTATCAAAATGTAATGTTATTATACTATAAAAGCTCAAACTCAAATTATTAATTAAATTTAAACAATCTGTATTAATAAATCCAAACGGGTATTATGGTAATGCTAAAGAAAAATGGTTCATGGTATTATGGATGACGTTAGGGACCTATCTGGTTTGCCGAAAAGGTTTCGTCTTGTTGACAATTTGCATTCGGCTTATTTAATCGTATTAATAAAGGGGAGGCTCTAGGAGCTACGGGACTTTCTGATCACAAAAATTTTAAATACCATAATTTTAACATTAATATGTATTAATCGTATTTAAGAAAAGTTTACAAAGCTAGTTTTTCCCTCTTTTCTCTATAGCCGCCAGCCTTTACTTTTTCTCCTTTTGATTTTATAGGTGGCTATATCAGTTTTAGCACTGATCATTGACCGTTAGTATTTATTTTTATTTTTATTTTTATTATCATTTATTTATATTTCACTTTAGTTTGTTATTTTTGTTTATTTTTATTTTATTTTTTAATAAAAAATTCTTTTATATGACTTTTTTCTTTTTACATATTTTACGAACATTTTGTGACACATTTTAATTTCTCTTTTGTCACACGCTTTACTCTGTTCTTATGGCACACTTCTTCTTTATGACACGTTATTTGCTTATCTCTACAGTAAATTTGCAATCAAGTAGAGATTCTCATGTCGCTCTTATCTGATTTGTGATTGTTGGTAGTCTTTCAGTGGCTATATTCCTTTTTGTGGTTGTTTGTGATATATTCAGATCTATTTTGTGAAGCAACTTGTAAGTTTGTTTTGGTTCGCTCGCCACTCCTTCATCATTTCTAAAGAGCTAGTTGAATAAAGACAAATGTGTACTATTAACAATTACTGGGTTACTATGGATGATGGACGTCAGATTCAAAAGAAGGCTTCGATTATTATTGCGCCTTTGGATTTTTTTCGTACATTCTTTAGTTTCAATAAAATTCAGCATTGCTTTAAGCTTAAAAAATAAAAATGCTTATTTAAAGTTTTATTTTTATATAGTCATCAATATTCAATTAATTGGTCGACTAATTCAAATCGTGTATTGTAGTTACTCGTTGTGGTGATGACTCAACCAACCAATTTACTCCATTTACAACATCAATATTTGTACTTAAATTAAATTTATATAATCGATATTTTGTTAATTAGTAAAATTAAATTTAAAATAGTTGTGTCAAAATTGTTTGTAGGTTCGGAAAAATATTTAACTTAATATCATGTGTGCTTTGAAAAGAAGAAGTCGTCATCTATTGTCTCGAACTTACATTCTCTATAAAATCACTTTTTAAAAAGATTTTAAAAATACTTTTTGAAATAAGAAATTCGAGTAACTTGCAAATTTAAGAGTCAGATTTACGTGTGGGAAGGTTAAAAGACCCTCACTTTTTATAAAGGTGCGACTACAAGTTTTAATTTAAAATGCAATCCTTTGAATGAATGCAAATTTTTGCAAATAATATCTCTATCGTGAATAATTACGAAAGTCGTAATCTAGTATGTTTGGACACTACCTCGTTAATTAACACAATAAAATAACATTGCCTTATTTTTAAAATATGAAAAATTGTGAATGATGTTCTTATGTTACTAATAATTACCAAAGTAAATTCAAAACCATATTGCTAATAATTACCAAAGTAAATTCAAAATCATAACCCTAAGCACCAAACTAAACTCTTGTACCCTAAATTTGACAAAGTTGTGTATAAAAAATTTTGTGCATTACTCATGTTAAAAAATGCTATATTTTAATATACAATATGTGTAGAAAAAAGTATACACATTCCTTAAAATTTGAATCTCTAACTAGAAGAATCTGAACCCTAAATTCTAAAGCATTAAACTCTAAATTTAACAAGCATGTGTAAATTAGAGTAGTTATCAAATATAATTTAGGGTAAAATACTTAAATCATCACTCAACTTTGCTCTATGACCTATTTTGGTCACTAAACTTTCAAAACACTCAATTTACTCATTAAACTTTACTTTCTGACCTATTTTGATCACTCTGAATTATTTTATTAATACTTTAGTATGACATGGCATATTTTATTATTATTAAATATAAAAAAATTTAAAATAAAAATAAATTATTAGTAAATTACAAAAATCATCACTGAACTTACTCTCCAACCTATTTTGGTCACTGAACTTTCAAAACGATCAATTTACTCACTGAACTTTATACATTGACCTATTTTAGTCACTCCACTGTTAAATAATTAACGGTATTATGACATGGCACACGGAGCCAAAACGACGATGTTTTGAAAAAACCTAATTTGCATCGAAACGACGTCGTTTTATATCCCTATAAAAAAACTTTTTCTTTAATTTTTCCTATAAAACTATTTATTTCTCACAAATAAAATCCTAGCCGCCATGAGTCATCTCAACATCGCCGACGTCGTTTTGATATCCTTCTTCGTTCGTCGTCACCAAAGATTTGATGAAATGAAAGATTACATATTCCACCAACAGTAACAGCAACAAGTTTTAGACGAAAATATGTCTAATTTGACATCTGCATTGGGCGAAGCAAGTGTTTCTTCAAGGAACAGTGCCGGTGGCGCTACGAACCAACCACCTCAATCTCAGCTGGTCAAAAAAAAAGAAACCAACCAGACAATCCAGGTTTCTGTCCAAACTTCAAAAACCATTATCTTAAAAAAACATTGTTCATTACTTTTTAGTTTTTACTACTTCCCTTGTCCCATGAAATTTGTCCAGTATTGACTTTTAAATTATTTTAAATTTTTTAATTAAATAAATTTTATAAAAATATATATTTTTAAACTACTTGATATAAGGTTTATAAAACATATTTTTTCATATTTTTACCAATAATAAATTTAAAGCAATAAATAGTCAAAGTTTAAAAAATTTGACCAAAAAAAGTCAATATTTGACATATTCAGTGAGACGGAGGTAGTACAACTTTTTTGTTTTGGTTTAGTTTGGTTGTTCCCTTGACCAAACCCAGATGCAGAAGTGATAGCTTTTTCACCCAAAACACTCATGGCAACTAACAGATTCATTTGTGAAATCTGCAACAAAGGATTCCAAAGAGACCAAAACCCCCAGCTTCACCAGAGAGGCCATAACTTGCCATGGAAGTTGTTTTCGGTCCCAAACTCGTCTTCTTCACGTGAAGAGCTTGGATTGATCCATCGATGTAAAGATGAATATGCAGTAAGCTGTTTAAGAAGACGGTGAAGTTTTAGGGATAAGAGGGTGATGTCGGTGAGGTTTGGGTAAATTTAGGAATTTTATTTTTTATATTTTAAATCCTACATGTCAACCAAATATTAATAAAAAATCCATGTCACAACCAAATATTAATAAAATAAGCCACATCATCGGGCTGTTAATGAGAAAACAGATGAATGACTAAAATAGGTCAATGTATAAAGTTTAATGAGTAAATTGATCATTTTGAAAGTCCAGTGACCAAAATACGTTAGGGAGCAACGTTTAGTGAAGGTTTTTGTAATTTACCCAAATAATTTATTTATTTTATTTTAAATTATTTTTATATTTAATAATAATAATAAAATATGCAACATCATATCAAAATATTAATAAAATAATTCATAATGATCAAAATAGGTCAAAAACTAAAGTTCAATGAGTAAATTGAGCGTTTTGAAAGTTCAGTGACCAAAATAGATCATAGATCAAAGTTGAGTGATAATTAAAGTATTTTACCCTATAATTTATGATAAAGTACATAAATAGTCACTGAATTATGAAAAATGATTGCTTTAGTCATTGACCTTTCAAAGTTATAAAATGTTCATTAAATTTATCAAACTGTTACAGAATACTCATTTAAATTATCAAGCTTTTACAAAATACTCATTAAATTTATTGAATTGTTACAAAATGGTCATTAAATTAATCGAATTGTTACACTATCATATAACGTCCAATGACCATTTTGTAACAAGTATAAACTTAATGTCATTTTGTAACTTATGGAAGGTCAATGGCTTAAATAATAAGTTTTTCATAGTTTAATGACTATTGTTGTACTTTACCCTATAATTTACGCTATGTTTGGACAAGTATAAATACAATGTCTATAGCATAAAAGGGTAAACTACATTTAAGGTCACTCTATTATTAATAAGGTTACATTTGGATCACAAAGTTATTAAAAGTTACAATTATGTCACCCAATTAATGTTTTAGTTATGATCGGTTACTCATCTATTAAAATACAAACGAAAATCCAAAAAGGTTTGGTATAATGATAATTTTAGTCCTTAAAACTTATATATCCTACCAATTTAGTCATTATTCAAAAATTATTCAATAAATTAACTATTCATATTTAAAATAGTTACAATTTAGTCATTTTTTCTCTCAAATTGTTTGTTCTTCACCGTGCATCATCATTCCTATTTGGGTGCTCGCGGTGACACGAGTTATACCAAACTTGATATTTTCTAATCTTTTTAATAATAAAAATTCAATTACTTAAAAAGTTTAATTATTAGTTTATTTTAAAAATAAAAGGAAAATAATGTAGTCATTCAAAAATATGAACTTCCTAAGAAAACTATATAATAATACGAAAACATGAATTTTTTGTAGAAATTTACACAGAAGCAGTAACTAAAACCTGAAAATTTTCATAAATAATTTTAAATTGATTTTAATGAATTTAATTTTAATGTAGATAGTAAATACAGATCTAAGATTAAAAATAATTATAAATATATTTACATTTATAAATTTGTGTATTGGATTAATTAGTGATTTTAAATGAAGTAATCTACTGTTAACAAGGGTATGCAATCGATTTGGAAGAAGAAAAATAACTAAATTGATATATTTTTATATATAAAGGGTTAATTTTTTTTGAATTGTTTTAAATTAGGAATAAATTAGTAGAATATACAAGTTTTTGGGACTAAAACTATTGTTATACCAAACCTCTTTAAAATATTTGTTTGTATTTTAATAGAAGAGTAACCCGATCGCAAATAAAACTTTAATTGACTGACCCGAATATAAATTTTAATAATATTAGTGATTCAAATGTAACCTTATTAATAATTGATGTGATGTACTTTACTAAACAAATACAATGTTTCATGAATTGAGCTTATTGGACCGAATTGAGCCCAAACCTTGTCGGCCAATCAATTACATCATTTTGTTTTGTTTTTACTTCAAAATCTAAAACCCTCGTCTAAACCCAGCGAGCGCCATCTTCCTCAACACAACCATATTTTCTATTGGTTTTGTTCAAACTTTTGCCTGGAAAATTTTATGAGCTCCCCACGTTTCCCAACCCCAAAACCCTTTTTATCTTCATCATCTAGTAACAGCTTCCAATCGAAGTATCCGAAATTTATTTTTTAAACAAGTTTTCCGACATTAAATTCCAGTGCTGCGGCCGAAATCTTCACCTTCTGGTATACCCACTTCTCTTTATTTGTTTTGGACGATATCTCTACATTTTAATTGTTGGGTATTGATGTTTAATTTGTTTGTTTGATTAGATGTTGGGGCAATCCTTGCGGAAGGCTCGACCTGCACTTTGGAACTTTTCTCCTATTGCTAGAAAAGAAGTATTTATGTCTTTTGCTTTCTTTCTCTATTTTTTTGTTACTAGTTAAATTTTCTTCACGTTATGAACTAAGTAACATTGAAAATATTTAGGCATGGCGTAGTGTTTTTTTTTAGGAATTAAACACTAACTAGAATTAAAATTCCAGCATTCTCCCAACGGATTGTTGAATTTGATACTTACATTTTGCTACAATGTAAAAGTTAGACGGTGAAAACCCAAATCATAGTTGATTAAAAATGTCTATATAGTATATGATCAACTGTAATATAATTGTTCTATTTTCAAAGTAATAGCACTCCCTTTATCTCTAAAATCTTAACAAGGTTGCATTTCTAATTTTAGTTCTTATATATTCTATCTAAATGCAGATTTTGTGATGTTACCTTAAAAAAGGGAAACTGAGAATGTTGTAATTATTTTTGTTTCACAGCAGATGCACCACGCTCTTGCCCAATTAACATCCAGTTCATCGGAAGAGCAAGAAGTCATCAGTACCCCAAATATGAATCGTAACAGTAACCAGTTCTTTGAATTAAATAGAGTTGAGGTTGTTCAAGCATTGAATACTTTGAGAAAACAACCGGATAAGGCTTTGTTGTTTTTTAACCAATTGAAAGAAGATGGGTTTTCTCATGATGTTTGTACATATGCATCTATTGTAAGAATATTGTATAAGTGGGGTTGGGAAAGGAAATTGGATTCGGTGTTGTTGGAAATCATTAGGAAAGAGAAGTATTTAGGTTTTGAAGTCATGGATTTGTTTGAAACTCTTGATGAGGGGCTTGAGGGAGAAGACTCGAAGCTTTTGGTCCGGTTGTCCAATGCACTGGTGAAGGCATATGTCAGTGTTGGAATGTTTGATGAAGTTATTGATATCTTATTTCAAACTCGAAGACGGGGATTTGTTCCAGATATATTCCCATGTAATTTTCTTATGAATCGTTTGATTCATTGTGGGAAAGTTGATATGGCTGTAGCTTTCTATCAACAGTTGAAGAAACTTGGATTGAAGCCAAATAATCATACTTATGGCATTGTAATTAAAGCACTTTGCAGAAAGGGTAGTTTTGATGAAGCTGTTGACATTTTTCAAGAGATGGATGAAGCAAAAGTTATACCGAATGCTTTTGCTTACACAACTTATATCGAAGGGCTTTGTATGCATAGAAGAACAGATTTGGGCTATAAGGTGCTTAAAGCTTGGAGGGATGCAAAGATTCCTCTTGATTCCTTTGCTTATTTAGTTGTGATTAAAGGCTTCTGTGATGAGATGAAACCGGAAGAAGCTGAAGATGTTTTATTTGAGGCAAAAAAGCATGGCATTGTTCTTGATGTGCTTCATTATGGTGCCTTGATAAAAGGATATTGCAACTGCGGGAATTTAGTAAAAGCTTTGGATGTTCACCATGAAATGGAGTCAAAGGGTATCAAAACAAACTGTGTGATTGTGACCTCCATTCTTCAATGCTTGTGTCAGATGGGCCTGGATTTTGAGGCTGTAAATCAATTTAAGAAGTTTAGGGACATTGGGATGTTTCTTGATGAGGTTTGTTATAACGTAGTGGCTGATGCTCTCTGCAAGATGGGTAAAGTAGAAGAAGCTGTAGAATTGATTGATGAGATGAAAAGTAAACAGATTTCCCCTGATATTATTAACTATACCACTTTAATCAATGGATACTGTCTTCAAGGTAAAATTGAAAATGCATTGAATTTGTTCAATGATATGAAGGAGAATGGTCACAAGCTTGATATAATTTCTTACAGTGTCCTTGCTGGGGGATTAGCTAGAAACGGTCTTACACGAGAGGCCCTTGATCTTTTGATTGATGTAGAGAAACAAGGTTTGGAGCCTAAAACTGTCATGTACAAAATGATCATTAAAGGTTTATGTATAAGTGGAAAGGTGAAGAAAGCTGAAGCTTTCTTTGATTGTTTACCTAGGAATTTTGAAAATTATGCTGCCTTAGTTGATGGTTATATTGAAGCAAGACTCACAAAAAACGCATTTGAATTATTTCTTAAGCTGTCTCAGCAGGGATTTCTAGTGAGTAAGGCTTCTTGCTCAAAACTGCTTAGTTGTCTTTGCATGGATGGTGATAATGACAAAGCTCTTATGTTACTGAAGGTCATGTTTGCTTTGAATGTCGAGCCTACCAAATTAATGTACAGTAAACTCATCGGTGCATTTTGTCAGGCAGGAAATTTGAGAAAGGCCAAATGGTTGTTCGATAAAATGATTGATAGAGGGCTAACACCTGATCTAGTTATCTACACAATAATGATAAGTGGCTACTGCAAGGTGAATCTTTTGCAGGAAGCCGTGAATCTTTTCAATAATATGAAGGAGATAGGAGTTGAGCCTGATGTTATCACTTATACGGTCTTGCTTAACAGCCATAAAAAAACAAATTTGAGATCTCTTTCCAGTCCTGATGCAACACTAAATAAAGACAAGACAGTAACGGATGCTTCAACTTTGTGGAGTGAAATGATATGCAAGGGAGTAGAACCTGATGTTGTTTGCTATACAGTTCTGATTGATCAGTATTGTAGGACAAACAATCTTCAAGATGCAATTAGGATCTTTGATGAAATGATTGATGCTGGATTAGAACCTGATAACGTGACATATACTGCTCTTATATCTGGCTATTGTAAAAGAGGATACGTAGAGAAGGCTGTAAACCTTGTTAATGGAATGTTAAATAGGGGCATACAGCCAGATAAATGTACCATGTCAACCTTGCACCATGGTATCTTAAAAGCCAAGAGAGTTGTGAGAAGTAAGTATCTCTGTGATTGAAGTGGTTGATTTATCTTAGCACTGAAATGTTTGGAGGTACATTGAATTGTACAATGCCACTAAACTCATTTCATTGTATTTTGCCTTGCAGGGTAGCAATACTCCATACAAGGCGGTTTATCTTATCTATACCTTGAAGTATCCTATTAACATGTATCAGGCTAAGGAAAGTTTTCTCTCTATGCGTGTTGAAGCTTTTTGCTTTTTCAAGACGTGAGCACTGAAACAATGCAGGTGATATTTTAACTCTTGGTATCAGTTTATCATATTCTTTGAATGCATTTTGTATATCTGATCTTCACTTTGGTTTTGTCATTTATCCGTTGGAATTATATGATGTGAAAAGTAAAAGTTGGATATGGGTGCAGTTTTAAAATTGACTAATCATAGGGATAAGTCATTCTCTTTTTGTTCTTGTTTAATTTCAGTCTGAACCATTTGATTGTTCAAAACATACACTTATGATGGCTTATTAATTCTCTTGCACATGGGATGATTGAATATGCCGAATTCCCTTGTAATTACTTTTACTATGTAGCTGAAGGACGTGAAACTGCCTTATTTTATCCTGAGGTTTTGTATTCAAGATCACATTGATAATTGACGAAGGGAGATGTATATCTTCCTTACAACTTAAGGAAAATTTTTCTTGTATTATGTTTTTGCAATTTGCTCTAAAGGCACTGCCTTCCTTTATGCTTTTAATCTTTCTATGGTGTTTTTCATTTTAATATTAACTTGATTTTTCAGGTTAGAGAAATCAATTTGCTTGATGATTATTAACATAGTTCGTGACAGATTTGCAATTGTTTTTTATGGAAAGAAGATCAGGGATCAGTAAAAGGGGCAAAGAGTAAGTTGGAATACAAGATTGTCACCCAAAACCAGAAGGTGGACTAGGGTTGAAAGACATGGCCTGATGGATCAAAGTTTGCCTCACCAGTAACCTATGGCTTATTCTGGTAAAAGCAGTATCATTATGGGTGACTTTGATTGAAGATTATGTTTTTAAAAGCAGCAGCATAGTGGAGACTCCTAACAAGAGTTACAGCTAGTGCTTCAACATGTATACTTAAGCTGAGAACTAGTCACTCAGATCATGCAGAGATGCAACATAAATTGTAGAAGTGGTTGACTAACAAGCAGAGATGCAACAAACTTTGTTAAAGCATACACTGTTGAATTTGACAGCTGCAAGTTCACTGAGGACTTTGCCGGATGCCGGTATCTTGCAAAACAGAAGGTTCCAACTCTCACTATCTTGTTTTAACAGGTTTGGGTTGGTGATGAGATCATATTTGGCTGATAATTTTATTTGTTGGTTTTGTGGACGCAGAAAATACCATTCATCTCTAATGAGTTGGCCTTGGAGCGTGAAGGTAAGGACAAATACTAGTGCAATTCCAATGTTTCCTGGAAATGGATTGGTGAATGGATTCAAGTATCATTTTCACTCGAAACCATCCACTATTCCTCAACCATGTATCTGATTTTCTCATTTTTCTTATTTGTCTCTGTATTGTTTGTTCTGTTGTTATTTCATTGAACACCCTAAAAATGTTTTGTGATATATGTTGTTAAATGGAAGAATTCTGCTTCATGAACTAGTCATAATAGCTTCCAAATGGATCTTGCTTAACTTTGCAGTATTGATGCTGGATGGTGCTTATTTTCACATTATATATTTAATCTTGTGTGTGCTCACTCGCTCAGATAACTCACCTCAAACTTGATCCTATGGGCAATATGTTGAGGAGCTATTGTTCTGCAAGTGGGACGTGGGAACATGGCAATGGAAGCACAGCATTTGTACAACCTGAAACAGAGTAACAGATTCACGGTGCCATGCTGTAGTTGGGGTGAGTACAAGTAAGATAACATTCTTAAAGCATATCCTTTCAAATGTTGCATACCGAATACCAGCCAGTACTGGAGCCTTTATTGAATTCAAACTAACAATGCTACTAAGGAAAATCCCCTTTATTTTAGGAATGGCTTTAGGATCATATCTAGTATCAGGGTGATTATCAGAGCCTCTACTGTCCTAAGAGGACTTTTGACTCGTTCCATCATTATATTGTTTATGGTGATAATAGTTGCAATGTATCCCCCCTCTACCCTTGTCAGTTTTATACAGACCCCAGCTTCTGAATTCCAAACATCTCACTACCAAATGCCAACACCTGAGCAAGTTGGTGTAGCGCCTGAAATTCTCCTTGCTTTTATGTTTGAGCTTGGTCATACTGGACCTGGTATGTTTGAGCTTGGTCATACTGGACCTGGTCCCATCCATTTTTCACTCTCAATAGAGCAGTCCTCAATGCATGCATTGGCACTCGAGTCTATGCAAAGTTTGATGGGTTAAGGTAAACGACGAGACTGACATAATGAGATTTAGGTTGCTACAGATTAGATAATATGGAATGATTTTGTTAGTAAATATTCCAGGAAGCATCTTCCGGAACATTTTTCCCATGTAGATGTGACATAAAAAAATATTTATCAGAAAAATAATTTTATTATTAGAGAATGAGTGCGATAGAATATTTAAATAAAGTTTATTTTATGTTCAAGAAATATTTAAATAAAGAATTTTCAATCATATGTTAACTTTATTTTATGTATTAACTATTATTTTTAATAATTGATTAACCGAAACTGTTTAAACTTTAATGGTATGTTAATTAATTGATAATTTTAGTGGTTATATCGGTTAATAGTTACAGTTAATAGTCACGGTTTATTTTACACACTTTTATTTGTTTGGGCTAAAAAATGATGGATAAATATGTCCATTCGAGACTGTTTGATAAAGAGATTGAGTAAACGTTTATTTGGACTGTTAAACTCAACAAAAAATGCAACCTAAATATGTGGAGCATGAGTATTATATACTTTAGCGGTCAAGTTACTTTTGAAAGACAAGATGGATAACGATTTAGGCTTAGTTTAAAATTGCTTTTCAATAGTGTGGTAAAAAAATGTTTTGAAAAAGTATTTGTTTAAAAGTGCGCATAAAATCTAAAGAAACAAAAATAAAATTAAATTCAAGACCAAAAAATAGGGATCGGCAAAGAAAGAAACACGTGTTAACATTTGTTAAAAGAAGGACACGTATTAAACGAGTCTTGCCTCTAGAAACGAAATGAGGTGTAGCCGTGTAGGGCAGGACAACCATGTTGATTCTACCACATTCTTTCATCCCAAACAGCTGTCAACATATAAATTCTTTTATGATCTTTTTAACATAGAGTTATATTATAATTGATTTTAATTATGTTCAAATAATCTATTTATACACATGTAAATGAATCGCATTTAATTATTTGTATAAAAGTAAAAAATAAATTCATTTAATTACTACTTAATAAATTATAAATAATACTAATACATTTTTCATCCAACGTACATAATATATAAAAGTTGAGTTTTTCCTATTCTAGAAGTGTGTGAAGTGATTTGAGCACGACAAGCCACGTGATTTACTACAAAATCAGACTGTCACACGATCTTTTAGATAAGATTAACAATTGTTTGGATAAGACCATTATTGTAGGATATAAATATATAGATTTACATGATAGTATGATATATCAATCAAGTTTGTATCCATTAAATGTATAAATCTAAAAACAAAAATAAACGCTCTTAATATTATCATTATTTGCCTATTTGGCAAGAAGAAAAAAAAGTTGCTATATATTTAGAGGCCGGGGTGCCCTTTTGTTTCTATTGTGAATAGGTAGAATAACAAAAGGAAAAGTAGAGCTGTCTGCAACTTATCCTTTTACAGTCCAGAGCTCACTCATGGATTCCAAGGAAACAAAATGGTATGAAGATGGATTGAAGATGATTGAGGAGGTGACCACAAATGCTGAACATATTCAAGATGAGTTATTGAGGGGAATACTAAGTAGAAATGCAGGAACAGAGTATTTAAGGCGATTCCTCCATGGCCAAGCTGACAAGCAACCCTTCAAGAAAAATGTTCCCATTGTTACCTACGAAGATCTGAAGCCCTACATTGATCGGATTGCTAATGGGGAGACGCCGGATATCCTTTTAGCTGAACCCATCACAGGGTTCTTTATGAGGTATGGATTTGTTGTTTCTGTGTGTTTCATTGTATTGTTTGTTTCGTCTTAATTATTGATCTATCATATTCATCTGTTTGATAATATGCAGCTCTGGGACTTCAGGAGGGCAGCCAAAGCTGATGCCTGTCACTGCTGAGGTTACTAAGAAGAGTGAATTATTTCGTACCTTGTACGAATCTCCGGTGATGAAGTAAGGAACTCATCCTGAGTCTGTTAATTTTAAATGTTCATAATTGGATATTGGCCGGCAAAAGAAAACTTATCAGTTTATCTATTTGGTTTTAAAGGCAGTTTGGTGACATAAACAAAGCCGGTAAAAGAATGGAATTTATGTTTGCCAGACCAGAGATTGAAACTCCTAGTGGTCTCAAGGCAACATCTGTTACAACAAGCATATACAAGGGGAGTGGGTTTAGAGCCATGTTGCCTAAGCTTTACACAAGCCCCGTTGAGACCATTTTTTGCCCAGAAACCCAACAGAGCTTGTACTGTCAGTTGCTTTTTGGTTTAATCCAACGAGATGAAGTTGTCATGATCGGCTCAACCTTTGCATCTACGGTGCTAAGAGCTATCAAGTTTTTAGAAAACCACTGGCAAGAGATGTGCTCTGACATAAAAACAGGTCAAATAAGCCATTGGATCACGGACTCGGGATGCAAAAATGCAGCATCATCGATCCTGAAGCCTAATCCAGTGCTGGCTGACTTGATAGAGAACATATGTAATTGTAAATCATGGGAAGGAATGATTACAAAACTATGGCCTAAAGCAAAATATGTCAGTTGCGTATGTACGGGCGTTATGAAGCAATATACCGCAGAACTAGAGTTTTATTGCGCAGGGCTCCCTTTAGTTTCAGCTTTATATGCTTCCTCGGAAGCTCACTGTGGGGTTAATTTAGAACCTCTATGCAAACCTTCAGATGCCTCGTACACATTCCTCCCTAACATGGCTTACTTTGAATTCCTTCCTGTGAGGAACGATGGTGATAAATCTATTGAAATGAGCAGTATCAATGAAGATCTTGAACCTGTTGATCTCGTAAATGTGAAGCCTGGTCATTGTTACGAACTACTTGTCACAACTTCTACAGGTAACGTTTTCTCCTTTGTAAGCCGAACCATTTAATCTAATGCCATGTTCTAATTTTGCAGTATACATCTTAGTTCCTAGTACATTAACCTGTTAGATAATGATCTAATCTTGGTTGATGATATTCCTTTATTTCAGGTTTATATCGATATAAAGTTGGAGATATTATTAAGGTGACTGGTTTCCACAACAATTCACCTCAATGCCAATTTTTGGAGAGGCAAAATGTTGCTATAAGTGTAGATCAGGAGAAAACAAGCGAAACAGACCTGTTCAAGGCTGTGACAGAAGCAAAGGCTCTTCTTGATCCACTCGGGCTCGTCTTGACGGAGTACACTAGCTATGCTGATACTTCCTCAGCACCAGGTCACTATGTCTTGTTTTGGGAGCTTAAGGAAAAAGAAGGCAACCATTGCAAAGAGCCTGACCCAAAGACAATGGTAGAATGTTGCTTTAGAATGGAAGAATCATTGCATTATACATATAAAATCTATAGGAAAAATAATATAATAGCACCTTTGGAGATTAGGGTTGTGAAACAGGGAACTTTTGAGGCACTGATGGATTACTATGTGTCGAAAGGAGCTTCGTTAAGCCAATACAAGAGACCTAGTTGCATTAAATCAAAGGAAGCCTTGATGATATTGGATTCAAGAGTGATAGGAAAGTTTTTCAGCCCTAAACCACCTCTATAAGAGTTGCTTTATTTCTTGTTTAAGTGCTTAAGATGACACAATCCTTCCAATATTTTAAAAATTTACACGAGAATTATTACATGTAAGTTTATGAAACTTTTGAAGCACTAATGGATTACTATTTATTATTTTAGTTTAAGTAAGTTGTTATTTCCTTTCTCTTTTTTTTATTTTTTATTTTGCTATGTTTGATATTATTATTTACAAGAATTAATAAAGTGACATGATAGCAAAAGGCAGTTTCCGACAAAGGCAATAGAGTCGATTATAGAACCGGATGAAGACTAACGTGGCTCACAACCAACATAAAAGGCTAAGACAGAGACATCAAGACAGGAGATCTCTATTGCTTTCTTGCTTTTGTCGAAAATCACCTTATCTTGAGCTTATCTTTTTGTCTTCCCTTTAATTGCATGCTTGAAATTCTTTTAAGAACATAGGAATGTGCACCGAAGAACGAGAAATCACTAACCGATTTTTGAAGAATAAACACCCCTTTTTGAGAGAATAATATAGTCAGGAAGCAGGATCTAAAAGCAAATCTTATATTATTTGACAGAGACGATAATCTTGTTGAATCTCCAAAGGGATGTCGTCTAAGATGCTGGTGCGCAAAGCCAAGAAAGCCATGAAATAGAATTGTCAAGAAAAAGCATCAGCTGCCTTATTTTCACACCCGGGACGTACTGGATCTCAAAATCAAACCCCATTAACTTACAAACCCATTTTTGTTGCTCCTCTGCCATATTGTGTTGACCCATTAAAAAATGGAGACTTCGTTGATCTATCCGAACAATAAAATACCTTCCCATGAGATCATGATGCCACTTTTGAACAGCCAACACTAGCCATTAACTCCCTTTCATAGACTGATTTAAATTGAGCCCGAGCAGAAAATTCTTGGCTAAGAAAAGCAATAGGACGCTCATCTTGTATTAAAACTGCACCAATCCCAGTCCGGAAGTATCAGTTTCAACAACAAAAACTTTGATAAAATCGGGTAAGGCCAAGATAGGTAAAGTAACCATAGCCTTTTTAAGAGAATCAAAAGCCAATTGAGCATCCTCATTCCAACAAAAAAAAACATCTTTTTTAAAGCAATTGGGTAAGAGGCCTCGCTAGGTTCCTATAGTCCCGAACTAACTTCCTATAATAACCAGTGAGTCTTAAAAATCCCCTTAATCCTTTAACATCTTTGGGGGTTGGCCAATTGATCATGCTAGCTATTTTGTCCGGATTGGTAGCAACTCTACTTGTTGAAATGAAATGCCCCAAATACTCAAGTTGCGGCTGTTCAAAATGGCACTTCTTTCGATTGACGGCTAAGTTATGTTATTGTAAAATCTGTAACACCTTAAGCAAATGACCCAAGTGAGCACAGAAATCTGCACTATAGATTAATGTCATCAAAAAAGACTAATGCAAACTTGCCTAAGAAAGGTCGAAATATATCATTCATCAAAGCTTGAAAAGTCGAGGGAGTATTTGTCAAACCAAAAGACATAACTAAAAACTCATAATGACCTTCATGAGTACGAAATGTTGTTTTGGCTATATCTTCCTTGCAAACTCGGATTTGATGGTACCCTGATCATAGATCCAATTTTGAGAAATCGGCAACACCGCCAAGCTCATCCAATAACTCAACAATTGCTGGAATAGGAAATTTATCCGGAATGGTGATCTTATTAATGGTTCGGTAATCAACACAAAATCGTCAACTATCATCCTTTTTGCAAACTAGTAACACAAGGCTAAAGAAAGGACTCGTGCTCGGTTGGGTAATACATGCTGCCATTATTTCTTTGACAAGGCACTCGATCTCATTTTTATAATAATGAGAATAACGGTATGGGCGTATATTAGGTGGTTGAGACCCTTCCTTGAGCCAGATAGCATGATCATGACTTCTACTTGGTGGTAGCCTTCTTGGTTCCTCAAATAAATTCTTGAATTCCATCATTAATTACTGCAATACTTTGAATAAGGTTTTAAGTGAACCTATTGATTTAGATAACGAAGGATCACCTCGAATAACCTTTGTCTTCCCTTCTACTCTAAACTTTAACGTCAATATTTTGAACTTGGCTTGAATATCTCCTAAGTTTCCGGCCACTCTAACCCAAGGACAATATTAGCACTGCCCAAGTTAAACAAAAATAATCTTGTATGATTTGCAAGCCAACAATCCACAACTCCACTCGCTTACAACTGCCATACTCTTTACCCTACAAAATTTTCTCTGAAATTTTCTTATTCTTCTTTTGAGGAATCTTTATCAATTTTAGGTGATCTTCTTGAAAATGAGAGATGGGAATGGTATTTTCCGAATGGATTTCGTTGTTGGCAACAATTTTACGGGGGATTTACAACATGATTTACAATTTTCCGGTGTAGATCTATGTTTTATGGGTGGAACTTCCATCCATGAACAATGGTTTTCTTCCATGAATGGAAGTTTCTCTCTTGGATTCCGGTTATTAATGATGATTCTTCTTTATGATTCTTCCTTTTCGGTTGGTTTTCCTTTTCCGAATTAGATTTTATCCTTCGATTCGTCGATGTTGGTAAGTTTTGAATTCTTACGGTGGATTTGTTTGAATTACTGGTGGATATTCACCATATTTTGGATTGTTCGGATGAATTCTTTTAGTTTCATGGTTTTCTACATTGATTACAACATCATGGTTGATATTTTCGATGATGTCTTCGCAGGAAATCATTGTTCTACAGTTGTTACCGGTTATTTCTATGGTGTTTTTCTGTTGATTGTTGCCAGAATCTATGGCTGCCCAGCCCTTGCAAAGACATCTCCATCTTGCGAAATGGTAGTTACTAGCAGTTACCTTCAAATTTGAACGGCTTTAATGGCATTTCCACCATGTATTACTTTTCCGAATAATATACGATGATGGTGACAAGAATTCATGGCTGTCCGGTCATGGCATTTTCCTCTTCCACATGTGCAAAGGTGGTTTCTAACGGTTACCAATTCAAATTGGGTGGTTACTTGGAGAATGCACAAAAAACTGACACGTGTGCGTTGATAGTTTTAGGTGGTTTTAGCATGTGCAATGTAATTCACGTCACATGCTTTCCCCATCAACATGGATCTTTGTGGAACTAATCATTGATTTAGGTCGAATCTATTTAGTAGATATCCATATGCTTCGTGGGGCTCTTACCACGTCTAGGCAGTCCACTGTGGATTGTATCTCTTGCCATTACACTAGGGCCTCTCAGTGATGTTGTGCGTGTGCATGACACAATGACCGATATAGTAGTAGCCGTGTATGCTTGGATCTCTGCTTTGCATGTCAAGGTCGATGAACTACATGTCATAACAAGGGTTTCTCAATGCTTTTCTCTACGACTACATGCTACTTGTGATGGCATGAATCACATTATTGATGGTGTGCACCTTTAAATCGATTCGAAATTGGCGAAGGCTGGTGGCTAGCCTTGCCTGTCACATTGAGGATTATATGTTGGAACTATTAGATGCTTGGGAACCCTTCGACAGTTCACGCCTTTGAGCTCTATGTAATTGCTAAAGCTCCCCAGGTGATCTTTCTTTGTAAAACAAGAATGAATAAGGCCTGACTTCTTCATATTAAAAAGGTACTTGATAATTTGATATGGAAGGTTGCTTGTCTGTGGACAGTGGCCAAGGTTGCACTGGTTGGGCAATACTATGGAATAAACAGGTTGGATGCGTGCTCTCTTCATACTCCAACCTTCATATTGATGTCATCATTACTGCTGGTGGTGATGTTTTTTGATTCACGGGAATGCATAGACATTATGATCGTGAACTTAATGAACGAACATGGGCTTTACTTGATCAACTTGGCACAAGATCAGATTTGCCTTGGCTTGTTGGGGCGATCTTAATAAAATCCTACCTGGCAACAAAAAGCAAGGGGGCGCCGTGGCCCACTCATCGATATCCATCAGTTCCGTGATGTGCTAGATCGCAGACATCTTTTGATATACGCCCTAGTTGGGGCTGGTTTACATGGCACAAATCTAGCTCCTCGACTCATACTATGTGTGAATGCCTTGATCAATTCTTAGCCACTCTTAGATCAAAGGCCATGTTTCTCACAGGGTTATCACAGAGTTTGCAAACGAGTATGATAATTGCTATATTCTCATGGACACTCAGAGTACTACTCCATCACTATCTAATCACCATTATGGTGATTACTTTAAATTTGATGCATGTTGGGCAACTGAAGATGCATGCCGAGAACATGTAGTTCGCGGTTAGGATAATTTTAATGTCTCGACCCTATCTAAAATTGCATATGTTGGTGCTGCTCTTGATTCATGGCAGAAAGATAGGCGGACCACTTCTAATTCTTGAATTAAAGACCTATGAAAACAAATTGAGATTATTCTCAATGGTCGTATGGATGCTAACTCTTTGCAAGTTATGTTTGAGGCAAAAGCTAAATTAAAAGGCCTCCTTGATAAAGATGAAGCGTATTGGGCACAACCATCACGTGTTCAATGGCTTCGTGATGGTGACAGAAACATACAATTTTCCATGCTTGAGCAACGGGTAGAAAGAAGAAAAATCATGTACGGGATCTTACAGGTTCGGATGGAGTATGGTATAATAAGATGGATGACATGCTTGGCATTGCCCAAGATTATTTTGGTGACCTATATCAGACTGACAATTGTGTGCCTTCATCTGAAATTCTTGATAGTATTCATCATTCTACCATTGATGATATGAATGCTACACTTTGTGCTCCATTCACCAAAGAAGAAGTTCATCATGCTTTATTCCAGATTCGCCGTCCAAAGCACCGGGCATTGATGACTTACCAGCGAGCTTTTACATAAAATATTGGGACATTGTGGGAGACAATGTTATCCAACTTTGTCTTGATGTTCTTAATGACAGATTTAGTATGTCTGATGTTAATAAATTTGTTCTTGTTTTGATCCCTAAAGTCGAAGAATCAGCGTCGATGTGGAAATATCGACCAATTAGCTTGTGTACTATTGTATAAAAAGCAATCTCTAAATTGCTTGTGATCCGTCTTAGACTGTTGATGCCAATATGCATAGATGAAGAACAAGCTGCATTTGTTTCAGTTCGCCAAATCTCAGATAACATTCTTGTAGCTCATGAGATTTTCCATTATATGTAGTATTCAAAGAACGGATCAAAAAAAGGGGCAACTTTGAAGCTTGACATAGAGAAGGCTTATAACCGTGTAGAATGGTCTTTCCTTCAGGTTGTGATGCTCAAGCTCGGATTTGAATCTTAGTTGGTTGATTTGATCGTGAGGTGTATTACTACTATCATATACCAGGTCATGTTAAATGGTGCATTATCTGATGTGATTATCCCTACTTGAGGGATACGGTAAGAGGATCATTTGTCTTCTTTTCTATTTCTCTTCTACATACAAGGATTGTTAGCTCTTCTTCACAAAGCAAAAACTCATGGATTTATTCAGGGTATTCGTGCAAGCCTGGATGGTCCTCGCATCACTCATCTATTGTATGCTGATGATAGTTTATTGTTTGTCAAGAATTCAGTTCTAGAGATTACTCGTGTAAAATAGATTCGAGATACTTATTTTGCTTCATCTGGTCAAAAAATCAATTATGACAAATCAATGATCTATTTCATCCCATCTACATCTCAAGTGAGTTGTGCCCGCTTTCAGGAGGTATTCCCTATTCGGGAAGTTAATGATCCGAGACATTATCTGGGTATGCTATTGATTATTGGGAAGAATAAATGTATGAAAGGATAGACAAAAAATCTATGACCCTATGGTGGCCGTGAAGTGTTTCTTAAAGTTGTTGCTCAAGCCTTGCCTTTTTATGTTATGACTTGTACATGATTCTTGACTGTCTTATTTCTCAAATTGTCAGTGTTATGTGAAACTATTAGTGGTCGGGGCGGATTTCAAGTAGGGGATGGCCTATGGTAGCTTGGCAATAACTTTGTGCACCCAAGAGAGCTGGTGGACTTGCATTTTGTGATCTTCATCAGTTCAACATTGCATTGTTGGGAAAACAAGTATGGCAATTATTGACTAACCCTCAATCAGTGGTTTCCCGTGTTCTTTCTTGTAAGTATTTTTGCAAGAAAGAATGTTCTAGATGCGAGACTTAGGGACAAGACATCCTATTCTTGGCGATCTATTTATAACGTTATACATGAGCTTCGAGATGGGTTCTTCTGGCATATTGGTATTGATAGTGCTTCTCCTATATTCAAATCAAATTGGGGAGGGGCACAACGAGTCTATTTCACTAAGAATTATGCTATGGCTAACCTAATCCATTGGTTTGTGGAGACTTCATGATCTATTCTTACAATGGATGGGGTGCAAATAAGGTCCAACAAGTATTCACTCTTGTAGATGCCGACATCATTCTTCACCGCTCATTTGCTAATAGATGTCCAAATGTCTTGATCCGGTGCAATCATTCTAATGGGACTTATTCTACTCGGTCAGGTTATGCTTGGTTGATGAGATAGTTTCATGAGTTGAATCCTCCTCCGAAGCTATGATATACATTGTCCAAGATCAAGGTGTTATCGAAGATAAAGATCTTTATATGGCGTGTTGCACATGAAGCCCTTCCTGTTAATGCTCGAATTGGAGTCCATAATTCTCTAGATGATATTTATCCATTGTGTCAGTCTAATGTCGAGATAATTTTGCATGCATTGAGAGATTGTTCTTCCACCCGAGAGGTTTATACAATTTTCAAATTGTTGGGGAGAGCACTTATTGATCGGTCATCAACTTGTTTTGAATGGTTTGAGAATTGTGCATCAATCCTTACAGAGGACATGTTCGCTGGGTTCGTGGTGCTTTTATGAAATGTGTGGAATTGACGTAATACGTTGGTACATGATAAAAAAAATTACAACCCGCTTTCCTTATTGTGTAAAATGCACAACATCTACATAATGAATATAATGCTGCTAAAATTACTCCTTTACTATATGGTTTTTCGCAAGTTGGAGCATTAACAAATTGGACTAAACCTCTGTTGGGCACAATCAAGCTTTCGGTGGATGACATGTTTCAATCTCAAACAGGACATCGTGCGGTGGTTATTCTTGCACGGGATCACAAAGGTTTAGTATTAGCAGGATGTGCACAGACCCTTCCGAGAGCGTCAGCAGCAGAAGCAGTCGAAAGTCATGCTTTCTACTAAGCTATTCTATTGCTTTGGACCAAGGATTGTCGAAAGTAGTGATTGAGGGAGATGTGGAAAACATGGCTAATATGCTTCTTTCTCGGGCCAAGGATAGATAGACATTCGCACAAGACTTGGCCGAAGCTAGGGACTTACTACAATGGCATCATCATATATTGGTTGCCTTCACTCACCGATCGAGAAATATGGCAGCTCATACTTTAGCACATTGGGCTTTTACTGAATAACAATGTAATTATTTTTATTTTGAATGTCCCAATTGTATTGAACAAATTGTAATTGACGATGCTATTAATGGATAATTTTAGTGGGTACTCTTTTCCCCCTAAGGGGTTGGCATTAGACCTTCTAATGTTGACTGTAAATGGGGTTTTTAACGAGGCCCGTATTTTATTTCAAAAAAAATAGATAATCTCTTTAATATTTGGAAGGACTAGACAAATGTATTAAATCTAGAAAATAATCTTAGAAAAAATATTAAAATATAGATTAAACTTGAGCACTAGTTTAATAACTTGATCATATGACCGTTGTTCGTAGGTGTTGAAACCATTTTTTACGCGGGAAAATAGCTTGACATTTTAATTTTGAAAATTAGGGTTTTTGTCTTTTTTAATTTGATTTTGAAAATTATTTTGGAGTAGGTACTGGTCACTTCGACGTATACCAGACACCATAAAAACAACCAAAGATTCATTCTTTTAAAATTGGGTTCGAGAGTCTGTTACACGTGGGGAAGGATTAGCACTAGGGGTGTTCAAAAATACTCGTCCTAAACTATCCGACCCACCTACCCGATTGAAAATTACCGAGTATTTATTTGAAAATACTAGAATTTTTCGGGCCGAGTACCCGACCCGTAATTTTTCCCTGGTATTCGAGTTGGGTCAGGGCCAAAAAAATTTTATAACCGGATACCCAACCCGGTAATTTTAATACTTATATATTTTAAATTTTAAATTCTATTATTATTATTTTATGTTTCTTACTATTTTCCCTAAAATTAGTTTTAAATCCCTAATTTCTTTTTATACTTGTATTATATACTTTTAAGTTTTAAAATTTTCAAAAATAATTATATTAATTTGTTAATAAGAGATTCGAAAGAAAAATCATGTTCGAGATTAATATTTTTAATACCTTTTTGTCAATAAACTTTAATATATATATATATATATCTAAATATTTCTCTCTTAAAACTAACCCCAAAACAATATTTTTTGTGTTTGAAATATATATCATGAAATTTTATATGTTATATAAAAAAGTGAACCGAGTACCTGAATTTTGCGGGTACCCGATTTACGGGTACCTGGTTCTTATGGGCCGGGTCACAAGCCGACTTTTTGGTACCTAAAAATTCTGGATACCCGAATATGAACACCCCTAATTAGCACCCCACAAACGCCTATTATTGGTACCTTTTATTTTACATGGCATTTTAGCATTTCGAATAATATTTTAAATTTAATTTATCCTTTAATTATTAACTGGATTTAAGATCCAAATGGAGATATTCCTTTTATAAGGAAATATATTTTATCCAAATATGAGATTAAAAGTGCCCTTTTACGTTCGAGGCACCCCATTCATATAAAAAATATATTTCCAACATAAAATGTTTTAATGCATAATATATTATTGGCCCTGTATAGGAATTAGCGGATAGCTGATAGCGGATTACATTAGCTAATACTGATTGCATTAGTTGATTTGACTAGCGAATTGTATTAGCTAATTGTATAAAAGTGTTTGATAAAATTAACTAATAGTTGATAGTTGTTTGATTATTTAAACAAGCAAATGGACATATAAGGACATGATTATTTTCGATACTTGTTTGAATAGTTTATTAGTTATCAATATTGTATCTATTAATATTAATTAGATTATAAAAATTATTTTTTAATATAACATTATTAGACATATTTGAAGAATCTATATATTAATTTATTATTTATATAATTATTTTTAGTACAATTTAATTAATTATTAAATTTAAATACAAATATAAATGTGTGAAAATAAAAGAAAAATAAAAAGTATTAGTTTACAAATATCACAATATAAATACGTGGGGTTGAAAATTAAAATAGAAAAAGGTTAAATTTAAGTTATTTGGAGATTTTTTATAATTGTTAAGGGTAAAGAGGTCTTTATAACTCTAATGTCAAAACCTCTAATTTTAAAAAGCTCTTATTACAACTTTTTTTAAAATTAGAGGTTTCACCACAATCTGCTATTCCAATCCGCTATTCACCAAACATCTACATTAGCGGATTTGACCAGCCAAACCTTTAATTTTAGCTCAAACCTCCAATTCTGGCTCAAACCGCTATTTACCAAACATGGCCATTGTCTTGCTTATTTTAAGTTCTAAGTTAAAGAGGCCCTAATTAATTAAATTATTTTAGACTATGAATATTATTAAATTTAAAGGCTTTTATGAGATAGTACCAATTGCTTGAGCTCCATCTATATCAAAACCCCTTGTAACGATCCGAATTTCTAAGTCAACATTTATGTGTTTACTCGAATTATGGACCTTTGTGTTGGTTGGAGTAAATGGACCTATTGGGCCAAGTTTGGGCCTTTTTGGATGAGAAATTAGCTTCATGATCTTGGGTGGTGACTAAATGGTAGAAAGGATGGAAGTTGGGGTTTATAGGGTGAATATACCACTTTTGAATAAAGTGGGCTTATCTCTCATTTATTTCCTTGTTCTCTACATGGGATTAAGAGAAAAAGCAAGACCACCCTTTTTTCCTTCATCTTTCTTCTCCCACTCATCTCACTACTTTTCAAGCTTGGTTTTAAATCTAAAAATCCCAACTTTATGCATCATTTCTTCCAATCAAGGTCTAAGATTTTAGCATGTTAATCTCATCTCCATAAGCTTCAAGAAAAGCATAGTTTTGAGGTGGAAAAGCAAGGATTTCATTTAAGGTTTTTGGTGGTTTAAAGCTTGCAGAAAACCTTCCTTTATTTTTGAAGGGTGTAAATTCGTAGTAAATTCTTGATAAATCTTGGGTTCAAGTATTGATACAATTTTCATGTGTTTGTGGTGGAAATAAGGTGATTTGGGTTTATTCAAGTTTAAGCTAAGGAGAAGAAGTTGAGGATTTTGAGTGTGTGAAGTAAATCCGGGTTTGTTGCTTAAGGTCAATACATTCCTGACTCCTTGATTCTTGAATATCCTAAAGTAATTGCCTTGCTTGATATTGTGGTTAATGATGCTAGCTTTGGTGTTAAAGTTTCTTAGAGCCTTTAATGGTGAATTTAGAATTAGTTGTTAATAATGTGTAAAATGGTAGCAAACCATCCTAATTATCTTCTATAAGATGTAGGAATAAGTTAAGAGGCCTAAGGTTACATGCTAGGGGCCTGGGGAGTGATTTCCCGAGCTTTGGAAGCCATTTCTGGGCTTCGATATCGATACGTCGGGAGCCTGTACTGATACCCTGTGTTATAATTGATGAACACTAACAAAATTTAAATGGGGTATCGATATGTTTAAGATGGGTATCGGTACCACTATTTCATTGAAATTGTAGTAGCTTAAATCGATATCGGTACGCTTGGAGCCATATCAATATTGATTGGCGTATCGGTACGCAGAGTTCGGGTACCGGTACACAGAGTTCGGGTACCGGTACGGGGTGTTAGTTTAGCCCTTATTTCGTATAAACTGAGTATCAGTATGCAGGGTTTGTGTGTCGGTACGGGGTTAGTGGTCAACCTCATCATGTAAAGATGAGTATCGGTACACATAGTCTAGGTATCGGTACCTAGAGGGGCGTATCAATACCCCCAAGTGGGTATCGATATTGCCTAGACAATCTGGTCAGAAAATATAAAGCTGAGTTCGAGGAGTTGATAATTCGAGGACTATGGTCTCATGAGCTTCTAAGGTACTAAAATGAATTGTAAAACTGAGAAACCGAGGTTTAACCCTCATAGATGAGATAATGTGTATTAACTTGATAAATGATGACTCTTGATAACCGTAAAGGTTAGTGTCATACCTTGGGGCATTTGTTGAATGGTTTGGCTTGGTGCCACTTACCTCTTGGTGAGGTGTATGAATGCTTGGGGAGTATGTTTTATCTTACAGTTGATGAAAAAGGAATCTAGATGTCCTAGAGTCAGTACTAAGATACTTATATAAGGGGATGTGTACTTTGGGCTAAGTGATTAAGTACATCCGACGTACCCACAGGCTGAGCGATTTGGGTGTGATTAGATCCTATCTGTGGCTATGGTGATCCGGATAAGGGATTAACTTGATATACTGAGTGAGCTCGAGTAACATGATTGGCTGAGTGACCTTAGGTAAAGACTACTTGTGGCTAATGTGATCCAAGTATGTTTAGGACGTATCTGTGGCTATGGTGATTCGGATATGGTCCATTGACCCAATGACTGTGTGAACACGGGTAACCCGTTGGCTGTGTGAGCACGAGTAAAGTAGGGCTTCGTTGGCCATTATAGAGATGATGTATGGATGTACTTATATATGTGTATGGATGCTATAGATGATAGCTTATGCACCCGATGGCTGAGTGATCAGGGTAGGATATATATTAACTCGATGGGCTATGTGAGCTCGAGTATCTCGATAGGCTATGTGACCTCGGGTATGGTAAAGCTTGTGGATTATATAAGGCTTGTTGTAGACTTAATGGTGCCTAGAGATAGGTGATCTAAAAACTCTATCTAGTGTAGGCTAGAAGATATCTTTAACACCCATAACATATACTCGGAATACGAATATACATTACAGATGCTACTAAAACATGTATTGAAAACTAGCTTAAATATATATATTTTATATCGGTAAATAGCACTTTTCAAAATTTTCATCTAAAAACAATTCTAGAAAATAGTAGCTAGTATTAACCCTGAATTGGTTTATAAAGTATAAAATTAAGTTATTTGGAAAAAAAAACTTTATTCAGGTTGAAAACGTCGCTTGCTGCCTAGATCCTTTATTGTTTATGAAAATTTTACGTGATAAGGTTTAAACGTTGAGTCAAACCATTTTACTTTCATAATATCATATATCAAAACATAGTCAAGCTTTTATCATGTAAACATTAGCATGATATGTATTCTCTCATAAACATACATTTATTATGCAGTCATTTGCATATACTTTATCATGATCATACTTTGTCAAGCAATCATTTGCATATCATGTATTCTTTCATATACTTCATGTGTCATGTATCGTATAAATCATGTATCATCACTACCATATGATTCATGTATCATCAATATCATGTATCACCACTATCATGTGATTCATGTATCATCATGCAATCATTTGCATGCTCGTGATTTATTATATAACCTTCTTGTATTATTATTAACGTGTATGGATAGAGGCCTATGGAAACCCTGTAGCCTATCTACACCATAGTGCTTTGTAGAGTACGTACTCAGGAGGACGCTCTTTGCTCCTCATATAAGGACGCTCTTTGCTCCTTATATTAAAAACACCTCACTAGTGCCATTTGCACCCCAGGGTGTATCTTGTTTCATTTTAATCTTGTCATTATCCATATTTCATGTATGAATAATGCTTCATCATTTATGTACACAATAATTCGTACCTAGTATTCCTTCAAGCTTGCCATGTCGAGCAATGTATCATATCATGTATTATAGAGAAATGCAATACCATTTTCAATGAAATGCACTCACCTGGGACATTTATTAACTTGCTTCACTAAGCTCTATTCATTCTTTTCCTTTATGAACCTCAAATCTTTTTTTTTGAATCCAACTTCATTTATCACATGCATGTAAATAAATATTTGTTAAACTCACTTCTAACAATATTTCAATTAGGCTATTTAAGAATTCAACATAAAAATTTCCATAAATTCCTTCATTCCTTATACTGTCAAATACCTCATTTTGGTCCTTAATAACCATTTCGAACTTTAAATAATTCTTCCAAACTTACTAACTAATTTTAGATACAGAATATCTAAATTTTCATTTCTGGCAGCTTTGTACTACCTTCAAAGATTTATTTCTATAAAATAATATAAAACTCAGAATCCGATTCCGTTTGTTCTGAAAGAAACTAGATTCAATAAGGTTTTCACCCATATAAATTAATATTCCAGTTTCAACTTGTACGATTTATGACGAATTTTCAAAGTCAATTTCCAGTGTTAATTTCGGAACAGACTGGTGCTATATTTTCTGACCTTTCGTCACTTAAAAATTCATATCTTTCTACTCGGAACTCGAAATCAGTTTCTGTTTATTGGACACGAAACTAGATGAACAAATCTTTATATCGGTATAAAATTCAACATCTAACCCTTTTCATAGAATTTATGGTGAATTTTCAAACTCACTGCCAAAATCCAGTTTTTACACAATTTCCATAAATAGCTTCAACGTTTATACTAACTTCTCCCTACTTCTCAACTTATTTTTTTACCAAATATATATTATGGTCCTTAATGACCATTTTGAACATAAAACAATTGTTCAAGCTCAATTTGAACAATTTCCAGTACTACCTGTTCGTTTTTGACTAATATATTTTTAGTCCTTAAACTTTATAAGAATCACATTTTAATCACTACTTTTACCTTTGTACATTTAATTCATGTACAAACCAAATATTTAATCATTTTATATTTTCTAGAAATTTTCCACTAATTTACAATCTTTATCAATTCAACCTTCACAAAAATTCTTATTTTCAAAAAGGTCCCTAAACTTTCATTCCTTGTCATTTCAATCCTTTTAGCTTAGTTTCACTATTGAATCATCAAATCTATCAAGTATTCATAAATTTAAGACCAGCCCTATAACTTTCTTGAATTTCCAAAAAGGTCCTTAAATTTTCAAGAATTGCCGAATGGTCCTCCAATTTCAAAAAAAAATCAATTTGATCCCTAATCATCAATTCATGCTATTTCAAACATAATTCATCATTTCCAATGCTAAAATAAATTTTCCAATAATTTCCCTTAATTTTCAATAATTTTCGAAATAGTCACCAAAATTCCAACTTGGGAAATTATTCAATCTAACATCAAAATCAACCTCCTAACGTCATAATTCCTTCAATTTCACCTTAATTTAACATCACAATCAAAATCCCTAAATTTTAGGGTTAGGTTTAGGGTTAGGGTTTATAACTTAAACATGGAATTTATCCAAAATTCGCACTTGATTCCATGTTTACAACATTAATTCTACCATAGACAACCTTAATTCCATCAAATAACATCAAAAGCATAATATTCCTTAATCAAGAACATAACTCATGCTTATCTATTTCAAATAAAATACCATCAAAATGTAGAGAACCAAGCATAGATCAATTTACCTCAATTAATTTTGCTTGAAATCTAACTTTGATCCTTGAATTTTGATCTTGAAAATTTGAAAACCCTAGCCCCTTTTATTTTTGGGTATTTCGAACATCCAAGGAAGATGAAAATATTGTGTTTTCGTATTTCTTTAAAATAAATACACCTGTTAAAGATTAAATGAATTTTTAATTCATTTAAATAGTGAAATTACCATCTTGCCCTTTTATTATAATGACCATGATTTAATGTCATAAAATCAATGGCTAAGATTTAATCCATGTTTTTTTCACCTTTCAAATTTATCCTCAAAGTTCCAAGATATTTCAAAAATGTCATCCTTGGCAAATGACCAATTTACCCTCCAACTATACATTAATTACATCAAAATTGCCACTCCATTAAAATTGAACCAAATTGGTTCCAATCCAACCAGCCATATCCCAAAATATCTTATATTTTTATTTATGGCATTTATTCGATCCAAATATTCGAATTTCACTCAATACGATTTCTAAATTTTCTTCTTGCGAACTTTAAAGCTTTATAGCCACTAATATAAGCCTCTTAACACAAAAGTGTCACTCTTGGGGTGAACTATTTATTTATGGGGTTAACTTACATAACTTTTGAAAATTACACTTTGGTGCCTAAACTTTACCAAAGTTTATACTTTGGCCACAAAACTTTCAAAATTTCCATTTTAGTCACCGAACTTCAAATCCCACTTCAATTTTCCTCAAACTTTTACCAACTTTGAAAGTACCCAATTTAACTCACTATCTATCACATGATACTTTTAAACCTTAAAATTTTCATTTTATAAAGACTTAGACTGAATTTTCTTAACTCAGTCTATTATTCCGATAGTTATAAAAAATCTCCATAAAAATAAAATTTCTCTTAGAAATCCTTTATCAATAATCCATTCAAATATTCTTTACTTTTGCTAAGTCCAAAATATCGATTAGAAATACTTTTATGGGACATTCCCGAAGGTCACCCATCCTAATATTTTTATTCAATCCAAATTCAATACTTTCTACTGTATTGTAATTCTCAAAACTGATATCAAGGTTCTTATTTCGATCAAATTCACCCCTATACTGAATAAAATCACTTGTTGGGGAAATTTACACTTCAGTCCCCAAACTTTTCCAAGTTCACATTTTAACCCCCTAAACTTTCAAAAATTACAATTTAGTCACTAGTCTAAAAATTGGGATATTACAATTCCTCCACCCTTAAGAAAATTCTTCCTCGAATTTTCATTGTCTACTCGTTTCAACCAACTTCGTATTTTGTTTGTTCATTCTTTCTTCAGTTTCTCAAAGGATTTTCTTTACTTTAGGATTCTCCAAAGGATTTTTATCCAGCAAAATTTTTCTTATTCCTTAACTCTTTAACTCCGTATGCTAAGATTTTTTTCATTGGTTCTTCTTCATAAGTCAAATTCGGTTGTAATTTGATTTCCTCAAGAATAATGACATGTGAAGGATCTGTTCGACACCTCCGAAGCATCGACACATAGAACACATCATGAATTTTACATATATCCTTCGGTACCACTAGTTGGTAAGCCACTGGTCCAATCCTTTTTAAAGTCTCATATGACTTAATAAATCTAAGACTAAGCTTTCTTCTCCCTATCTACATATGTCGTTTGTCAATTTGCTCCAACTTAAAGATTGTTCTAAATAATTCTTACCTTGTCTTCTATTTCTTGAACTAGATCAACTCCACTTATCTTTGAATCACTTTGTACATTTCAATCTTGTAACTTATATCAATTAGGTTAAGTCTTGCATTTTTCTCCCTATAAAACCCCAAATGATGTCATTCTAATACTTGTTTGATAACTATTATTTCAAGCAACTTAGCTAAAAGAAGATACCTTTCTCATGATCCAGAGAATTTCATAATACAAGCTCTAATCATATCTTATAAAATTTGAATAATCCACTCTAACTGTTCATCTGACTTACTCTTATAATCCTGTACTTTACCAAATTTAGCTTTACCTTCTCATTTTCAAAACATTCTTTGTCTAACTTATAAGCTCTCAATCTTGTTCAAATAAGCTGGTTTAACATGAAATTTTATTATCTCAAGTTCAAATTTCTTTGCGCCATCAAATACCTTAAATTTTTGTGATCCATATAAATATAACACTTCTCACCATATATATAATATCACCAGATCTCTTAAGTAAAAACTACAGCCATCGTCTCTAAATCATGTATCAGGTAATTTCTTTCATGGGTCGTAGGCTGTCTCAAATATAGGCTACTACACGATCCTCTTGTATTAATACACATCTCAAACCACAATATGAAGCATCACTATAAAAATTTTATTCCTTCCAATGCTCTGACTATATTAGAACTGATAGTTTTGTCAAAGCTTTCTTAAACTAGTCAAGAATGTCTTGACACATCTCAATCCATTCAACCGGGACTTCCTTTCATAATAACTTGTCCCCTTTTTAGGACTAACTTTTATTCCTTCTATTAATATTACATGCAAGAAATATAACTTATGTTAACCAAAATTCGCACTTGGAGAATTTGGCATATAACTGCTTGTCTCTCAATAACAAGTACTTATTCTTAATAATTATCTCACTTAATTGTTGATAATATGTACTTAATCGTAATGAGCCATTTTTCTTCTTTACAATTAACATCGGAACACCCTATGGTGTTACACTCGGTCGAATATAACCTCAGTTTAACATCCCCTTATAATTGAGTCTTTTAACTCCTTTAATTTAGTTGGTTCCATTTCATACGATACCATCCATAGTAATTTTGTTCCCAAATAAATATCAATTATATACTGTATCTTTTTATCTGGTGGTAGTCCTGACAATTCATCAAGAAACATATCTGAAAATTCCTATACATTAGGAATATTATCTATCTACTACTTGCATATCCACCACATGTACTATATAAACCTCTTATCCATTACATAACATTTTCTAAGTCTTTGTTAACTTCCACCATGACCTCATCCTTTAGGTGAAATAACTACAAATTTCTTAATTTGAATAGACTTTCTAGTCTGCTCTTTTGGATAATCCATTATAAATACTCACATCTGTGCTTCTCAGTCGTCATCAGATCAACTACTAATTTACCCAACTTATTATATTCTAACTCGTACTTTTAAATAGTATGATTGCTTTGTTTCAAACTTAAATATTATTGAAATATTTTCTTCTTATACTGATTACTAATATATATTGCTTTAAACACTTCTAAAAAATTATCCTTAGAAACGGTTACCATCTGTACAGTATTCTTCCACCAATCTCAAGCATATTCCCTTAACAAGGATACAACTTCTTCTAACTTTTCTGCACCATGAATAATTTTAATCTTTTCCATCATAATCTTCACATTATTTAGCCCTAAATTGATGGCCACTAGACCGTCTTCACCATAATATTCAGAACTTCTAACTTTTTAAGCTCCTTAGCCTTTTTATACCTTTATCGGAGTTAGAGATACAACATAATATACCTCAATTACTTATCTCTAATCTTCCTCCTGATCAATACACTTAATTGTGTTTTGTGATCCACCAGTATCTACTATTGGTTATCATTCAATAACTTATTCAATATTATTCATACTAGTGAGGAGCCACGTCAAGTTATACAAGTAGTACATCTTTATCATAATATCATAGGGGCATGTACTTATTAACAAATCATTTCTGACTTAATTTAGCCTCTAGAATCTGCTAAACCTTTACTCTAATACCAACAAATGCAACACCCATAACGTATACTCGTGATACGAATATACATTACAGATGCTACTAAAACATGTACTGAAAACTGGTTTAAATATATATTTTTTATATCGGTAAATAACACTTTTCAAAATTTTCATCTGAAAACATTTCTAGACAATCGTAGCTAGTTTTAACCTTGAATTAGTTTATAAAGTATAAAATTAAGTTATTTGAAAAAAACTTTATTCAGGGAGAAAACGTCGCTTGCTGCCTAGATCCTTTATTGTTTATGAAAATTTTATGTAATAAGGTTTAAACGTTGAGTCAAACCATTTTACTTTCATAATATCATATATCATAACATAGTCAAGCTTTTATCATGTAAACATATGCATGATATGTATTCTATCATGAACATAAATTTATTATGCAGTCATTTGCATATACTTTATCATGATCATACTTTGTCAAGCAATCATTTGCATATCATGTAATCTTTCATATACTTCATGTTTCATGTATCATCAATATCATGTATCATCATGCAATCATTTGCATGCTCGTGATTTATCATATAACCTTCCTGTATTATTATTATTAAGTTGTCTGGATAGAGGCCCATGGAAACCCCGTAGCCTATCTGCACTATAGTGCTTTGTAGAGTACGTACTCGAGAGGATGCTCTTTGCTCCTCATATAAAGACGCTCTTTGCTCCTTATATTAAAAACACCTCGCTAGTGCCATTTGCACCCCAGGGTGTATCTTGTTTCATTTTAATCTTGTCATTATCTATATTTCATGTATGCATAATGCATCATCATTTATGCACACAATAATTCGTACCTGGTATTCCTTCAAGCTTGCCATGTCGAGCAATGTATCATATCATGTATTATAGAGAAATGCAATGCCATTTCCAATGAAATGCACACATTTAGAAATGCACTCACCTGGGCCATTTATTAACTTGCTTCACTAAGCTCTATTCGTTATTTTCCTTTATAAAACCTCAAATGTTCTTTTTGTTTTGAATCCAACTTCATTTATCACATGCATGTAAATAAATATTTGTTAAACTCACTTCTAACAATATTTTAATTAGGCTATTTAAGAATTCAACATAAAAATTTCCATAAATTCCTTCATTCCTTATACTGTCAAATACCTCATTTTGGTCCTTAATAACCATTTTGAACTTTAAATAATTCTTCCAAACTTACTAACTAATTTTAGATACAGAATATCTAAACTTTCATTTCTGGCAGCTTTGTACTACCTTCAAAGATTTATTTCTATAAAATAATCTAAACCTCGAAATCCGATTCTGTTTGTTCTGAAAGAAACTAAATTCAATAATATTTTCACTCATATAAATTAATAGCCCAGATTCAACTTGTACGATTTATGATGAATTTTCAAAGTCAATTTCCAGTGTTAATTTCGTAACAGACTGGTGCTATGTTTTCTAACCTTTCGTCACTTAGAAATTCATATATTTCTACTCGGACTCGAAATCAGTTTCCGTTTGTTGGAAACGAAACTAGATGAACAAATCTTTACATCGGTATAAAATTCTCCATCTAACCCTTTTCATAGAATTTATGGTGAATTTTCAAACTCACTGCCAAAATCCAATTTTTACACAATTTCCATAAATAGCTTCAACTCTTATACTAACTTCTCCCTACTTCTCTACTTATTTTTTTACCAAATATTCATTATGGTCCTTAATGACCATTTTGAACATAAAACAAATTTTCAAGCTCAATTTGAACAATTTCCAATACTACCTCTTCATTTTGAACTAATATCCTTTTAGTCCTTAACCTTTATAAGAATCACATTTTAATCACTACTTTTACATTTGTACATTTAATTCATATACAAACCAAATATTTAATAATTTTATATTTTCTAGAAAATTTCCACTAATTTCCAATCTTTATCAATTCAACCTTCACAAAAATTCTTATTTTCAAAAAGGTCCCTAAACTTTCATTCCTTGTCATTTCAATCCTTTTAGCTTCCTTTCAGTATTGAATCATCAAATCTATCAAGTATTCATAAATTTAATACCAGTCCTATAACTTTCTTGAATTTCCAAAAAGGTCCCTAGATTTTCAAGAATTGCCGAATGGTCCTCCAATTTCAAAAAAAATTCAATTTGATCCCTAATCATCAATTCATGCTATTTCAAACATAATTCATCATTTCCAATGCTAAAAAAATTTTTCTAATAATTTCCCCTAATTTTCAATAATTTTCGAAATAGTCACCAAAATTCCAACTTGGGAAATTATTCAATCTAACATCAAAATGAACCTCCTAACTTCATAATTCCTTCAATTTCATCCTTAATTTAACATCACAATCAAAATACCTAAATTCTAAGGTTAGGGTTAGGGTTTATAACTTAAACATGGAATTTATCCAAAATTCACACTTGATTCCATGTTTACAACATTAATTCTACCATAGTCAACCTTAATTCCATCAAATAACATCAAAAGCATAATCTTCCTTAATCAGGAACATAACTCATACTTATCTATTTCAAATAAAAATACCATCAAAATTTAGAGAACCAAGCATAGATCACTTTACCTCAATTAATTTTGCTTGAAATCTAACTTTGATCCTTGAATTTTGATCTTGAAAATTTGAAAACCCTAGCCTCTTTTATTTTTTGGTATTTCGAACAGCCAAGGAAGATGAAAATATTGTGTTTTCATCTTTCTTTAAAATAAATACACATGTTAAAGATTAAATGAATTTTTAATTCATTTAAATAGTGAAATTACCATCTTGCCCTTTTATTATAATGGCCATGATTTAATCTCATAAAAATCAATGGCTAAGATTTAATCCATGTGTTTTTCACCTTTCAAATTTACCCTTAAAGTTCCAAGATATTTCAAAAATGCCATCCTTGGCAAAGGACCAATTTACCCTCCAACTATACTTTAATTACATCAAAACTTAAAAATTAACACTCCATTAAAATTGAACCAAATTGGTTCCAATCCAACCAGCCATGTCCCAAAATATCTTAGAGTTTTGTTTATGGCATTTATTCGATCCAAATATTCGAATTTCACTCAATACGTTTTCTAAATTTTCTTCTTACGAACTTTAAAGCTTTATAGCCACTAATATAGGTCTCTTACGAAAAATCCAAGTAACGCGAAAGTGTCACTCTTGGGGGTGAACTATTTATTTATGGGGTTGACTTACATAACTTTTGAAAATTACACTTTGGTCCCTGAACTTTTCCAAAGTTTATACAAAACTTTCAAAATTTCCATTTTAGTCACTGAATTTCAAATCCCACTTCAATTTTCCTCAAACTTTTACCAACTTTGAAAGTACCCAATTTAACTCACTCTCTATCACATGATACTTTTAAACCTTAAAATTTTCCTTTTATAAAGACTTAGACTGAATTTTCTTAACTCGGTCTATTATTCCGATAGTTATCGAAAATCTCCATAAAATAAAATTTCTCTTAGAAATCCTTTATTGATAATCCATTCGAATATTCTTTACTTTTGCTATGTCCAAAATATCGATTAGAAATACTTTTATGGGATCTTCCCGAAGGTCACCCATCCTAATATTTCTCTGGTCTGAGCACGCTTAACAATTTTATTCAATCCAAATTCAATATGTTCTACTGTATCTTAATTCTCAAAACCGATATCAAGGTTCTTATTTCGATCAAATTCATCCCTATACTGAATAAAATCACTTGTTGGGAAAATTTACACTTTAGTCCCCAAACTTTTCCAAGTTCACACTTTAACCCCAAAACTTTCAAAAATTACAATTTGGTCACTAGTCTAAAAATTGGGATATTACAATATCTCATAGATAGTGAAAGCTTCTATGCTCTCTTGACTATATTTATCTTGCATACTTATTTTATGATAATCACGAATTGTGGTAGAGTACAAATGTATCATTGAGCTTTGTTAACTTAGCATGCGGATGTGTGATTTTTTCGTGCATAGGTTGACAGGTCATCTTTTGGAGGCGCACATCGACGAGGATTTCCCCAGCACCGCGGTTGATCTAGAGTACAATACTAGTTATTTTAGTTTGGGCTAATGTATTCATAGGACCTTACCACTGTTGAGTCTGTAACTCTATTTAAAATGTTATTTTGTAATATGGTATTTTAAACTTGGAGCTCCTTTTTGTAAACTTATTTAAATGCTTATTTAAGTACATGTATTTTATGGATAATTTGATGATTTGGAAATGGCTAAATTTGTGGTTTTAAATAAAAATTTTGATAGGTCAATTTTGGGTGACCCGAATGTAGTACTTCAGATCTAGATTAGGATCGGGGTGTTATACCTCTAATTTTTAGACAATATTCACTAATTAATTGTTATTCTAATTATTTAAAAGTGATAGTCTTAATTAAAGCTCTAATTAATTAACTAAGTTATTTATCCAATTTTAAGTTGTAATGAATATTAAGTATTCTTCTTCAAAGCCAGTGTTGGATAACACCCCATTGCAAGCAATGGAACACCGTCCAAATTTGGGCCCCAAAGTTTCTTACTTAACACACATTAAATTGCTACAATGATCTCCCTAATTTAATTATTAAATCTTAATTAAAGAACCTAAGGTCTAAGTCTCTAATAATTAATTAAAACTAAGTGGTTGAATTGTCTAGCATACAAAACTACATGTCTAATTTTAAAACATGCATCAACTCTATAATTTAAAGCATTAAAATTAAATAATTAATTAAAAGAACAAGACTAAATCGAAAACAATTGAAACTATAGAGCGGATTTTATTTAAAAATGAGGGCCCAATTACAACTATTGAAAACTTGATGCCCAAACCACAAGAAACCAGAAAGAGGGGTGCGGGCTACACTCAGGGATTCGCAAGCCTATAGGCCCGGATTACACGTCTATTTAAAGGTTCGATCAGGCCACCCATTTTCCTTTTTTCGAATTCTACTCTCTCTCTAACCCTCTCTTTTCTCTCAACTCTCTCTAAAAAAAACTCCTAATTTCCTAGAAAACATGATCTAAATGGATCAAAAATATGCTTTTTGGTTTGGTGTTCTTCCGAGTTCATCGAGAACTCGATGAACACCGAACCTCTCGGCGAAACTCTGCCGCTTATTCTGCTGTTAGATCTTAAGCCACCATACCTCGGTCACCTAAAGCCATTCGCCGGCCACCGTCTCTAAGCCCTTAAACTTTCAAAATTTTTGATTTCAACTCCTAAATCTAAATATAATCACGGTTCATCAGAACCGCTCATCTTCCCCAGCCTAAAACCTAAATCTACCCTTAACCCGAGCCATCTTCAACTCCGACCACACTCAAAATCATCCCGTCAATAGATAAAAGCTTCGATTTGTTCATATATTTTAGTTTCATTTTGTTTCGGGTATACATATAAACTGATATTTAGCTTGTCTTTTTGTAGGAATCGAAAGAGGGAAAGGAATATACCTTTCCGGTTGTGAAGGCACAATTTCGGTTCCTTTCACGACATTGATTGGGCGCTTTGGCATCTCTCCCTTTTTCAGTGACGATTCAGCTCCCTGATGCAAGTTTCTCTCTCCTCCTTTATTACTATTTTAATATGGTAATTATGTTTTAATAAAGGATGTAATTAATCATGACAATTTATTTTTCTTTGGTATTTATAGGTGGGTAGGGTGTGATGCAAAAGATAATGTCACGAGGGTGATGTCACTCGATAAATGGCATTAGCTAAATGGCAAGAAACACATATCCATGTGATCTATGCTTGGTCCAATCCGGCACATGTCCTGGTTTTGGCGGAAAATAGGATTTTTGTATTTGTTGAGAGTAAATTTAACTGTAATGGACTGGCAGATATTAGAAATGAGTTGGAAATCAGTTCGACCATTACATAAAAATCATTTCCCAAACATAGCACCACAGCCACGCATAATCCGTTGAGCCTTGACAAAAAGCTATCAAGCACGATCATAATCAAACAAAAAAAAGTGGACCAAGGCCATTATAGCAGTAACGCATCACCTATTAACACTATAAAGCGTATTTCATCTCCAAAAAGGGCGACCTCGAAAGCATGATCAACTCAAAGGGCGTACAGACACAACACCAGGTTTGTGGAGGATATCTAAACACAGAGGCAACCATGGTCGAAGACAAGGAGATCCTCAGCTCGACCAATCCCTTTCTTTGCCAGTGAGGCGGCCACAACATTACATTCTCTTGAGACGAGTTGAATTTGCTAGTCCAAACCTGCATCATGTTCTAAACAATCAACGATAAGGGGTTTAAACACTATAGGGGAATCTTGGGGATTCAACATCCACTCTACGACCAATTTATTGCCACTTTCAAAAATTATTTTAAATAGCTTTGACCACGACGAGCCACCAGCTAACCGAACAGCTTCATACACTGCCAAAATCTCAGCTGTCGTGGGATCAGACAAGCCGGTAGATTTTGAAAAGTAAAGCAAAGGCTTCCCAAGTTCGTTACGCAGCACACCCCCAATCCCAGCACGACCGAAGCTTCCATACACAGCACCATCGGTACTGAACTTAAGAGAGCTATAAGAGGGGGGAACCACTCAGTCGATCTTTTAGGAAGCTGACAGGGAGCGATCGAGCCAAACAGACTATGGTTAACTAAAACATCACCAATAGATATGCAACTAAGTGGCCAATTTGATTTGCACCACCAACCTAATCTCAGAAGGCATAGATCAAACAAATGGCTACTATTCACCTTAATTCCTTTAAAAATGATTTCATTTCTGTATATCCTGATTGTCCACACGAAACTAAAAAAGCTAAGAATCCAAACTTGGGCGTGAATCCCCACATGAAAAATTCCGTACCATTGAGTTAAAATGTCTCTAATATCGCCCGGAAAAACAAGAACTTTCCACAATAGGCACCATCTTTGCCAAATGGGCCAAATTAAAGAGTAGTGGCAGAACATGTGTGCCTCTATTTCAATGATCTTAGAGCAAAACACATGCACATAATAGGGACTGTTGGGTGAGCAAGCCTCTTTTAGCTAGCTCGCATTTTATAGGGATTCTTCCTTGGACAAGTTTCCATACAAAAGAAGCCACTTTGGGAGGAGTGAGTTTGCACCGAACAAGCAGCCAATTGAATCCATTAGAAGCACCATGCAATGAATTGAGGAGACAAAAGGATTTAGTAGAGAACGCATTATTAGAAGAAGCTGTCCATCTTATGTAATCAGGATGAGAAGGATTAAGTCGACAGACATTAATGGTGTTAATAAAGGATTCCCAAAGGTCACATTCCCAATGAAATAAAGGTCTTCTTAGGAGTATTTTCCATTGCCATACCCCACCCTCGAATTCCCCAAACTCACTAATGGTCTCAGATTTTTTTGACAGCAAGTGCATAAATACGTGGAAAAGCTTCACGCAACGAGAGCTGGCCAGCCCAATTGTCAGACCAAAAGCAATACGTTTAACATCACCAACACAGAATCGAATATTTTTTGAAAATATGTTATCCAAATTAGATGAAGGCGAAACAATGCTCCTCCATATCCAAGATTTGTTAAGACACTCTAACATTGGTTGGCAGAACTGAAGGAGAATTCGGCTCATAAATAGCATAAATCACTCTACGCCACAAACTATCAGGTTCTGACCCGTACCTCCATAGCTATTTGCTAAGCAGAGCACGATTCTTCGTGTGAAAGTCGAATAGGCCCAACCCTCCATACTTGACCGGTAAACACATCGTTTCCTAGCTCACTCAGTGGATGGCTCAGCGGTCAATAGCACCCCATAAGAATCTTGCAACCAATTTAGAGAGTGTAGTACTCACAGAATTTGGCATCAGAAATATTGAAATAAAATAGATAGGCACATTCAAGATGACAACTTTTACCAGCGTGAGTCAGCCACTGAAAGAGAATTAGCTTTACATCCAGCAAGCTTCGCCCTAACTTTATCCACAATTGGATTCCATAATTGAATAGAATTTTTCGAGTGCCCCAAAGGAAGGCCGAGGTAGTTGCAAGGAAAATCTTCGGTCGTGCAATTGATGATATTAGCCCATTGTTCTAATAACGAAGCCTCCACATTAACACCAAGTAGTTTGGACTTATGAAGATTAAGCTTTAGACCTGAAGCTAGTTCAAAACCTCTAAGAATACAGACAATATTCATAATTTGTTGCTCACTAGCTCCACAAAACAAAATGAGATCATCCGCGAACTGTAAGTGAGAGATCTCAATAGAACTATTGCCGATTCGGAACCCATTAAATAAACCCAGTGAAACCGTCTTGTGTAAGAGCGCGATAAGAGCCTCTGCCACAATGTTGAACAATACGGGGGACAACGGGTAGCCTTGACTAAGGCCATGACCAATTGAAGCCATTAACCAGAATCGAGATCAAAGCGGTAGAGATACATAGATTTATCTAGGAACACCACAGATTGCCGAAGCCCATTTCCTGCATAATGAATAATAAGATATTCCAGTCCACAGTATCGTAGGCTTTACGAAAGTCAACTTTAAAAATAACACCAGACTGACCCCTTCTTCTAGTAAAATCGATAATCTCATTTGAAATTAAGGAGCAGTCTAAAATCTGCTTGCCCAGACATAATGCAAATTGAGACTCTTCAACAATTTCTGTAGTAACACGACTAAGCTGAATAGCAAGAACCTTGGCAAGAAGTTTTTAGACACAGCCTACGAGGCTAATAGGACGGTAGTCCTCAATGAGTTCCGAATGCTTAGATTTCGAAATTAAAACGATAAAGGAGTGATTGAAGGAACCATCAAAAATCTTGCCCATAGAAAAATCGATGAAGAACTTTAAGATTTTTTCTTTCAATGACTGCCAGAACTTTTTGAAAAACCCTATGTTGAAGCCATCGGGTCCAGGAGCTTTCGAGCCATCAAGAGAGACTAGTGCAAGCCAGAAAGGAACCTCCAGACTCTTAGCAGACGCAGGGGATAGTCTTTTCAAATTACATTCAAATCTGTCAATAGGGATCGTAGGGGCACAGTTGTAGATATCCTTGAAATAGTTTTCAACCGCTTTTTTCACTCTTAGGATCACAGAAAACTCCACTTCCCACCTTTAATTCTTCAATACAGTTAAACCGTATTCTATTGGATGCGACCATATGAAAAAATTTCGTGTTTCTATCACCTACCTCAAACCACCTTAGTCTCGACTTTTGGAGCCATTCCCGTTCTTCTCTAAGAATACCAGCCCAAAGTTTACCACACAAGGAAGATAGATCTGAGAACAGTTGTAAATTAGACGGATCCCTCAACAAAGCTTGCTCGGTCACCTCACCTACTCTTTCGAGATCTTGTATGGAATCACCACCCGTAACCTTCTTTTCCAAATGCCAAGCTTTGGAGGTATTTTTGCATTCTCGTAACACATTACTAATTCCATAACCTTTAGCCTTATCACATGTAGACTGAATAATCCGAACATACTCCTTTTCATTAGCCCAATGGTCGAACCATTTAAATGGTTTAGGGCCCCAACCCAGTTTCACCAGACAGAGTAATGGGGTTGTGATCAGAAATACACTTGGGTAGAACACACTGAATCAAATCTGGCATAGGGAGACAAATTCATGGGATAATAGGAACCGATCCAACTTGTTGGAAGATGGGTTCTCATGAAGATTCGACCATGTAAACTTGCCCCAAACAGATGGGAGGTCGATAAGAGCAAGGCTATTGATGAACTTGGAGACTTCCACTAGGGCCACCTTATTAACGTCGTCACCCATTCTTTCGTCAGCCGATCTAACAATGTTGAAATTGTCACCCATCAGTACGGGTAGATGCAAACGAGATACGATAGATGATAGGTTAAGAAAGACTTCTTTCCATTTTTTATGATCGTTGGGCGCATAAATGTTCACCAATACACACTTAAAATTGCTTGGGATGATTTTCCCCACAAGAATTATAAAGTTCACCTCAGATACAGTCGAATCGCACTCAAAGAAACTTGGATCCCACTGAACCAACAGATGCAGAAAAGACCATTTTGAAATAAGACGAATTACCACAAATGAGTTTAACAACCCTTTGTTCTACCTGTTGCATTTTTTACTCTTGGAGGAATACCACCCTTTCCCGATTAGCTAAAATTAACCTTTTTACAGAGGTTTTCTTCTCAAATTTGCCTAAGCCCCGTATGTTCCAAGAAAAGAAGAAACAATGGTCCATAGAAAATAGATAAACCCACTGACCTGTCATCCCAATCTATCTAATTGGGTCTGTTCTCCGACTCTAATTCTTCAAACTGCTTGCAAACTTCTTCTTTGTTGGCTTTAAATCGGATACCCAGGGAGTTGCAAACTGCAAGAGTGGACCTCGTCTCGGATACCAACGTTTTGGATTGACTTGAGCACTCATCTTCAGCAAACATGGAATTTTTGAGGAACCGGAAGAATCCCCAGAAACTTTATCCCTTTTTTTTCTTATTTTGTTTAGAGTAGCCAGACACGTGATTCCAAATCTGGAATTTATCAAAGTTCGATCTGAAGACAAAGGGAAATAATCTGCTAGGATTTTTTATTAGTCTAGGCTTAATTGTGAAGAGGCCTGATCCTTTATCCAGCATAGGTTCAATGGGCTCACTAAAGCCCGAAACGGTTTTTAAGGACTCAGAAGCTGCCATGATAGGCACATCAAGAAGCCCTTCATTAGGGACCACGGGATCAGTAGAGATATTGGCCACGCCCAGACTACTAGATAATCCAAGAGGCAAGTCAGGCGCTTGTTTATCGTCCTTAGTCATTGGGGTAGACGATATATCTTAATTACAAAGGTTGTTGGGAACTGGCATAGCTACCATATCATAATAACACTGAGCGAAATCTTCTAAACGGCAGCTTTTGAGAGTGTCTTTTAGACTCTCTGGTGGCTCATCGTCGATCCAACACTGATCGTCCTCAAAATCTGTCGTCGTTGAAATTGTGATTCTGAACAATTTTCCGTTTAGAGTAACCCAAGCAAAAGGTAGAATATCAGAACAATAGCTAACTCCGGTAAGGATACACACAACATCAAAGCGATTTTCTTGTAGAGTATCATCATCTAACTTGACTGGAATACCCCACTTGCTAACATAAATAAAAATATATTGTCATGGGTAAACTCACACTCTTCTAGTTTACCCTTTTACAAAGATCTAAGTAGTTTACCCTTTTACAATGGTAATCGTCTTTAAGTTAGATTGATCTAACTTGACTGGAACACTTAAAATATTATTATTAGAAATCAAAGAAATCTTCTAGTATTACTGATTTTTTGCTTCGATTTGCTCATATATTTTAGTTTCATTTTGTTTCGACTTTACATATAAACTGATTTTTGGCTTGTTTTTTTGCAAGAATCGAAAAAGGAAAAAGGGATATACCTTTTCGGTTGTAAAGGCACAATTTCGGTCTTCGCTCACAGCGTCGATTGGGCACTCCATCGTCTCCCCCTTTTCCAGTGACGATTCAGCTCCCTGATGCAAGTTTCTTTTTCCTTTTTTATTACTATTTTAATATGATAATTATTTTTAATAATGGATGTTATTAGTTTTAATAATTTATCTTTTCTTGGTATTTATAGGTGGGTGGGGTGTGATGCAAAAGATGATGTCATGAGGGTGATGCCACTCGATAGTTGGCACTAGCTAAATGGCAAGAAACACAAATTCATGTGATCTATGTTTAGTCCAATCCAGAGTTGCCACATGTCTTGGTTTTGGCGGGAAATGGAATTTTGTGTTTGTTGAGAGTGGATTTAACTGTAATGGGCGTGCATATTATTAACTCCTAAAAAGTACTAATTTTTATGCATATTTCACAATGCTTTTTCTTGTATTTAAGTGTAAATGTTTGCATTTAGTTGTTAAAATCATATATTTGCATAAGGAGTTAGGGAGTTTGTATTTTGCCAATGTGAATGATTGTTTTGCTAGCATTGGTGCAGGTTAGGAGCAGGGCAGGCTTCGTAGAGCAGCGTAGGAGCAGGAAGCAGGAAAGTAGAAGATAATTTCTAAGTTGCAGTTGGAAAAGTCGTACCAGAGATTACCAAGCTCAGTTGGCATAGAAGTGAAGCCCAATGCCTGGTCAAAGTAGTCGTTGAACCCAACACACATCAGCCCTTAAATTCTAATGGAGATAAGAAGATAGCGCGCTTTATCTTAAGTGCAGAATCAAATTTCAAATTCAATCCACTCTAGGGTTATCCATGCGTGCTTATTTAAAGGAAGAAATCAAACAACTTGGGAGCACGGTGGTGAAAGAGAAAGTTAGAGGTTGCGTGGTTCGACCCTCGTAGACCGAGAGCTTTGGAACATTCGAAGGGCTGCATCGATGGACCTCATTCTTGCCCATTCTCTTAGTTTTTATTTTTATTTAAATGATGATGTGGAGATACGATGATGTTTTTTGGATGGAACCCCCAACTATGAACTAAGCTTTTATAGTTGGTTGGGGATGTTTGCATTTAACGCTCTGTTTATGTTTGGTTTTCAATAATTGGAATGCCTTGGCATTGTTTTCTATCTGGCTAGCACTACCTTTTTTCTAAATTCTTTGACATACAACAGTTGATATTGTTTGCTTATTACACCTTAATATCTTAACAGACTTGAGGGGTAACGATCAGTTGTCAGGTACTAAGGAGAGAAGCTTCAATAAAAGATGTTCAAGTATATGAGCTTACTTCAGAAGTGAATTTACCCCTTGTGAGTATAGATTGAAACTTAATCAAGTTAATTAATGAAAATTTTCACTATAGACATATAAGGGTTTTAACATGGTTAACTTAGGGTATTGTCATCGACAAAGGCAATGACACTCTTAAAATCTGTTTGACAATAAATCCAAGGTAGGACATTATTAATAGCTGGCATAGCTAGCGTAAAAACCATACATCCCTTGCCAACGCTTATTACTCATTTGATTAATTCCTCTTGCCAAACCGTTTTCTTTTCTTTCATTTTATTCCTTTATTTTTTTTTTATCTAAAACAAACCTTCAAATCAATTCAAACATTTTTTTATTCCTTTAACAAGTAAACCATTAAGTAATTAAATTATTGGTCAATCCCTGTGGATATGATACTCAGCTTATTGTTGTATTACTTGTTGACCGTATATACATGCATGCATAGATGCACTCTTGGCATTATTTCACACATATTTACACTGCATTCCCACTCTTTTGCCAAGGGTTAGCAATGTCGACGAGTTTTTGGCGTCGTTGTCGGGGATTGCAACGGAGTTTATTGTTTTGATTTACTTGTTTTGTTTTATTTTATTTGTTTGTTTTATTTTGTGTATGACCAGAAACCGCCTTGAGACGGAAGATTGGCCATACGACCCTAAGATCAAATGAACCTTGTGAAGGTTGAAAAGAAAACTTAGAGAGATGTCTTAGAATGGAAATGGTGAAGGAGATGGTGTCGTGAACAACAAATAGAATCCAGCAATGCACAGTGGGATACCACCAGCTCCTGGTGTGGTTGTTGACACTACCATAGAAAGACCTATTAGAGAACACTTGGCACCAAATTTGGACAATCTAAAGCCAGGACTAGTTGGTCAGGAGGTAAATACATATAATTTTGAACTTAAACAAGTAATGATTCAAACTCTTTTGAATGTAGGACAGTTTGATGGATTCCCTACTAGAGACCCAAGACAACACTTGAAGCAATTCATTGAGGTTTGCCAACTATTTCAACAACCTGGAGTGAGGATACAATGAAGCTAAAATCATTCACATTTTACCTGAGAGATAGAGAAAAACTATGGCTAAGTTTATTGCCAACTGGATCAGTCACTACATGGGCAGATTTATGCCAAAAGTTCCTTTTTGCGCTTATATCCACCTAAACTTAATGTCAGTCTCAGGAATGGGATCACAACATTTAGGCAGGCTGATGAAGAGACCTTATATGATGTTCGAGAGATTTAAGGACCTATTGAGGAGGTGCCCTATGCACGGATTCCTTAATTGGACCCAGATAGAAACCTTCTACAATGGACTCAATGTTCATGTAAGGACTTTGGTTGATGCTCCGGCAAATGGTTCATTGTTAGACAAGAATTATATGGAGGCAGTTAACCTCATTGAAAGGATTGTGCCAATGATTTTCAATATCCTACGGCTAGACTAGGAACGAGGACAAAAAAGATGGAAAATTATAGCTTGATCCACTAACATCCATCAATGCTCAGATTTCCAATCACACTAGCATTGCAAAAACTTTGCAAAAGAGTAATAAATCCCAAGAAGTCAAGGCATTACAACCATTTTGCACTATTTGTGGAGAGGATTATCATGTGGATGATTATCCAGCAACCATGAATCGGTAAACTTTGTTGGCAATTTCAATAGAAAGTTTAACCCATATTCCAATACTTACAATGTAGGTTGGAAGCACCACCCAAATTTTACTTGGGCAAATCAAGGCGGTAACTAATAGAATGCCCAATGTGGAACAATAATGCATCACCAGGTTTTAACCAGAATGCCATGCCATAGAGAGCCTAGAATAATTTCCAACATGGGTACATATCTAACCAAAGGAACACTCTTACTGATTACAAGGAGAGAAATGATGCAACTGTCCAGAGTTTGGCAGTGTCAATGCGAAACTTAGAAGTTCAGCTAGGGAACATTGCCAATGCTAGAGTTTGCTAATGCACTTAGCAACTGACCCCAGGGAACATTGCCAAGTGATACAGAGGATGCTCGGCATAAAATAATTCAAAGCAGTAACTCTTTAGAGTAGCTAATAATGCAAGGCTAATACACTTGTCAAGCAGACAATTAATTGCCATGCTGAAAAGTTGATATCAACAGATGACCTCAAAGAAGCAAAGAAAGAAGACATGAAAGTTGATGATGCTAGAGAACAATCTAATTCCAAACCACTATCTGATGCTAGACAACAATTTGATGCTAGCACCACCTTGGCAAAGCGAATAGAGCCAACATTTGCCTATCCACCACCACATTTTCCACAAAGGCTCCAAAAGCATAAGCATGACCAACAATTTAAGTGCTTCTTAGAAGTTCTTAAAAAGTTGCAAATCAGCGTACCTTTAGTGGAAGCTTTCGAGAAAATACCAAACTATGTTAAATTCATGAAGGACATCTTGTCCAAAAAGAAGAAATTGGGTGATTTCGAGACTGTAGCTCTTACTGAGGGATGCAACGCCATGATACTTAATCGATTGCCACCAAAGCTAAAAGATCCATGAAGCTTAACTATTCCCTGCACCATTGGCAATAGATTTATGGGCAAAGCACTATGTTACCTGGGAGCCAGCATCAATTTCATGCCAATGTTAGTCTTTAGGAAACTTGAAATTGAAGCAAGGCCTACTATGGTAACACTTCAGTTGACAGACCAATCTTTTGCACATCCCAAAGGTAAGATAGAGGATGTGTTGGTAAAGGTAGAAAAATTTATATTTTCAACTGATTTTTATCATTTTAGATTATGAGGCAAATGTTAATTTCCCAATTAGACCGGGTCGACCATGTTGGAGTATGCCCAAAGACCAATTATGAGATGGTTGTAAAAGACATACTTATTTTATCTTGTTTATTAATAAGAAGCCATTATTATTATTTTAGTATTATTTTGTGTATCTATAAATAAACTAAAATTACAATAAAGTTCTTAGAATAATATAGTTATTCTTGAATGTCCTTAGTCAAGAATTATTGTGGGCTTGGACAACAATAATGCATTAAGACTAATATGTAGTTGATTGATGACAAAGTGTTGTCATTGACATATAAATGTCAAAATCAATACATAAGAATGTGTTAGGGAATGCCATACTAGATTGACCCGCTATGAGCATGTTTTTTGAATTATTATGTGACAGTCACAACATTTCTCATGGTGATAACTACATGTATGACCCTCAGACTTGAGATCATCATTATTTCAACATCGTGAGGATATGTTTTGATACGGTCAAATGTGTGTCGTAACTGACTACACTAAAAAGATTGATATTGGATATGTCACAATCCATGTAGTGAAATATGGTTGATCAAGATAGGATTTGTCCCTCATACACAATAGAAGTAATATTATAGGTCACTTGATTGAGTGAGACTAGAAAATGCATGGCCATGCTCGAATGAATTGATATGAGATATCAAAGTTATTCGTTTATAATAGTCTACTCAAGATATTAAGAAACATTAGATGGACTATACAAGTATGACTAATCCATGACTTGTGTCCGATCTAGATATGAGGACAAAAGGATGTAATACATAAAAGAAATTAATCACGGAAAAAGGTTAAATCAAACCACGATTTCATGTAACTTAGGTAGCAATGGTGTATTGCTAGATGGTACTCATTGGTTGTAATATTAGAATTGTTCTAGATATTACTGCCAACGTTACATGACCCTACAAGGGTCACACCCTATGATTGAAACAAACAAATATCGAGTAGATAACATGTGTACAAACTTGTTGTACATGTAATTAGTGAGAAACCAAAATTGTTATATAATGGAAAATTTCGTTTATATATTTATATATTAATATTTGATAAGTTATTATAATTATCAAATAATATATATCTATCTCTAAAAGAAACCTAATTAAAGTAGAATTAGATTCTACATAATTAATTATATTTGGTTAAATATATTGTATATTTAAAGAATCCGAATTTAATCAGGATTAAGTTTTTGAATGCTATATAAAGGCATAAGGTCTAGCAGCCAACATATGCTTTTAGAAAATCCTCTCTAACAGTTAGAAAAAAAAATTGTTCGTTTTATTCGGGAGGAATGCGTAAAGGTCGGAACGCTGCTGTGACGACTCGAATTTGATTTGGATTCTCCTATACTCGCTGCGGAATTCCAGATTACTTGAGGTAATGTTTTCATCATTTATCACCCTTAATTCGTCCCTTGTATATGGATCACTGTTGGATCACGCCGGATAATTTTTTCGCTACGCCATGGGGTGTACCGGCATTTCCCAATAGTGGTATCAGAGCCACTTGTACGATACGAATTCAGACTTAAATACTTGGATGATGTTTTTGTATGAGATGTATGTTATTAGATTAGGGTTTATTCGATTTTTGACAAATATAAGATATTTTTATGCTTTAGATCGATTCACGCCTAATCTGAATAAATTAAATTGATTGTTCCAAGTGATTAAAGATCTTGCCACAATTTTGTTTGGATTTCAGATGTTAAGCATTAACATACGTGAGTGATAATTATATTTTAGACTAACAGTTAGTCTATGGATCACATGCGGGGAAAGTAACAAAGAGTTGTTCAAGTAAAAACCTCGTGGATTTTAAAATCCTGAAAAATGCGATAATATTGATAAAAGTTATCAAACTATGAGGTTTTTACGCGCCTGCAGGGCCGTCGAACCCCGCAAGGGGCTCCGCCCGTTGATCCCGTAAGGGGGCTCCACCCCTTCAAACCCCCTGCATAAGGACAATCTCATAAGACCTCAATAATAAACCGCGTCGTTGTTATGTCTGATATGCATAGTGTTTGAAATGCATGGTTATAGCCCAATAGCCTATTTACTTTGGTTTTGTATAAATACGGTCTTCGTGTCGTGTCTTTCTTTCTTCTATTGTAATTCTCTTCTCATCTTACTCTCTCGTATGTAAAACGAGTTTATAAAAAAATTGTAATATTTGCGGAGAAAGCGTGGACCAAAGGAGCAGACTGATGGGTCGATCAAAGGTGGATTAGGTTCTTGAGAAACAAGTTCTATCTTTAGTAATTTTGGTTCTTCCATTGGCTTGGGATGGGTCACCTTAGTTTTAAGGGTTATAACTATTGCATTTATATTTCTTACTTTACATGTATGTGATACAATGTATGTTTTTTAGCATGATGGTAACTAATTAGATCATAATAGAATGGTGAGATTAATATAACAAAAAAACCTCCATATTTAATTAAATTTAGTCATCCAATATTAGCCCTCGTTAAAACCACGATTGGTACTATGTAGGTTTTGCCAAAGCAAAATACTTAGATATAACTTGGTTAAACGTGAAGAATAAGCAAGTGATATTCACTGGTGTTAATATTGGTTAAACTAGGTTGTTCTAATAAGATTAGAAACCTAAAGACTAATGATTGTTCAAAAACTTTGGTGATTGAAAAACAATACGAAAGTGCATGTCTAGGATTGGTTCTTTGAAGGACTTGGTATTTAAGCGTGCCCAATACACCACCTCTCTTTTCATAAGTTACCTACCTGGTGCACTATTCATTATTGTTCTTTCTATTAGACCATATGAACTTTTGTTTTGGACAAATAGTTGTTCATCAAATATAGGAATTAAATGAGATGTAATTAGCAAGTGTTGCTTACCTAAATAATTAAATTATAGGAGTAAAGCCAAAGCTAACTTAGAATGAAATAAAATATGGATCCTTACCCACTAGAAATACTTTTAGCAAGTTTTTTCGATTTTTGAAGGTTTTTAATAGTGAGAATGCTATTACTTTATAAACATGATAAAATGGTACTTATAAATCATATTTTATCATTGTAAATTTATTATGGCAAACTCAAACACATTATCATTGCGATCCGTTCTTGAGAATGACAAATTGAAAGGCTTGAACTTCCTTGATTGTTTCCGTAACTTAAAGATTGTCCTTAAGCAAGAACGAAAATTGCAAATCATCGAAGAATTTGTCCCTAAAAAGCCAGCAGATGATGCCTCCAAAGATGAAAGGGAAGCCTTTGAGAAATAATCAAATGACCTGGTAGATGTCGAATGCTTGCGACCATGACCCTTGAGCTTCAGAAGCAACATGAGGACATGGTTCCCTATGAGATGATTAAAAATCTCAAGGAATTATATGAGGGGCAAGCTCGTCAAGAGAGGTATGAGACCTTTATGGCTTTTTTTCGATGCAAGATGATTGAGAGAACTCCAGTGGGAACTCATGTTCTCAAAATGATAGGGTATATTCAGACCCTAGAAAATTGGGCTTCCCTCTAAGTGTTGAATTGGCTACTGATGTTATCCTGCAATCGTTAGCAGATAGTTTTAATCAGTTTGTTCTTAATTTCAATATGAATGAAATCAACAAATCATTTCCTCAGTTGTTTGGTCTGTTAAGAACAATAGAAAACAACATGAAAAAGTCGGCTGCAAACCTATTCTGATGGTCCGAAAGGATAACAGAAAAGGAAAGCCCAACACCAAGGCAAAGACAAAGCCCAAGAAAGGAAAGGTTGCATTGAAACCCAAAGGAGGAGTTGCAAAAGAAGGAAAAATGTTTCCATTGCAACAATGCTGGACATTGGAAGAGAAACTGCCTTGTATATCTTGAGGACATCAAGAAGGCAAGAGAAAATGGGCAGTCTGAATCAAGTATTTATGTTATTGATATTAATATATCAACATCTACTTCTTGGGTATTAGACACGGTTTTTGGTTCTCACATTTGTAAGTCTGTACAGGGACTAAAAAGGAGTAGAAAATTAGAAAAAGGAGATGTGGACCTACGAGTGGGAAATGGAGCAAGAGTTGCTGCATTAGATATAGAAATATATACTTTGTCATTACCTAGTGGACTTGTTTTAGATTTAGAGGATTGTTATTTCGTACCTAGTTTGACTAAAAACATTATTTCAATTTCTTGTTTGGACAAGATTGGTGTTGAAATTATTATTAAGAATAATAGTTGTTCTTTTTCCCTCGATAATGTTTCTTATGGTACGGGTCAATTAATCAATGGCCCCTATATCTTAGATCAAGATAAATCCATATATAACATAAATACAAAAAATATCAAAAACAAATGACTCTAATCAAACGTATCTCTGGCATTGTCGCTTGGGTCATATAAGTGAGAAACGCATATCAAAACTTCATAAAGATGGATTTTTGGATTCTTTTGTTTTCGAACATTTTGACATATGTGAACCTTGCTTAATGGGAAAATGACCAAATCACCGTATGACGGTAAAAATGAACGAGCAAGTGATTTATTAGGTCTAATACATAGTGATATATGTGGACTAATGAATACACAAGTAAGAGTAGGGTTTCAATACTTCATTACTTTCACTGATGACTTCAGTAGATATGGGTATGTTTACCTAATGCATCATAAATCTGAAGCCCTTGAAAAGTTCAAGGAATTTAATAATGAAGTACAAAACCAACTAGAAAAGAGTATCAAAGCTGTTCGATCAGATCGAGGGGGAGAATACTTAAGCTTAGAGTTTGATGAACTTCTTAAAGGATGTGGGATTGACTCACAACTTACACCTCCAAGTACTCCACAACACAATGGAGTCTTTGAAAGGAGAAATCGAACGTTGTTAAACATGGTTCGGTCAATGATGAGTCATGCTGATCTTCTAACTTCTTTTGGGGACATGCGTTAGAAACAACTGCTTTCACACTAAATCGTGTTCCGTCTAAATTAGTTCAAAAGAAACCATATGAGAAATGGGCTGGGAAGCGTCGTAGTATGTCTTTTATGAAAAATTGGGGATGCGAAGTTTATGTTAAACATCAGATGTCTACAAAACTCGAACCCAAATCTCATAAGTGTAATTTTGTGGGATATCCTAAAGAAACTAAAGGATATTATTTCTTCAAACCATCCGAGAATAAAGTGTTTATTGCTCGAATAAGAGTCTTCTTCGGAAGAGAATTTATTTTCAGAAAAGGAAGTGGGAAAAATATTGAACTTGAGGAAATTCAACATCAACCACATATCACTAAACCATAGATTGAACAACAAAAAGTTCCATAAATAGTTGAGGAAAATCTAATCATTCTTGAAACACAACCACTGCGAAGGTCTATGAGAGAACGCAATGTGCCTGGGAGATATGGATTTCTTGTCACATTGCATGGAGATGTTCTTCTCATGGACCAAGATGAACCTATGACTTATCAGGAAGCAGTGAAGAGCCCAGACTCTAAGAAATGGCTAGAAGCCATGAAATCCAAGATGGATTCCATGTTAGAAAACCAAGTATAGAATTCGGTTGACCCACCCAAAGGAATTAAGCCCATAGGGTGCAAATGGATTTTCAAAAAGAAAACCGACATGGATGGCAATATAAAAACATACAAAGGGAGATTGGTCGCTAAGGGATTTCGTCAAATTCATGGTTAGACTATGATGAAACTTTTTCCCATGTTGCTATGTTTAAATCCATCCAGATATTGCTTACAATAGCTGCACATTATGATTATGAAATCTGACAAATAGATGTCAAAACCGCTTTCCTTAACGGAAAATTAGATGAGGATGTGTACATGACACAACCTAAGGGTTTTGTTGATCCAAAAGATGCCCAAAAGGTATGCAGGCTACAAAGATCCATTTATGGACTAAAGCAAGCTTCTCGAAGTTGGAATCTTCGTTTTAATGAGGCAATTAAAGAATTTGGTTTTTTTAAAAATGAAGATAAGCCATATGTTTTCAAGAAAACTAGTGGGAGCATTGTCACATTCTTGGTATTGTATTTGGATGACATACTAATAATAGGAAATGACATACCTACCTTACAGTCTGTAAAGACTTGGTTAGGAAAATATTTTTCTATGAAAGACTTGGGTGAAGCAACCTACATATTAGGAGTAAAGATCTATAGAGATAGATCAAGATAACTCCTAGGACTAAGTCAAAATACATACATAGAAAAAGTACTTAAAAGATTGAGTATGGAAGAATCTAAAAGGGGATTCTTACCTGTGAGACATGACATTTCGCTCTTAAAGGAAATGTGTCCTTCAAAGCCTCAAGAGAGAGAATGCATAAGTAAGATACCATATGCTTCGGCCATTAGATCTATCATGTATGTCATGCTATATACACGTCCAGATGTATCATATGCGCTATGTAGACAAGTCGATACCGAGTAGATCCCAGTGACGGTCATTGGGTTGTAGTCAAAAACATCCTTAAGTAATTAAGAAGAACTAAAGATACATTCCTTATGTATGGAGGTGAGGAAGAGCTAAGTATAAAAGGTTATACTGACCCAAGCTTTCAAACTGATAAGGATGATTCTCAATCGCAATCGGGTTTTGTGTTTTGCCTTAATGGAGGTGTTGTAAGCTGGAAAAGCTCAAAGCAAGATATAATAGCAGATTTTACGATAGAATTTGAGTATACTGTAGCAAGCGATGCTGCAAAAGAGGCTATTTGGATCAAAAAGTTCATATCTAAACTAGGGGTCGTGCCTAGCATATCAAATGCTATAGATCTACGTTGTGACAACAACGGAGCCATCACACAAGCAAAAGAACCCAGATCTCACCAACGATCCAAACACATACTTAGGCGTTACCATCTCATTCGCGAAATCATTGATCGAGGGGATATAGAAATATGCAGAGTACCAAAGGATGACAATATCGCCAATCCACTGACAAAGCCTCCGACATAGCAGAAGCATGAGCATCACACTAAGTCTCTTAGTATTAGATACATGAGTAATTGGTCTTAGTGCTGGTGGGAGATTGTTGGAGTATACCCAAAGACCAATTATGAGATGGTTGTAAAAGACATACTTATTTTATCTTATTTATTAATAAGAAGTCATTATTATTATTTCAGTATTATTCTGTGTATCTATAAATAAATTGAATTTACAATAAAGTCCTTAGAATAATAAAGTTATTCTTTAATGTCCTTAGTCGAGAATTATTGTGGACTTGGACAACAATAATGCATTAAGACTAATATATAGTTAATTGATGACAAAGTGTTGTCATTGACATGGAGATGTCAAAATCAATACATAAGTATGTGTTAGGGAACGTCATACTGGACTGACCCGCTATGAGCATGTTTCTTGGATTATTATGCTTATGGTGATAACTACATGTATGATCCTCAAACTTGATATCATCATTATTTCAACATCGTGAGTGACATATTTTGATACGGTTAAACGTGTGTCGTAACTGACTATACTATAAAGATTGATATTGGATATGTCACAATCCATGTAGCAAAATATGGTTTATCAAGATAGGATTTGTCCTTCATACATAATAGGAGTAATATTATAGGCCACTTGATTGAGTGAGACTAAAAAATGCATGGCCGTGCTCGAATGAATTGATATGGGATATCATAGTTATTCGTTTATAGTAGTATACTCAAGATATCAAGAAACATTAGATGGACTATACAAGTGTGACTAATCCATGACTTGTGTTCGATCTAGATATGAGGACAAAAGGATGTAATACATAAAAGAAGATAATCACTGAAAAAGGTTAAATCGAACCACGATTTCATGTAACTTAGGTAGCAATGATGTATTGCTAGATGCCACTCATTGCATGTAATATTAGAATTCTTCTTGATATTACTGCTAATGTTACATGAACCTACAAGGGTCACACTCTATGATCGAAACGAACAAATATCGACTAGATAGCATGTGTACAAACTTGTTGTACACGTAATTAGTGAGAAACCGAAATTGTTATATAATGGATAATTTCATTTTTATATATATATGTTAATATTTGATAAGTTATTGTGATTATCAAATACTATATATATATCTCTAAAAGAAACCTAATTAAAGTAGAATCAGATTCTACATAGTTAATTATATTCGGTTAAATATATTGTATATTTAAAGAATTCAAATTTAATTAGAATTAGGTTTTTGAATGCTATATAAAGGCATAAGGTCTAGCAGCCAATATATGCTTTTTGAAAATCCTCTCTAACAATTAGAGAAGAGAAAATTGTTTGTTTTATTCGGGTGGACTGCATAGAAGTCGCAATGCTGCTGTGATGACACGGATTTGATTTGAATTCTTCTGTATTCGCTGCGGAATTCCCAAATTACTTGAGGTAATGTTTTCATCCTTTATCACCCCGAATTCGTCCCTTGTACATGGATCACTAGTGGATTACACCGAATAATTTTTCTGCTGCATCATGGGGTGTACCGACATTTCCCAACAGACCACTCCTTGCTACAGGTAGGGCATTGATTAATGTTCACAAAGGTGAACTTACAATGCGCATGAATGATCAACATGTTACATTTAATGTGTTTCAAGCTCTTAAATGCGCTGATAAACCTGATGAATGTTAAGCTAACAAGATGATGGAGTCCATTTTCACTATGGACGTGGCACAGATTTGCCAAGACCCAGATGACGATGCTAGAGAATTGGAAGGTAAAGAAGAGATGAGTGAAGAACCTGAAGAAGCAACCGCGAAGACTAAGATGTGAGTTATTTTGACCAATTAGAGCCACTAGAGTTGGCTGGCATAGAAATTAAGGCACCCAAACCATCTATTGAAGAAACACCAGAATTAGAGCTGAAACCATTGTCAAACAACCTCAAGTATGTCTATTTAGGTAATAACTCAAATTTACCAGTGATCATTTTTGCTGATCTCACTAATGATCAAGAGGAAAGATTATTGGAGAGTGTGGACCTTGGCTGATATTCGAGGAATAAGCCCAACTATTTGCATGCACAAAATCATTTTGGAGGAGTACCATGGCAAAACCATTGAAGGCCGGGGAAGAATGAGTCGATTCCCTCTAGGACTTTCATAGGTTGGAAAGTGTGCGTAGACTACAAGAGGCTAAACAATGCCAAACGAAATGACCATTTTCCATTGTTATTCATCGATCAGATGTTGGACGGGTTGGCATGTAAGACATTTTATTGCTTCTTGGACGGTTACTCGGGCTACAAACAAATTGCCATCGCCCTAGATAATCAAGAGAAAACCACGTTCACTTGTCCATATGGGACATTAGCTTTTAGAAAAATGTCATTTGGGCTGTGTAATGCCCCAGCAACGTTTCAACGATGCATGTTGTTTTTTTTTTGACGTGATAGAAAATAACTTGGAAGTGTTCATGGATAATTTTCGATGTTTGAAAAAATATTTGAGGGATGTCTTTAGAGTTTAGAGCATGTTTTGAAGAAATATATTGAGACTAAACTAGTCCTGAATTGGGGAAAATGCCACTTCATGGTGAATGAGGGCATAGTTCTCGGACATAAAGTAACCAAGAGAGGACTAGAAGTTGACAAAGTAAAAGTTGAGGTAATCAAACAATTGTCACCTCTTACAAGTGTAAAAGGTATTAGAAGTTATATGGGACATGTAGGTTTTTATCTTCGTTTCATTAACGATTTTTCAAAAATTTCTAAACCATTATGCTAGCTTTTGGAACAAAATATCGTTTTTACATTTTATGATGTTTGTTTAAGAGCATTTTATGAACTTAAAGAAAGATTGATTAATGCCCCTTATAGTCGTGCATTGGATTGAAATAAGTCATTCGAGCTTATGTGCGATGCCATCGACTATGTCGTTGGAGTAGTGTTGGGACAGAGGCGTGGAAAAGTTTTCCATACCATCTACTATGCCAGCCGAATGCTAAATAGAGCCCAGCTTAATTACTCCAAAATCGAGAAAGAATTTATTACGGTTGTCTTTGCATTTGACAAGTTCAGATCTTACTTGGTAGGTAACAAAGTTGTGGTGTACACGGACCATTCGACATTAAAATATCTCTTGGTAAAGAAGGATGACAAGCCCAGACTGATCTGATAGATGTTCTTACTGCAAGAATTCGATCTCGAGATCTGAGACAAAAAGAGGAGTGAGAACTTGGTAGCTGACCATTTATCACGATTAAAGCATCACCTTGAAGATGGAAAGACTGCTGCCATAAGGGATGAATTCCCATATGAGTATTTACTTGTAGTCAATTTTGTGCCATGGTACGCTGACATAGTCAACTACCTGGTAAGTAAAATTTTGCCGCCGAATATGGCGAGTAATGCTAGGAAAATATTTTTGCTAGATGTTAGGCAATATTATTGGGATGAGCCAATTTTGTTCAAGCTTTGTGCTAATCAAGTGATACGTCGATGTGTGCCAGAAGATGAATAACACAACATATTGCAATTATGTCATGCATCACCGTATGGAGGCCATTTTGTTAGGATGAAAATCGTGGCCAAAGTGCTACAGTTAGGATTCTTTTGGCCCATAATGTACAAGGATGCCCGTAATTTTGCCAAGGCATGTGATAGATGCCAGGGGACAGGGAACATCTCCGACAGACATCAATTGTCGCTCTAGAACATTATGCCAGTAGAACTATTTGACGTATGGGGAATAGACTTCATGGGTCCCTTTCCCTCATCATTTGGTAATCTATATATCCTTGTGGCCATTGACTATGTTTCAAACTAGGTTGAAATTGTTGCTTTGCCAACCAACGATGCCAAGGTTGTTGCCAAGTTCCTACATAAGCATATATTCACTCAATTTGGTGCCCATAGAGCTATTATACATGATGAAGGTACACACTTCAAATGTAATTTAGTTTCTAAAGCTTTATGTAGGTATGGAATCCAGCAAAAGATTGCCACAACTTACAATCCCCAAATAAATGGACAAGCGGATAACTCAAATAAAGAGATAAAGAACACTTTGGAAAAGACTACAAATCCAACAAGGACTGGTCCTTGAGACTAGATGACTTCATTTGGGCTTACAAATAAGCTTTTAAAACTCCTTTGGGAACCTCTCTATACATACTCGTTTTTAGGAAGGTGTTGCGCGTAATAAGTGCTACGCAATTGTGCAAGTATACACGTTGCAAGTTATAGTATAAAAGATATCGTCTCCACAGGGATTGGTGCCACTTCAAGAATCTAGTCTCTTGCACTGTAAAAAGTAAAAACACAAATAAAAGATTATATGAGTTTTAACTAATAACTAATCTAGAAAGTAATAAAGTAAAATAATAGATGAGATCAAATGAGAAAGATAGGCCAGGTTATCGTGAGTTAAGGTGTGATAGCCGATTGGATCGTCTTGGTAAAAGAGTGCACGGGCAACTCAGTTGCCGTGGAAACTTGCACAACGGGGTTGCCTTGGCAACTAATCGATGGTTGCTTGGGCGACTAGTTGGGCAACTACTTGGGCGTCTGGGCAGCAACCTTCAAGGTCCGGCAGAGCGTTCTTCAATGGTTTCTTCTTATCCCTAAGTTGAAACTCTAGCTACTTGTGCATGCCTTGATCATACATCCCTGCGTGAATCAAGGGTGAACAACAACCAATCTTGCGCTCCTCTTAGCCATTGAAATCCTTAACTTATTCCTTAGCCGGATTAATCTTTACCATCAATAGATTGAATAAAGATCATATTCATTTGTTTCTTGAATCTAACTCTCCCGATATTAGATAAATAGATGAAATCACGAGATCCTCTCCGAATTCACTTGCAAACAAGAATAAGAACCAAGAATGAATAAACCTTGAATAGAAAAGTGCAAACTCTTAGGAATTCCTTCATTGGGTTCTTTTTAACATGTTTTAACTAGAGCCAGTTTTGGGCACCTCTAGTGTTTTGTTTTTAGTTTTATTAAGTTAATTTATTCGACTATAGCCGGTTTCGGGCACCTCTAGCGATCAATTTTTTTAACACATACTAGAGCCAGTTTCGGGCACCTCTAGCGATCAATTTTTTTAGCACATGCTAGAGCCAATTTTGGGACCTCTAGCATTCATCCAATTTTTATTCTAATCCCCTAATTTGTTAATTATCAACCTAAGTTCACTAGAATTCCTTAAATCAATCAAACCACAACAGTGTTTCATCAAAATTAGCATCATAGTAAAATTCTAAGTTTTTCCATGGTTATCCTAGAATAAAAATTCTATCAATTAAGTGCATTGGCAAAGTCATCATCGGATATTCATCAAATCTAAGAAATTCTTGTTCCAACTAAAGGCATGGCAAGCAATTTATGTATCCTAAATGTAATACTTAAGATGAATGTAACTAAACATGGTAACTACTAATAACAACCCCCCCAAACTCGAGTGAGGCATTGTCCTCAATGCATGCTTTAAAGGAAAATCGCGAAAAATAAAATGCATACGAGGACTTACTCCGAGAGTTCGTCATCGTAGATGATTAGTTTCCTTTTTGTCGATGTCTTGATTCTCTTGCTTGAACGCGATGGTTGTTTTCTTGTTGCCGGTGGTGGAATCGATCCTCGTACGGGGTTGTCCTCATCCTCCTCCTCATCAATGTCAATGGCTTTTCGCTTGGAGGATTCAATTGGTGCGGTCTTTGTTGGTGCAATGGAGGACTCGTCCGAATCTAAAAAATCAGAAAATGATTCCGTAGGAGTTGATTTGGGCATAGGTGCTTTACCTTTGGCTTTTGCAGTGGTTGCCGGGATGTCTTTAGCTTTGGTTGCCGTGGTATCTTCAGGGTTGGTTGCCGTGGCGTCAGCTTGTGCAGGCACGATGTAGGTTGTTGCGGCATCATCTTTTGCGGTTTTCGTGGTGACTGCTTCATTGGTTGCCGGGGCAAGGATCTCGACAGGAAAGATTGGGAACGGCACATGATTTTCTGTGTACTTTTCTAGGATGGCTTGGGTGATGGCATTGTTGTGCTCCTTCATGTACCGCATGAACATTAGTTGCCGATCTTCAATTTTCCTTAGGTGGCTCGCCAATGGTTGCAAGAGTGCTTCAAAGTGTCCCGGGGTTGATGGCCGAGTTACTCGAGCGTTAGGTGCTTGGGCATTAGGGATTGCCGGGGCGGCAGGAGTTGTCGTGGCAATTGGAGGCCTTGAAGAATTTCCCGGTGCCTCTCTCATTAGCTTTTGGTTGTGCTTGATTCCAACCGGACTTTGGTAGGGCCTTTTCATCGGTAAACTCACTTGGGACATGCATCTCCTTGCAAAGATTAGAAATTAAGCAAGGGAAGAAAAGAAAACCCTTATCTTTTGAGCTACATACAAAAATCTCATCACAAATAATTTTTCCAATGTTAATGATGCGATTATGCAAAATAGAATGTATGAGCAAAAGACGTGGTATATCAACGGTAGTATTGTGTGTGGTGGGCATTAAAGAAGTTTTAACAAACTTATTACATAGTTTTGCGTCGGGTTTAAGCCGAAGGCGATTTACAGTGCCCTTGTATTTACCGCCGTTCCAATGAGTTCCCGGTTGAGTGAGTTCTTGAAGCACCTTGTCGAGTTGCTTGGGAGTGATTTGATCAACGAAGGCTTGATGCTTGTCCTTCTCAATGTAAAGCCCATAAAAGGTGTTGACGTTTTCGGGACTTATGAGTATGGCCTTGTCACGAACAAAAACATAAGGATTATCCGGGGTAGGTGAGTGAGCATAGAATTCTCTTACCCATGAGATGTTACCCGGTTCCGGTTGATGGCAAAAGATTTGCCACTTTTGATGTGCAATCCTCTCGAAGATGAATGGTTCTAGGCCGAAATCTTGATGAGAGTTGGAGTATTCAAAGCCTTGTTCTTCATGAATCTTCCGACTTTCAAACTTGGATTGAAATCTTTCTTGAACCACCGGTGTAGCAAACTTCTTGTATCTTGGTTCTTTGGAGGAACTTGGATGAACTAAAAATTTAATCTTGGATGCCATAGATGATCTTGGTTGTGAGTTTTGTAAAAACAAAGAAAAGAAAAGAAAAGAAACTAAAAAGTTGCAAGATAAAAAGTAGGAATAGGTTAAGGGTGATGGGTTTTATAGAAAAGATAGGTGGTAAATATGGTGGGTGGGATTAGAGGAAAACAAAAAAAAGGGTTTTGGGTTAGGGAGAGGGTGACAACAAGGGGGTTGTGATTAGGGTAAATTGGAGGCTTTATATAAGTCTTAGATTCAGCCCATTAGTTTCCTTGTTGAAGATGTTTTCCTTCTTGGACTAAAATTACTCTTTATCTTGAACTTTTTTTCCTACAATTCAAAGACAAATTAAATAAGGATTAAAATTAAAGATAAACTAATAAAGAAAATAAATAAAGATGTGTAATGGGATTCTTAAACTTAAAAAGATAAATAAATAAAAAAATCTATCCTAAAGAAAATTAATAATAATCAGAAATAATAAAAAAATAAAAAATTCAATAAAATAAAATAAAAAATTAATCGAAAATAAAAATAATAAATAAATAGAAATAAAAAAATATATCAAGAGGGAGAGCATGCTCATGCATCTCCTAAGTTGACCACTTCTTTGTTACGTTCCACATGGGCACCATTGTAGTGCTTCAATCTTTGTCCATTAACTTTGAATTCATGGTTGTCAGAGATGGACTTGATTATCACGGAAACATGGGAGAATGGTTTAACCACTTCGAATGGTCCCGACCATCTTGATTTCAGCTTTCCCGGGAAAAGTTTTAGCCGAGAATTGAATAAGAGAACTAGTTGCCCTGGCGTGAATTATCGTGGTAATAGTTTCTTGTCATGTCATTGCTTTGTTTTCTCCTTGTAGATTCGTGCATTGTTATAGGCGAGTGCACGGAATTCTTCTATCTCATTGAGGTCCAACAAACGCTTTTATCCGGCACTTTCCCAATCCATATTCACGGTCTTGATTGCCCAGTATGCCTTGTGTTCTATTTCCACCGGTAGATGGCATGTCTTGCCATAGACAAGTCGGAAGGGGGACATACCTAAGGGTGTTTTGAATGCAGTGCGGTATGCCCAAAGTGCGTCATCTAGTCTTAATGACCAATCCATCCTAGAGGGATTTACAACTTTCTCGAGTATACCCTTCAATTCTCGGTTGAAAATTTTTGCTTGGCCGTTGGTTTATGGGTGATATGCTGTGGCGATCTTGTGTGATATGCCGAAGCGTTGCAACATCTTGGCAATTAGTCTGTTGTCAAAATGCTTGCCTTCTTCACTAATAATTACTCTCGGCATCCCAAACCGTGTAAATATGTTTTTCTGCAAGAATCGTTGCATGGTCTTGGATCGTTGTTGGGAACTGCAGCTGCCTCAACCCATTTAGACACGTAGTCGACGGCAAGTAGAATGTAGAGGTTGCCGAATGAAGATGGGGAAGGTCCCATAAAATCAATCCCCCATACATCGAACAATTCCACCTCGGTGATGTTCTAGAGTGGCATCTCATGTCGTCTAGAGATATTGCCCGTCCTCTGGCAACGATCACATTGCTTGTAAAAGTCTTGGGCATCTTTGTACAATGTTGGCCAAAACAAATCGGACTGCAAAACTTTGGCTGCGGTACGAGTTCCTCCAAAATGTCCTCCATAGGGTGAAGAATGGCATTGTCGGAGTACATTCTGTTGCTCTTCTTCAGGGACACATCGGCGTATAACCTGATCTGCACATTGTTTAAACAAAAGAGGCTCGTCCCAAAAGTAATGCTTAGCATCATGGCGGAACCGCTTCTTCCCTTGGTGAGTAATTCCATAAGGTAAAATACCACAAACAAGGAAATTAACTAAATCCGCGTACCAGGGTATTTCCGAGGCATGTGCTACCGTGGTGACTGCTCCCAAAATTACTGAGGCGTGTGCGTCAAGGGCTGCTGCGGAATCGAGAGTTGCCGAGGCGTGCGTCTCCGTGGTTGCCGAGGTATGCGCGTCCATGGTTGCCGAGGCAACTAAAATTTGTTCATCCGGGAATACATCGCATATCTCTAGATCCGCGTCCTCCTCCCTGTTGCGTTCTAAACGTGATAAGTGATCGGCCACTTGATTTTTTGTTCCTTTCATGTCCTTAATTTCAATATCAAATTCTTGTGAAAGTAATATCCAACGAATCAAACGAGGTTTGGCATCCTTTTTAGCAAATAGGTATTTGATTGCCGAATGGTCCGTATGAACAATTTCCTTTGTACCAATCAAATAGGATCAGAACTTGTCAAATGCGAAAACTACAGCTAGTAACTCTTTCTCCATTGTTGTGTAATTCACTTGAGCACTATTAAGAGTTTTACTACCGTAGTATATAACATGGAAGGTTTTACCTATGCGTTGGCCTAGGACTACTCCTACCGCGAAATCACTTGCATCACACATGAGTTCAAAAGGTAGCGTCCAATCTGGTGGAACGACAATGGGTGCCGAGGCAAGCTTTTTCTTTAGGGTTTCGAATGCTTGGGTACAAGAATCATCAAAATCGAAGACTTTATCCTGTTCAAGCAAATTGCACAAGGGTTTAGTGATTTTAGAAAAATTATGGATGAACCTCCTATAAAAACCTGCATGTCCAAGAAAACTTCGAATTCCTTTAACCGAACTTGGTGGGGGGTAATCTCTCGATCACGTCCACCTTGGCTTTGTCTACTTCAATTCCCTTGGATGAAATCTTGTGGCCGAGCACTATTCCTTCATCTACCATAAAATGGCATTTCTCCCAATTGAGGACTAAATCAATTTCTTCACATCTTGCCAACACCCTCTCTAAATTGCCGAGACAGCTGTCGAAGTCATTACCAAAAATAGAAAAATCATCCATGAAGATCTCAAGGAAGTCTTCAACCATGTCTGAAAAGAGTGCCATCGTGCATCTTTGGAAGGTTGCCGGGGCGTTACACAATCCGAACGGCATCCTTCAGAAGGAATAAGTACCGTATGGGCATGTGAAGGTTGTCTTTTCTTGATCTGCTGGTGCTATAGCAATTTGATTGTAACCTTAATAACCATCAAGAAAATAATAAAAGGGTTTACCTGCAAGACGGTCAAGCATTTGATCAATAAAGGGCAATGGGAAGTGATATTTCCTGGTGGCTTTGTTTAGCTTTCGATAATCCATACAAACCCTCCAACCGGTCACAGTCCTGGTTGGAATGAGTTCATTGTTTTCATTACTTACCACCGTTATACCTCCCCCTTTCGCTACGCATTGTACCGGACTTACCCATGTACTATCAGAGATAGGGTATATAATGCCGGCGTCAAGCCACTTGATGATTTCTTTCATTACAACCCATTTCATGGCATGATTTAGTCGCCTCTGGGCCTCAATTGAAGGTTTCTGATCATCTTCCAACAAAATCTTGTGCATGCACACTGCTGGGCTAATTCCCTTCAAGTCGGCAATTGTCCACCCTATTGCCTTTTTATGTAGCCTCAACATCTTGATCAGCTTCTTTTCCTACTCAGGCTGTAACTTAGAAGAAATAATTACAGGCAATGCATTATCGATTCCTAAGTATGCATATTTTAGTTGCTCTGGCAATTGTTTCAACTCAAGAATCGGTGGTTGTTCAATAGAGGGTTTTTCGAGTTTACCTTCCTTACCTGAGTAATCCAGTGGTTCAAAGTATGTACCTGGTCGATTGACTAGCCAATTTGCCTCTTCTTATTGTTCCTCATCGACCGGTTCTTCATACTCCTCAGGTTCTTCTTGATCGGCAATGTAGTTGCCGAGGCAACTAAATTCCTCGTCGAAGTTAAACTCTGTCGTGGCATGAAGAAGTTGGCATTCTTCTGGATCATCGGCATGCCTTAGTGTTTGGAACACATTTAGTTTAACTTGCTGGTCATTCATCCTCATTGTGAGTTCTCCCTTTTCAACACCGATCAAGGTTCTCCCTGTTGCTAGGAATGGTCTCTCGAGAATGATGGGTGCATGCTCATCTGCTTCACAATCCAAAACAATAAAGTCAGCGGGAAAAATAAATTTATCAACTTTTACCAGTATATTCTCGATTTTTCCCTCTGGATGCACATAGGATCTGTCGGCTAGCTGTAGCATAACTGTTGTAGGTGTTGCCTTCCCGATTCCTAGTTTCTAGAAAACCGATTTAGGCATCAAGTTTGTGTTATCCCCAAGGTCGCATAATGCTTTCCCGACATAGTGATTTCCAATGGAACAGGGTATTGTGAAACTTTCGGGATCTTTCAACTTGGGTGGCATATGATTGTGCAACATTGCCAAGCATCCCTCTGTTGCGGCAACTGTTTCAAACTCTCCTAGCCTTGTTCTCTTGGACACAATGTCTTTAAGAAACTTGGCATAGTTTGGCATTTGTTCAATTGCTTCCACCAATGGCAAGTTGATGTGGACTTGCTTTAGGATATCAAGAAACTTCTTGAATTGGTATTCTTGCTTTTGTCACTTCAACCTTTGTGGGAATGGTGGTGGAGGTCGGATATCTTCGATCCTTTCATTAGTTTGAAACCTGATTGAACGCATTGCCGGGACAACTGGAGTTGCTGAGGCGTTATCAATAGGGGTTGCCGAGGCATGCTTATCGCAAGTTGCCGAAGCATCTTTATCGTCGGTTGCTGAGGCATGCTTATTGCCGGTTGCCGCGACAATTCCTGGTTCAGCATCTGAGGCTTTGCCGCTAGGTTCGTCTTGACCTTTTTGTAGAGTTTTGTTTGATAAGCGGGTTTGAGCGTCTCTAAGTTGTTGGCCACTTCTAGTGGTGATCGTCTTACATTGCTCATGGCCAGTTCCTCTTGTGACTTCAGTATGGTTAGGTAAACCGGTCTAGTATTCAAATTTTGAGCAAACTGTCTGACTTGATTTTCCAATGATTTGATTGCCGCCTTTTGGTTTTGCAATCTCATCTCGGTCCTATTAATAAAAGCATCAGTTCTTTTTATGAAGTTACTATTCTCAGCCATATAAGATTCAGTTTCATCATAAAAGCATTTAGATAATTTTCCAAAGAACTAGATGTTGTCGGTTGTTGTTGCGGCAACTGTTGCCGTGGCATATTCTGCTGGAATCCCGATGCTTGTACATTCTGATTGTTCTGGTTTAGAGCATTGTTGGGATTACTCCATGAAAAATTAGGGTGCTTCTTCCAAGCTGGATTGTATGTATTGGACATCACATTGTTGTTCCGATTGTAATTCCCCACACAGAAGCTGGATTCCGGATTCTGCATACATTCAGAAGAATTATGGTTATCACCACATAACTCACAAAAATAATCCATTACCTTGACCTCATGTGTGTTGTTTGGTTTTTGCATGTTCTGGACCATAATGGTTAAAGTGGCCAATTGTGCCGAAATTGAATCTGATGATCCTAGTTCATGTATTGTGGCTTGGCGTCTAACTCCTCCTCTTCTAGTAGATGGGAATTGATAATCATTCTTGGCCAGCCTGTTTAAAATTTGCATTGCTTCCTCCGGCGACTTATCTAGGAGTATGCCGTTTGCCGAGGCATCTAGCATCATCCTTGTTGGAGTATTCACGGTGTTGTAAAACATTGTTACTTGAGTCCATACTGGGAATCCGTGTAGGGGGCATTTGTGTAGAAGTTCTCTATATCGCTCCCAAGCCTCGTACATGGATTCATTATCTGCCTGCCGAAAAGAAGTAATATCGTTATGAAGCTTATCAGTCAAATTTGTAGGATTAAACCGAGCAAGGAAATCACGACAAAGATCGGTCCAAGATGCTATTGATCCGGCAGGAATGCTATTCAACCATGTTTTCGCCCTATCCCTCAGTGAATAGGGGAATAATCTTAACCGTAAGACATCGGGGGTGACTCCGTGTATTTTGAACGAGATGCAAATCTCGAGGAAAGATTTCAGATGTTGCCGTGCATCTTCAGTTGCTGAGCCGCCAAACTGACCAATTGTGTTGATCATATTAAACATTACTGGTTTTAACTCAAAGTGATCGGCTTCAATTTCAGGTGCGACAACTCCTGGATTAAGTCCATCAAGATCTTCTTCAAGATAGTCTCGAATAGTTCTGTTTCATGCAAGAATCACTCCTTCTCCTGCTAGAACATCTTGATTCATATTGCCGTCTTGATTAGCCATTGCTACTCTTAACCTTCGTCTAAGTCTTTGTAAGGTTCATTCGATTTCTGGATCAAAGGGATATTCTGGTGTAGTCGGTCTCGCCCTGGTCATATACCAATGCAAAACCAAAGTTTGTTAGCCCTTTGAATCTTAAACAAGAAAAGTAAAAAGAAAGTGCAAGAAAATAAAAACAAAGTTGATATTGCCAATTCCCCGGCAACGGCGCCAAAAACTTGTTGCGCTAATAAGTGCTACGCAATTGTGCAAGTATACACGTTGCAAGTTATAGTATAAAAGATATCGTCTCCACAGGGATTGGTGCCACTTCAAGAATCTAGTCTCTTGCACTGTAAAAAGTAAAAACACAAATAAAAGATTATAGGAGTTTTAACTAATAACTAATCTAGAAAGCAATAAAGTAAAAGAATAGATGAGATCAAATGAGAGAGATAGGCCAGGTTATCGTGAGTTGAGGTGTGATAGCCGATTGGATCGTCTTGGTAAAAGAGTGCACGGGCAACTCAGTTGCCGTGGCAACTTGCACAACGGGGTTGCCTTGGCAACTAATCGATGGTTGCCTAGGCGACTAGTTGGGCAACTACTTGGGCGTCTGGGCAGCAACCTTCAAGGTTCGACAGAGCGTTCTTCAATGGTTTCTTCTTATCCCTAAGTCGAAACTCTAGCTACTTGTGCATGCCTTGATAATACATCTCTGCGTGAATCAAGGGTGAACAACAACCAATCTTGCGCTCCTCTTAGCCGTTGAAATCCTTAACTTATTCCTAAGTCGGATTAATCTTCACCATCAATAGATTGAATAAATATCATATTCATTCGTTTCTTGAATCTAACTCTCCCGATATTAGATAAATAGATGAAATCACGAGATCTTTTCCCAATTCACTCGCAAACAAGAAAAAGAACCAAGAATGAATAAACCTTGAATAGAAAAGTGCAAACTCTTATTACCTAAACAAAAACCAATAGTTTCTCACAACCACAAAACACAATAACCATAGCCAAATAGATTTAGTTCATGGCTAGGTTCAAAAGAAGCACAAGATAAATAATCCCTAGCATGAACCCAATCGAACAAGAAAGAAAAAGATGAAGAAGGAGGCTTGTCGAAATCCTCCTTGGCCTAGATGCTTGTCGAAAATTCTCTCTTCTTGCCCTCATTGGAGTTGTCGAAATTCCCCTCTCTTTTGCTCTACCTGAGTTGTCGAAATCTCCCTCTTATTTATAGGGATAGGTCAAAGTCCTTCTTTGAGGAGGAAGTTAAGTTGGAATTAAATTATCTTTAAAGAATATAATTCTTTATTATAATTATATTCCTACTAGAACTTCTCCTATCTTCTTTGAATTTAATTCTTCTTTAATCTCTTAATGGAAATCAAATTCCTTTGGGATTGGGCTTTGCTCCACGTCATCTTGGGCTTGTCCAGTCATCAATTTCGACTACCATATCACCTTTGCTCTTGTCGACAATTGCCCTGGCAACTAGCTCGGCATCTCCTTCATGTATTGCCCTGGCAACTAGCTCTAGCCTTGCTTTGGCAAGTGATCCTGCACATACACACAAAACACACCAAAGCAGCATCTTTTCCCACAAAAACTACCAAGTTATGTAATCAAGCTCAACAATGGAAGGAAACATGGATTAATGCATGAATGGCTAATTATGCAACTAATATGAGCCTAAGTCTAACAATAATATGAGTAAAAAGGGTAAGAAAAATAGTACTTTTGAACACTTATCAGAAGGCATGCCACCTGCTAGTGGAATTGGAACATTGAGCTTATTGGGCAACTGAAAAGCTTAACATGGAATGGAGGGATGCCAGTGAGAAGAGACTATTAGATCTAAATGAGTTAGAAGAATTTCAAGCTCAAGCTTCTGAGATTGCCAAGCTGTATAAAGAGAAGACAAAGAGGTGGCATGATAACATAATATTGCCAAGGGAGTTTGATGTCGGTCAAAGAGTTCTGTTATTCAACTCTAGGTTAAAACTATTTCTTGGGAAGCTTAAGCCCAAATGGCCAGGACCCTTCGAAGTTGTTAAATCATATGCTCATGGAGCAGTTGAAATCAAGGATTTGAAGTCTGGAACAACTTTTAAGGTAAACAACCAAAGGTTGAAACATTATCTGAAAGGTAATCATGATAATGCTAAGGAGATTATTCTCATGAAAGAAATTCAGTAAGCTCTAACACCATCACATGTTAATGTATGTGCATAGTAGGTTAGATGTTTTTCTTTGATTTTGTAGTATTTAATTTAGTTAGTATTTTCTTTATTTTATTTTATTTTTCTGTTTTGAGAGTTTTGCTTTGAGTGAGTATAGGTACAAGTTATATTCCCTGGTATCATGCCAAGGTCAGGGCTGGCATGTGGAAATCCAACATTGCACGCTTGGGCTTGTGAGAGTTAAGCCCAAGGAAGAGTGAAAAGTTTTGCTAAATGTAGGATAAACCCTAGCCGCTTAGGGTAAAAGTTGAATTTCAAAATTTAAACCCATCCTTTTATCTTATCCTTTTTTCATGTACCGTCTCTTCACCTAGCTTATCATCATCTTTTAAGATCGTCATTATCTCTTCCTCCTAAACACACCACTCTCCTTAAACACGCATTCTCCTCCATCATTAGCTCAATTTAATTGCTCTATTAAAACCCTCAACCGTTACTTTTCCCTCTAATTAAACCCCAAGCTTTGCCTTAGCTAAAACTTAATCTTTCTCTTCATCTTCCTCGGCAAGAAAGCTTTTTTCCCAAAATTCTTCCGACTTCTCTAAATATTTTCCATGGCATCCTTTTCAACACCTTTCAAGATCTTTTTTAATAGGGAGATTCACAAGAAGTACGAGGAGAACTTTATCTCAAGGACGTTTTGCTATGAGAAGAATTTTGAGTTCAAGAATGAACCCAACTTGGGTTATCCATCAAAGTTCATAATGGTGGTCAAGAAGCAAAAGTGGGAGTTATTTTTTCAACAAACGGGGGACATCTATTCCAATATTGTTTGATAGTTTTATGCCCACCTCACGACTAAAGATTTGTCTTTCTTGCTTATACGAGGTACATGCACTAGATTTGATAAGGGGTCTATCAATAATATATTTAATTTGGATGGTGCAGGAGAAAAGCACTTTGAGTTTGTTGACTCATTGGACGCTGCTGAGAGGCAAAAGATACTGAAAGATTTATGTGAACCTGGCACTTAGTGGAACGTATAATCAAAGGGCCATCGGACGATGAAGCGGCTGGCACTGAAGCCATAGCTAAAGGGGTGGAACAACTTCTTGAAAGCAAATATGATGCCAACCACCTATAACGAGACTGTCTCAGAGAAGCGGATGGCCTTGTTGCATTCGATCATCGTGGGTCGTAAGATCAACATTGGTCGTATCATTATTGATGAAACCTATAAGTGCGCTGGTAAGGGCAATGGAAGTTTGTTTTTCCCATTATTAATCTTTAATATTCGTATACAACACAGTGTGCCAAAGCTTGATTCCAACAAAGTCCAAGAAAGAAAGGAAACAACTATCACTCCTGCCCTATGGAGGCAACTCATTTCTATGAAGAAGGGCAAAGGAAAGGCTGCAGACGCGGTGTCCAAGGCCAAGGTGCCCAAGGCAGAACCTGAGACTCTTATGCCAGTTGGTTCAGTGGAAATGTTTTCTCAAATCTACCAACGCCAGGAGATCATTCTTCAAAAGCTGGTAAAAGTAAAGGAGTTGAACACCAAGCTCCGGCAATATACTCATACATGGGTTTGTTTCCTCAAGAAAACTCTTGAAGGAATGTCTGTGCACACTTTGCCAACATTTCTTGAGTTCTCTACCGACCTCCTTACCAACGATGATATGCCAGCTAGTCTTCATTTTTTCCAACTCTGATGCAATCAAATGCCATCGTCCTAGTGTCCTTTGTCCAAGTTTAGTCTACAAAAACAAACACGCCGCCTAAATCATAAAAAAAGGAATCCAAGCCAAAACTACCGCAACATATGTTACACATGCCTCATCTGCTACCATTGATGCTCCTACCATCTTAGAGCCAGTGAAGATTGTCAAAGAAGTTCTCCATGACATTGGAGCTTCCACAGCCACTTCAAAGTCCAGCATGAAGGGAAGAAAACACATAGCTAATGATCGTGGGAGCTTTGTCAAGAGAAAAACTCATGTATCACGCCCAAAAAACTTCGAGAGTTTTTCTATGAGACGAATTTCAAGTTTAAGAATGAACCCAACTTGGGTTATTCATCGGAGTTCATAGTAGTGAATAAAAAGTACATGTGAGAGTTATTTTGCCAGCAAGTTGGGGATATCAATTCCAATATTGTCTGAGATTTTTATGCCCACCCCACGACCAAAGATTTACCTTTCTTGCTTATACGAGGTGCGTGTGTTAGATTTGATGAGGGCACTATTAATAATATGTTTAAATTGGATGGTACAAGGGAAGAGCACTTTACGTTTTTTGACTCGTTGGACACTGCCAAGAGCAAGCGCTATTGAAGGATTTATGCGAACTTGGCACTACCTAGAACGTGTCATCAAAAGGACGCAAAATGGTGAAGCGGTTGGCACTGAAGCCACTGCCAAAAGGGTGGAACCACTTCTTGAAATCAAATCTCATGCCAACCAACCATAACGAGACTACCTCGAAGGAAAAGATGGCTTTGTTGCATTCGATCATCATAGGCCGCAAGATCAACGTCGGTCATATCATTATAGATGAGACTTATAAATACGTTGGTAAGGGCAATGATAGCTTGTTTTTCCCTTATTAATCTCTAACATTTGCATGAAGCATAGTTTGTCACTGCTAGATTCGGACAAAGTCCAAGAAAGCAAAGTAACAACTATCACTCCTACCCTATGGAGGCAACTCATTGCCAAGGAAAAAGGAAAAGAAAAGGCAAACGAAAGACTGCAGAGTCGGTATCCAAGGCCAAGGTACACAAGGCAAAACTTGCGACTCCTATGCCAGCTGGTTCAGTGGCAATGCTTTCTCAAATCTACCAACGCTAGGAGTTCATTCTTCAAAAGCTGGAGAAAGCAGGGGAGTAGAACACCAAGCTCTAGCAAAATACTCATGCATGGGACTATTCCCTCAAGAAAACTCTTGAAGGAATGTCCGCGCATACTTTGCCAACATTTCTAGAGTTCCTTACCGACCTCATTGCCAATGATGATATGCCAGTCAGTCTCCATTCTGTCCATACTCCAACGTAATCAGATGCCATATTACCAGTGTCCCTTGTCCAAGTTGAGTCTGCAAGAACAAACAATAAGAAGAAGAAAGAATTCAAGCCAAAGCTCTTGCAACACCTACTGCACCTACCTCATCTGTTGCCATTGAAGCTCCTACCGTCATGGAGCCAGTGTATATTGTTGCATGTGATAAGTACTACGCAAATGTGCAAGTATACACGTCGCAAGTAATAAAGTGATATGAGTATCGAGTATCGTCTCTACAGGGATTGGTTTGGGTCACTTTGCTTAAGTTACTACACTGAAAATAAAAACACAATTGATAATAGAGGTTTTAATTAACGAGAAAAGTAAAAGCAATAAACTAAAAGAATATATGAAAGAAAAGGAGAGAATAGGTCAGGTTATCGTGAGTTGAGGTGTGATAGCCGATTGGATCGTCTTGGTAAAAGAGTGCACGGGCAACTAGTTGCCGTGGCAACTTGCACAACGGGGTTGCCTTGGCAACTAATCGATGGTTGCCTGGGCAACTACTTGGGCGTCTGGGCAGCAACTTCAAGGTTCGGCAGAGCGTTCTTCAATGGTTTCTTCTTATCCCTAAGTCGAAACTCTAGCTACTTGTGCATGCCTTGATAATATATCCCTGCGTGAATCAAGGGTGAACAACAACCAATCTTGCGCTCCTCTTAGCCGTTGAAATCCTTAACTTATTCCTAAGCCAGATTAATCTTCACCATCAATAGATTGAATAAAGACCATACTCATTCGTTTCTTGAATCTAACTCTCCCGATATTAGATAAATAGATGAAGTTACGAGATCCTCTCCCAATTCACTCGCAAACAAGAATAAAAGCCAAGAATGAGTAAACCTTGAATAGAAAAGTGCAAACTCTTATTACCTAAACAAAATCCAATTGTTTCTCACAACAACAAAACACAATAACCCCAACCAATCAAGTTAGTTCATGGTTGGGTTCAAAAGATATACAAGATAATTAATCCCTAGCATGGACCCAACCGAACAAGGAAGAAAAGATGAAGCTTGTCGAAAATCCCTTGCCCTAGAAGCTTGCTGAAAATTCCCCTTGCTTCCTCTCTTGGACTTGTCGAATTTTGCCCTCTCCTCTCTCTTCTTGCTCTATATGGAGTTGTCGAAATTCCCCTAATGCTCTCCCTCTGGATTGTCGAAATCTCCTTGTTATTTATAGGGCTAGGCCAAACTCCTTCTTTGAGGAGGAGCTTGAGTTGGAATTAAATTATCTTTAAAGAATATAATTCTTTATTATAATTGTATTCCTACTAGAACTTCTCCTATCTTCTTGGAATTTAATTCTTCTTTAATCTCTGCATGGAAATCAAATTCCTTTGGGTTTGGGCTTTGCTCCACGCCATCTTGGGCTTGTATAGTCATCAATTTCGACATCCCTATTGCATTTCTCTTTGTCGACAATTGCCATGGCAACTGGCTCGGCGTCTCCTTCATGCATTGCCCTGGCAACTAGCTCGGCATATCCTTCATGCATTGCCCTGGCAACTAGCTCAGCATTGCTTTGGCAAGTGATCCTGCGCATACACACACAAAAACACACCAAAGCAGCATCTTTTTCCACAAAAATCACCAAGGTATGTAATCAAGCTCAACAGTGGAAAGAAACATGAATTAATGCATGAATAACTAATTATGCAACTAATATGAGCTTAAGTCTAACAATAATATGAGTAAAAAGGGTAATAAAAATAGTACTTTTGAACACTTATCACGCCCCCAAACTCGAACTATTGCTTGTCCTCAAGCAATGCAAACTAACAATTACCGCCAAGACTTTAATCATCAAAGACATGATTCAAACTTGAATTGGACCTCGGAACCGTGTCACAAAGTATGATCACCTTTTAATTTTTCGGATAGCACAAAAATTACCCGGAACCAAACTATAGTGCTCGTGACAATGTGTGTGCGTAGTTGTGAACAAGTTGATTTTCAAGATTCTATGTGATCTACAGGCTTTTATTAATTTAATTATCGGGGCATTTATTTTTATTTTCACTAGAGCCAATTTCGGGCACCTCTAGCAAAGTAAGCAATTCCTCATTTTATTTTAGTCGACTAGAGCCAATTTCGGGCACCTCTAGCGATTCTTTAATGTGCATTAACTACTAGAGCCAGTTTCGGGCACCTCTAGCAAGAAAGTGCATTTACTACTAGAGCCAGTTTTTGGGCACCTCTAGCAAGAAATTAACTTTTAATTTTCAATTTTAAATTTACCCAAATTTTAAGCAACCTAAGTTCACTAAGTTTCTTTCAATCAACAAGCCACAACCATGTAAAAAAAATCAGCATCATAGTAAATTCTAAGTTCTTTTCATGCAATCCTAAAATTAAAGGTTATTTCAATTAAGTGCAGTGGCAAAAATTCATCATTGGATATTCAACAAGTCTTAAGCAATTAAATCCAATTAAAGGCATGGCAAGTAACATATGCAACCTACATGTGATTGCTAAAGATGAATGCAACTAAACATGAAACTAACTAGAAACCAACACCCCCCAAACTCGAGAGAAGCATTGTCCTCAATGCATGTAAGAGTAAAACAAAATTTAAAAGAAACTAAATGAAAAGAGGTCGTCACCTCGAGTGATAAGTTTCATTCGTGCTGTTTGCTTGATTCATTTTTCAGTCGGTGGTTGAATGATGGTGCCGTGTGAACAGCATTGCTTTGATTTGATCCATGTTTGCCGATGCAGGTTCACTTGCATGGGCATCAGTAGTTCTCGAAGCCATAGTTGTTGCCTGGGCATCGCCAGTTTCTGTTGTGGTTGCTGTGGCGAGTAGTCGGCAGTGAATTTCCTTAGCATAGTAGTTGTGAGTCTTGTTGTGAAAAAGAAAACAAAGAAAACCTGAAAACTAAAGATAATGAAGAAAAATAAAATATCTCCTAAAAATAAAAATGAAAATAAAAAGAAAAAGAAAATATTGAAAGGAGAGCATGCTCAGGCATCTCCTAAAGTGACCACTTCTAATGTTACTGCATATCTGAGAAAACTTGAGGAGATTCGTTTCCGGTACTTCTTATAGTCTATCCGTACCCTCCTTCGGGTGACAATATTGCCCAAAAAGAGTTGGGCCAATGTGCTCCCAGCTACTCCCTTTTGCATTACCATGGTGGAGGTGTCTTTCTTCTTTGTTCGCTTGTAGTCCATGTATACTCTCCACCTTTCTACTATTCCTAAAGGCACAAATATATTAATAGGAAAAATTATATCCATTCTCAACCATTCAATTACCTCATTCTTGTCGACTTCTATCATGGTTGGATGTAGCCTTTGTTGTCGTGGCAATTGCTGCTAAAGACAATTGTCGTGGCAATCAGTTGTCAAATTTTGCTTTAAGTCAAGGGAAGAATCAATTTTCTGAAGAGCTTTATGAATCCAAACACCTTTTTCTTTTGGCCTCTCAAACATCTCCATCAGTAGAGATTGCGATGGCTTCAAATCTACCAACCTTGGTTCCTCAAGACATACCTACAATGGACAATGTGAGATTTTAAAGAATTCAAAAGGTTCAACTATTACATGCTCATATTCCATTGGCAAAGTATTATCATCTCGTTGATCTTGCATGTGGTCGTGTAATTGTCGTGGCAATTGTAGATGAGAGCAATCTACAGATTCTTGTTTCAGCATCAACGTTGTAACCTTCTGGGCATCAGGTTCCTCAGAATTTGCTGTAGTATTGTTGTTCTCAGCTTCACTGAGTGTTGTCGCGGCATTGCTCTGTTCAGGCTCCTCAATCATTGCCGAGGCAATTTGTTGTTCAGGCTCATCATGTGTTGGACAGTCTCTCTCATTGGCATCCTCTTGACTTTGAGGTTCTAGTTGTTCCTCACACATCGGAGAGATTTCTTTGTATTGCTCCTTATCCTCTTGCCTTGGGACATCAGTATCCCTAGGAATGAATTGTTGGTGCATGTTATCCATGACATATGTGGATCTCCCCAATTGATCTTCTGAATCCCCTAAGGTTGCATCCCACTGAGCTATCCTCGTATCCATAGATTTTGATAGTTCTCGAATCTCTTCAATTGATCCATCAAGTCTAGCCAAGGAAGCTAGTAACGTTTCCTCCAATGAATTGAAATGCTCTTGAAAAGGACTACATTGTCATGGCATATCTGTTGCTGCAGCAAAATTGTTATGGTAAAAAAAAATTTGAGCTTTTTGACCATACCATGAAGAATTTTGCTGCTGATTCCCTCTATGGTCCTCCATGTAGTTATATGCACCGAAAATGTGAGGGCAATTTTCAAACTCATGATGTTCTCCACACATAGCACAAGATTTTTCCACAGTATAAGTTCTTTGGGCTTTTCTCGGTTGGTATAGGTAATCATCAAAGGGTGCAAGAAACTCTTGATTGGATTGATTCATATCTTCCAACATCATCTCTCGAATAGATTGGCTTTTATTTCCTGACATGTTGGCGTCCCTTAACTTGTAGCGCACCTAATTTTTTTTTTTTTGATAAAACAAACAAAAAGAAAAGTTAGTAAAACTAAGAGAAAAAAATGCAATAACAAAACAACTAACACCAATTGCCAATCCCCGGCAACGGCGCCAAAAACTTGTTGCGTGTGATAAGTGCGTGCAAGTATACACGTCGCAAGTAATAAAGTGATATGAGTATTGAGTATCGTCTCCACAGGGATTGGTTTGGGCCACTTTGCTTAAGTTACTGCACTGAAAATAAAAACACAATTGATAATAGAGGTTTTAATTAACGAGAAAAGTAAAAGCAATAAACTAAAAGAATATATGAAAGAAAAAGAGAGAATAGGTCAGGTTATCGTGAGTTGAGGTGTGATAGCCGATTGGATCGTCTTGGTAAAAGAGTGCACGGGCAACTCAGTTGCCGTGGCAACTTGCACAACGGGGTTGCCTTGGCAACTAATCGATGGTTGCCTGGGCAACTACTTGGGCGTCTGGGCAGCAACTTCAAGGTTTGGCAGAGCGTTCTTCAATGGTTTCTTCTTATCCCTAAGTCAAAACTCTAGCTACTTGTGCATGCCTTGATAATACATCCCTGCGTGAATCAAGGGTGAACAACAACCAATCTTGCGCTCCTCTTAGCCGTTGAAATCCTTAACTTATTCCTAAGCTGGGTTAATCTTCACCATCAATAGATTGAATAAAGAATATACTCATTCGTTTCTTGAATCTAACTCTCCCGATATTAGATAAATAGATGAAGTTACAAGATCCTCTCCCAATTCACTCGCAAACAAGAATAAAAGCCAAGAATGAGTAAACCTTGAATAGAAAAGTGCAAACTCTTATTACCTAAACAAAATCCAATTGTTTCTCACAACAACAAAACACAATAACCCCAACCAATCAAGTTAGTTCATGGTTGGGTTCAAAAAATATACAAGATAATTAGTCCCTAGCATGGACCCAATCGAACAAGGAAGAAAAGATGAAGCTTGTCGAAAACCCCTTGCCCTAGAAGCTTGCCGAAAATTCCCCTTGCTTCCTCTCTTGGACTTGTCGAATTTTGCCCTCTCTTTTCTCTTCTTGCTCTATATGGAGTTGTCGAAATTCCCCTAATGCTCTCCCTCTGGATTGTCGAAATCTCCTTGTTATTTATAGGGCTAGGCCAAACTCCTTCTTTGAGGAGGAGTTTGAGTTGGAATTAAATTATATTTAAAGAATATAATTCTTTATTATAATTGTATTCCTACTAGAACTTCTCCTATCTTCTTGGAATTTAATTCTTCTTTAATCTCTGCATGGAAATCAAATTCCTTTGGGTTTGGGCTTTGCTCCACGTCATCTTGGGCTTGTATAGTCATCAATTTCGACATCCCTATTGCATTTTCTCTTTGTCGACAATTGCCATGGCAACTGGCTCGGCGTCTCCTTCATGCATTGCCCTGGCAACTAGCTCGGCATATCCTTCATGCATTGCCCTGGCAACTAGCTCGGCATTTCTTTGGCAAGTGATCATGCACATACACACACAAAAACACACCAAAGCAGCATCTTTTTCCACAAAAATCACCAAGGTATGTAATCAAGCTCAACAGTGGAAAGAAACATGAATTAATGCATGAATAACTAATTATGCTACTAATATGAGCTTAAGTCTAACAATAATATGAGTAAAAAGGGTAATAAAAATAGTACTTTTGAACACTTATCATATATTATCAAAGAAGTTCTATGTGACATTGGAGCTTTCATTACCGCCTCAAAGCCCAACATGAAGGGAAAGAAACGCATGGCTCCTGATTATGGAGCTTTGTCAAGAGAAAGAATTGTGCCACACGCCATGAAAAATCCAAAGGGGAGTCCTATTCCCCTTAAACTCCTTACTATCATTTTTTTTCATTTGTTCATGCATGTCATCTTATTTCTTTTGTTTATATTTGTTTTCATGCATTGATGACAATGCACACCTTTGGTTTGGGGGTGTTGCATCACATCTTTTTCCATGTCATGCATTCATGTTTATATTTCTGTTACATTTTGTTACCATATAGATTAGGTATAATTCTTCATGACAAACCACTAATTTCTTTTTTGCCTCGTTTAAAATTGGATTTTTTTCAGCACTTCGCTAGACTAGTTAGAACTTGCTTTAGTATACTCTGTCCGATGATAAAATTGTAAATATTTAGTTGCATGGGCCAGCAGATTAGCAATTCCAGGATTGCTTGGCAATTGATCTCTAGTTTAGGAAACTGAAGTCTCACTTAACACGTAGTATGCATCTAGTTCCTTAAAAACTTAGAATTCTTGAAACTATGCCAGGGTAAAAGAAAATAATAAGGCAACAATTTTTTGCCAAGGAAAGAAAAATGTAAGAACTCTCTTCTGCCTTAGAGATAATAAATAGCTTGGGGCTTCGTGGTTTACTCCCTATTAGTTCTCAAGTCAAAACTTTAGGGTATGAGTTGAGGAGTAAAGCCTAGTAATGTCTGGACTAACATGGGGGTGCGTGGTATGCTCCCATTTTTTTTCACGCCAAACAGTATTACAAAGCATTCCTTAAAATATTGCCAGAAAAAACTCTTGGTGAATAAAAGGAAAAAATAATTCTGAGTTTGGTTAGTAAATTTGACTAAGGGAGTAAAAAGAGACTTGATGCATATTGCTTACACTTCATGCATACTTCATAACCCTAGACTAGTGTTATATTGTTGCACTTGAATTTTTTGATCTTCTTGGCATTGTTACACTAGGATACCTGAAGACAAAACTAGGGCCAGATTCTGCTTGCTAGCACTTGTTGACATTCAAAACACTTTTGCCGAGGTACTTGTTTTTCTGTTTTCTTCATTTTAGTTGCATTACTTGAGGTTAAGCAATGAGCTAGGTTTAAGGGAGTGTTAACTCCTAGAAAGTACTAATTATTATGCATATTTCACAATGCTTTTGCGTGTCACTTCCCAGAGCCAAAATTCACACTTACTCAGCTTAGCATATAGAAGATGCTCTCTCTAGGTTTGCAGAACAATTCTCAGATGCTCAACATGCTCTACCTCTGTCCAAGAATAGACCAAGATATCATCGATGAACACCACCACGAACTGGTTTATAAAGGGCCAGAACACACGATTCATCATGTCTATAAAAGCAGCTTGTGCATTGGTAAGACCAAAAGGCATCACTAGGAACTCGTAATGCCCATACCTGGTACAAATAACCGTCTTAGCAACATCAGAACCTATTATCTTCAGCTGATAGTATCCAGATCAAAGATCAATCTTCGAGAAAGCTGTCGCTCCCCGAAATTGATCAAACAAGTCATCAATTCTGGGTAACAGGTATTTGTTCTTCACGGTCAACTTGTTCAACTTCTAGTAATCAATGCATAACCAGAGTGAACCATATTTCTTCTTAATGAAGAAGACTAGAGCTCCCCAAGACGAAGAGCTGGGTTGAATAAAACCTTGATCAAGCAGCTCTTGCAACTGAACTTTTAGCTCTTTAAGTTCCTTAAGAGCCATACGATAAGGATTCATGGATACAGGTTCAGACCCCAGATAAGTCTCAATCTCAAACTCAAGATCCCTACTAGGAGGTAACCCGAGCAATTCTTCTAGAAAGACATCAAGAAACTCGCTAACAGTGTGAATTTCTTTAATCTTGTATAGAGAAATTTTCGTGTTCAAGAAGAAAGCAATGAAGGTTTCATATCTTTTTCGGGTCATCCTGTTAGTAGTCAAAGCAGATACCACATTAGACAGGTAACCTCGACGATCACCGACTAAAACCACTGATCGACTATTATAAGTCTTCAAGGTAGCCCCTTTTGACTCACAATCTAGATTAACCTGATGCTCCGTCAAGCAATCCATACCCAGAATCAAATCGAACTCTTCCAATAGAAGTTCCATGAGGTTGACCAGGAAGATTTCACTTTGAACCTCAAGAGAACAGCGCCTAAACACCTTATCCACATTCACTGACTAACCCACTGGCTTATGACTATAACATCACTTTTTGTGACTTCTAGGGGAATCTAAAGGTCTCAAGATACAGATCTAGAAATATAGGAGTGTGTTGAACCATTATCAAGCAATGTGAAATATGGGACAAAAAATGGTAAATGTACCTATAATAACATCTGGTTCATCTCTATCATCCCGACGTCTAGTAGCATACACAAGTACTGACTGCCTAGCCTCAGATAAAACTGGTCCCTCATTCTGATACGGCCGAGCTTTAGTGTAAGACCTAGCAGAGGATGTATAAGGTCTATTCTGACTATGACCCCTAGCCAGAGTCTAAACGGAAGTTTGTGAACGTGCTTGAGTCTGGGAGGATGTTCGAAATGTAAATGATGGAACTGGGCAACTCTACAAGAAGTGATCCCCGGATCCACAATAGAAACAAGTACCAACCATCTTCCTACACTCTTCTCGATGCCATTTACCACAGTCTCACAAAATGGCGTCTGAGAGAAACCTGACGAACCACCTCGACTAGCTGTTGGGGCTAGAGGGGTTGAAGGCCTAAAACCGATGTCACTCCTCTGAGGTACAGTAGTACGAGCCTTCTTACTCGCACGTGCTGAAGACTCAGTGCCGAAAGACCTCCTAGATCGGTCTCGATCTACTCTGTCATCCTTTGTGGCCATCTACTCAACCTCCTCTAGATCTTTCGCCAACTCTACCACCTTATCGACATCTTTATCAAGATGGCCAATAGCATGCACACACAGCTCATGAGGAGACCAAGTACAAACTTGCGACACTTTTTCTTTTCAGTGGGTACCAAGCTAGATCCAAACCTCAAAAAGTCTAGGAACTTCGTCTCATACTCAGATATAGTCATATCCCCTGTGTCAAAGTCTTGAATTACTCTCGCATCTGTCTCAGAAAATGCTCTCTAATGAATCGGCTCCTGAAGTATTCCTTGAAGAAATCCCAGGTTAGACGAGTGTCAGGGACACAGCTCACAACAGACTCCCACCAAGTTCAGGCATTCCTATAAAGCAAAGAGACAGCTCCCAAATATTTTTTGGGTGGTTCAAGGCCCAACGAATCCATGCTTCTCTCAAGATCATAAAGCCCCTCATCTGCCTTAGTCGGGGCTCCACCAGTAGGGTCATCGAATGTCTTAGCCCCATTGGTGATCAGGGTCTGAGAAATAGGGACCTCAAGTACAACCCAATGGCTCTAACCACACCATGAATCAACTGTAAGAACTATCTGCTGAGGGCCTTATCAGACACTATCGTCAACGACTTAGTACGGGATGTAGGTGCTCCTCTGACTAGAGTCGTCATATCTATACCAGAGGCATGCGGTGGATCTATCGGAGCTGTGGAACCTCTAGGAGCAGTAGGATCAAAAGAGACAAGGGGAACTACTAATGCCAGAGGATTACTAGTCACATCATCTACTGGATCAGAGAATCTAGTAACTCGACCTCGCCCACGGGCAGGTCTACGACCTCGTCTAGTGCTCATCAGATGATTTCAGCTCTACAAAAGGTAAAACCTAAGGTCAAAACTGGCACCAGAGTACCGGACACGGTTAAACATATAAAACTTGGTGACATGGTATTTTTTTTGAAAAAAAAATTCAACATTTTATAAAAATATAATATTTAAGACCCATTCACAGTCTGAGGTTTATAAAACCAAAAGTTCTGACACCAATTAAATGTAGCCCCCAATACCTGCCTATGCGTTACACCTAAATTTCATGAGGGTCATAACACATTCCCCAAACTTCCATGAAAATATTCCCAAGTTAAAGTCTCATAACAAATAATACTTATATGCCATAGAATAAAATACCAAATATTTAACCTAAACCATATCGAAACTTTAGTTACAAAATAATGCCATATCTGGCAAATTGGTAAAGTATAAATTATCAAAATATAGACTCATGTCACCCAAATAAAGACAGTATGGCGGATAGAAACATTACAACAAAATATGAGTACGAATGTGTCGATCCTCCAAGTGCCGAGTCCAAGGGTAGCCAATCCAAAAATATCTAAAAAGGGGAAAGATTGAGGGGATGAGCTAGGGGGCTCAACGTGTTCTAGCAAGTGCAAGAAAACATATATATATATATATATGCATAAATCATTTCAGATCATGTTACAAGTGCTACCAAGGATTCCATTATAACCTAACTACCCTCCAACCGAAAACCAAAATGCAATCCCCCATGAACTACGTACTGAAGGACTTATCCCAAGCCCGTGGGCGTAGGAGCCTACCTAGAAAGACTTACCCTAGGCCCAACGAGCATAGGAGCTTAACCAAAGGATTTACCAGCTGGATCAGGGCTGTTCCTGTAGACACTTCAAATCATAACACAAGAGTATACCTCAAGTAAAGTAATTTAGCTCAATATGCATTATCATTAGAATTTGGATAGCAGACATATAATTATCTCCATTATACAGAAATCAGATATTTCAAATTTAGATCAAACATAAGGCATACTTCCAAACATATTACGTAGTCATGCATTCAAACAGAAAATAGTCATGCTTTTCAATTCAGGGAATATTTCATAATATATTCAGAGAAATCATTCTAAAGTTCACATAAAACAATAATATAACATGCATGGAACACACATCAAAAGCTGGTCAGAGAGGTCTATCGAGCACCTGCCTAACTGACACTACGTTTTGCCACTCTGCTAGGTCCTATAAGATAATTGATAAGGTTACTATGAGAAATAAACTCTAACTTAAATTGATCATAAAGTTTACAAGATCATACTAGTAACTACGGGGCACACGGGTGAGTGAAACGAGAAGAGCTAGGTTGAGCAGACAAATAGTCGGGGGAGTCTCAGGTACTTTTAAACATATAATATTTACGTCAGTCCTTTAATTAAAATAACCATTTTGAAGTAACAACTTATTAAATAAGCATGTTCGTGTTTAAGGTTAGATTCAGAGGCTTTCAGGTTAGAATTTCACGAAACAGACTTCGAAAATGGACTTAAGACGTCAAAAAACATAAAATAGGGGTTTTCAAAAAAGTTGACTTTTTGGTCAACGATCAGAGGTCAAAGTCAATGTTGTCGTCAACATTAGCTGCTGATGTCATCAGTCAACTAGGTTGACTCAGATGAGTTAACTTGGACGAGTTAACTCACTAGGTTGACTCACTGAGTTGACTCGGTCATATGGATCAGGTCAGACGAGTCAAATCGGGTCGGACTCAAATTCGGGTCGGGCTTGAATTATTGGGCTCGGCTTGGACGGGCTTAGACCGGGTTGGTCGGTTCAGGCTTTTGGGCCTTAAGTCGAACCGGCACACTTACCCTAAAATTCTAGTTCGTCGAACAATCACCGGAAAGGTCACCGGAGATCCGAAATGCCACATATTGGCCGAAAAATGAACGGAAATCAAACCCAAGCTTCAACTAACACGAACTTGGAGCGACAAGAGGTCGGAATCTTACCCAAACTTACCTAAACAAAAAGGAGATGGCCAGAGACGACGTAGCTCCGACGTGGCTCCTCCTAACGTTAGAATGACGAGCGAACAGAGGTGTTTTGTTCCCCTCCACGAGCGAACTACGCTTAGAACGACGACTCGCCCCAAACAGCTGCGAAGAAGGCTGGAAACGGAGGAAAATAGGAGGAAGCTCAAAAGAGTTTTCGACGAGGCTTTATCACTCATTCTACGACGAACGACGGCCGTTAAAAGCGAGTGGAGTAAGGGGCCGGGGTCGGGGTGCGATTGCAGTCACGTCGCCACGGAACGGTGATGGAGATCTGGCGTTGCCAGAACGGGGAAGACAAGGGGTTAGGTGAGGGAGAGAATGGTCTGGAAGATTGACATAATATAGCATTAATTGGGACATATGGGTAGGTTCGGGTCATTAAGGATAATGAGTTAAGCCGGCAGAAAATAGCATAAAAGGATATTACGTGATTATAGACACCAAGAGCTATCTAGCTCAAATTGTTGGGTTACTAGCCAAGGCACCTTAAGGTTCTGGGTTTGATTCTCACAACTAGCAACTCCCCTTTTTTTCATTCATTTTTTTACTAGAGTGTTACAACTAATATGAACGAAAAAATAGTTTAAAACCAATTGGTTAAAGAAGTTGCCAAATTCAAATAGTAAATGTTAATTTACACTTATTTAATCAGCAAATGAACCATAATAAGAACCAATATTCATATTTAATGACCATCGGTTGGTTTAACGAGATGGGATGTTAGATCCGTTAAACAAATTCAGAGGTTTAAGTCTTGGTGTTGTGAATAAAATAAACTGAATTAAAAGGATCACCCATATAATAGATGTCTACAATACTCAATACAAATTAATCTGTCAATTATAAGAAGTGCATATAAAAATACATCACGTTTAATAAAATCCTAAATTTCAATTCTTAAATCTTTATAATCTAAACCCTAAAAGTCAAAAAAGTCCTTTTAGCATAGGAGGTTATGATTCTCATCGGGGGAAAGAAAAGTAAATAATAAAAAAAATGTTGAAGGCCCGCTGCGACGGAACTGTATGGTTGAATTTGCAGCTTGGTGTTTCGCCTGACTTGGCTGATCATGCTCTTGTCCTTTCTATTTGTAAGCTTCTTGAGTTGGATTGGGAGACCGTGGTTCGGTATGTAAGAAGGGAAGCCAATGGAGTTGCGGACTCATTAGCTCGGATTTGCCGAGGAGCAACAATAGGACAAATAACGTTCGAGAAACCACCTGCAGAAGCTGCTGCGGCATTGTTGAGGGATTAAAAGAAAAGAAAGAGACGTAGACGAAGCTACACAGCAGTTCAGAGGCCGTTGTCCCCCCGCATTAGAAACTATTTAGGAAAATTTATTTATTTATATCCAATTTTAATTTTTTAAGACTTTGTCCTCTTATTTTTATGATTGTTTATGCGTTATTTTCATTAAATTTGATTTTTGATTCCGTCTCTAACAAAAGAAACCTTGGTTAAACATGGGAAGGGTACTTCACCAATCACCACACACCTCATTAAATATTTTTCACATGCAGATCTGACTAAAAAGCCAATTTTCAAGTGAATGGTCTCTGAACAAATGATGTTTTAGTATACCTAGGACAACATCATAGATTAATACTCATGTTAGATGTCACTTCATTGTTGGTCAAAACAAGTCATCACTAAATTACATACATCAAGATTCAAGAGGTATAAATAATAAAAGAGAGGATTAAGTGAGAGGTTTATATTTATAAAATTATATAATTTAAATTTTTTCGAACAAGTTTTACTTATAAAGATTTTTTTATTGGATCTTAAACTCACGATTTAAGAGAAACGGAAGATGTCAACTTAGAGTTTTAACCACATATTTTAAAGATTATTGACTAATTTATATCTTATTTAATGCATGAGTGGAGTCACATGAGAGAATGTGTGTCAACACCCCAAAAAATGTATAGAAATCTTTAATCAACACACAAAAAAATGTATAGAAATCTTTAATAAAATTAAAAATGCTACAAATAAAATCAACACATCTTTACAGAAATATTAACACCACTCTAACAATAATTAGACTGTAATATAATTTTCTTTTAAACTCCGCCCATTATTATATGTACACATTGTTTAGATATTTCTTAAGGTAACTTCACGTTAGTTATCCAACTTTTACAATACTTTTCTTTGATCATTCAATTATAAAAATTTTAATTTTATTATTTAGTATTGGGGCAAAAATAGTGGCACAAACAAAAACAAAATCCCGTCATTTTCAGTGTTTTTTCTACGTCCTAACACTAAAAATTTAAATTTTAAACATTAACTTAAATTTTAAATCATAAACCCTAAAAATATATCAAACTTCAATTTCTTAAACAGTAATCGTGAACCCTAGCTCCAAACCTAATTTTTTTGGCGTAGGTAGGAGCAGAGGATTCCTATTAAAGAAAAGAGGATTTTTGTTATAAAAAAGGATCCGTTTTATCTTCACCACACACGTCCAATTGAAAGAAAAGGCATGTAATTTCAATGGCCCAACCCTTCATTCCCCTTCAACTTGTTATATTATATAAACCCTCCCTCCTCCATTTTTGCACCTTCAATGGCAAACCATCATTTCTGCACATCAAACTATGGATACAAAGAAGTCGTACCTTGCTATTATTCTGATCCAATCTATCTATGCTGGCATGTTCTTGCTCTCCAAAGCCGCCTTCGACGGCGGAATGAACAATTTCGTCTTCGTTTTCTACAGGCAGGCAGCTGCAACAATTTTCTTGGTCCCTCTTGCTTTGTTCGTTGAATGGTATTTTAAATTTCTGTGAAAAATGTTCCATAACTATATATATAGTTATACATGTATGTAATCATGTTACTAATTATTGTGTCTGGAAACTCAAGGAAATCTCTGCCTCCTCTATCATTCGTGACATTCTGCAAGATATTTTTGCTGTCTTTATTCGGGTATGTTCAGTTGAAAACCAGTTTTTAAATTAAAATATGCAGCCCCACCACTGTTCTAGTTTCATTTGCTTACTGTTATGAGAATCTGTTAATTTCAGGATAACTTTAAGCTTGGATTTCAATGGTCTTGCCCTAGTTTATACCTCGGCAACTTTAGGTGCTGCAACAACAAATTGCCTGTCCGTCATCACCTTTTTCTTGGCAGTGCTACTCGGGTAAACCTACTCTCCTACTTCTTCGTATCTTTCCGGGTAGTTCTGCGGTACAACATTATAATTTAAAACTAAAAAAATAATATGTTTTAAAATTTGTCCAAATAACCTAAAATATTATACTTTAGATTGATTTTTTTTATAACATTTTAATTTTGAAACTTATCGAAAAACCACGAAAATAACTTAAAATATTATTTAAAAAATAATATTTTAAATTGTTTGGACAAATTTAAAAAATTACAGTTTTTTAACCGTAACTTAATACGTGGGTCATTAGACTCGCCCTATCTTTTCATTAGCACACACGCTTTTTCTCTTACATTTAGGTTTTGTGTTGCAACTTACAATTCCATTAAAGTATAGGTTTTAACACGATTTTATTTTATCTCGTACTCTACAATAAAATTTTATAATATTTATTCAATGTATTCCGTATAGGTTTTGCAGATCTCGATAGATCTAATCTCAGATTTGATTTTTTTTTTGTCCAAAGAAAGAAGTTCGTCTCGCTCATGTACCTTCATTTAACATGATTTTAGAGAAAAGAAAGAAACCATACTAGTATTTAACAGAGTTTTAATTTTTCAAGTGTAAGAATGACATGTGGGAAGACAACCCATTGATTCATTAGACGACAAAGATGATTCTTTCCCTGTCTATATGTAGTATAATTTAGTCGCTCCACTCCCATTGAAACTAAATTATTACAAGGTTGCTTCGTCGGTAAGAATCTCTCTGTTGAATTTAATAGAAACAGTGCTGTTTTAAAAATTCCGATCGGTGGAACCCATAGGAACATGGATATTCTATGTTTATAATTAAAAAAGAAAATTGTTTTGGGGAAGATTCCCCTTTTATTTGTCCCATGAGGGGGATTAAATGGCCTACTAGTGAAAAAGGAAGTTCTTATATCCACAGTTGCATATAATTATATGTATGATGGACGAAAGGAATAAATGTCTATATATTGTTGGTTTAGTTTTAATAACGTCAGATTATGCTTTTCATTGACAATATGGTTATTATTCTACGTACGTACAGTGAGAAAAAAAAATTCACAAGCATACCTAAAAATTAAATTAAAATCTCTACTTTTAAAATTTTAAAAACTAAATCTAACCTCTAAATTCTAAATCTTAAATTCTAACCATAATCATTAATCTTTAAGTCCTAAACTAAACCTCTAAATCTTATATTAGACCCACTTGTATAAAATAAGTTTTTCACACGATACATGAAATATCTTCCCTTTATATAACACGTTTAATACCACCTCAACCAAAATTATTACACTCCCTTAAAAACAAGTTTATTTATTAAAAAAAAACGTGAAAGTGGTGTATTTATTTTGAGGGTTTATAAATATTTTATTTATTAATGACGCGGTGTTAAATCGTTTTGTCTACATGGTGTATGCGCATTATTAAAGGGTTGTAAATATCTATAAACAGATACTATTTTGTAATCACTATTAAATTATTCAAAAAAATTAATGACATGATATCATATTATATTTTATATGTGTAAAAATTAGAATTTTGGGATTAAAATCCAAGTAGAACATGTTTATGCAAGAATGAACTGAAGAATGAGTGGGAGGGGCGTGTCTACAATTATTTTGGTCTAATATTAATTTATACCTTCAATTTTGCGTTTAAATATTTAAAATATGCTTGTAGTTTTGAAGTTCAGTAATTTGGCATCTACCAATAGAATGTGTGTTTAGATTGGTAAATTTAGAGGCTCACAAAGGTGTAACATATCATTGATGAAGTAAGAGATAATTATATTTTTAAAATAAATGTTTAAATTTAAACCCATATAAAATAAAGTAACATAAGTATTTTTAACTACTCAGATTAATAAGTGGATCTTAAAAACTACATATACTTTTACATGTGATGATAATTCTAAAATTTTAAACGGCTTTCAAGCTTGCCATTAGTTCGGAACTTAATTGACAGTTTTCACCCTTTTGTCTTTTCCTGGATCTATCTCTCGTTTATTTTGTCGGGTTAGTTAAATAATGGCTTTCAATCAAAATCGCAAAATGAAACACAGGGCCCCTGGTGATGTAGTCGTCAAAGGAAAAAGCCAGTCTGTAATAAATTCATAAACATCTTAAATTTCCTAACACGTGCTCTTATAACAGGTCAAGAAAATATTATTTCCTCCGGGGCAATCCGAATTCAACTAGTTTATTTGCACAATATATATATTATTAAAGAGTTGTAATTCATAAATGTATATTATATTATAATTAGACCAGACAATTTAAAAGAAAATTCGATTGATTTATACAAGCACTTTTAAGGAGTTTGTTTATTCTTTATTCTCGTATAATTTATATAATCATTATTAAGAAGCGATATATTTTGTTAAACAATGTATGGCAGGATGGAGGCATTGAGATTGAAGACGAGTGCAGGGATTGCAAAACTCACAGGCATCCTAATATGCATGGCTGGTGTACTCACCCTTACCTTTTTCAAGGGTCCCCATTTCAATGTTTTCTGCCTCCATCACCTGTTTCGGCCCCACCATTCCCAAACACTCGATCCCTCTACCTCGTCTGGCCTCACATGGGTTAAGGGTTGTTTCTTCATGTTGATTTCCGTCACCTTTTGGGGCTTATGGCTCGTTCTGCAGGTTCAACTTGTACCATTTTATACTTACATTAGGACAGTTGAAAAACAAAAAATGTTACTAATTTGGAGTGAAACAGGGTCCAGTCTTGAAGAGCTACCCTTCGAAGCTTCTCTTTACAGCTCTTCAGTGCTTCTTAACCTTATTCCAGTCATTCGGTATCGCAATTGTTCTGGTAAGAGACCCTTACGAATGGCGACTCGGCTGGAACGTTAGACTCATTGCGGTTGCTTACTGTGTAAGGCATCTACTACCACAATGCTACATAAAAACGTACGTGTGTATTGATGGTAATATTATTGTGGCAGGGGTTAGTGGTGACAGGCGTGACATATTACCTACAATCGTGGGTGATTGAGAAGAAGGGGCCGGTGTTCTTGGCCATGTCGACACCATTGAATCTCATCTTCACAATGCTGTGTTCTGCGTTTCTATTATGCGAGTTTACCAGTTTAGGAAGGTGGGTTAATTTAATTCACTTTTGATTATAATTAGTTTAACCTTCGAGTTCTAGATTATTTATCCTCCATTTCCTTATGGTTTTCTCCAGTGTGGCCGGGGGGCTTTTATTGATTATTGGGCTATATAGCGTGCTGTGGGGCAAAACCAAAGAGCAAAAGCTGCTGAATCAGAATTGTTTATCCGCTGGTGTCTGTAGCGATGTCCCTCTCGCTAAAAAAGGTGTTGTTTTTTGTTTGTTTTGAAAATAATGTCTTCCGCGGGGAGTTTTATAAAACTCGTGTTTTATTTAAAAATAGAGTCGCCACCGGCCACTCTAGGTGGATCGGACACTGTAAAACCAGAGATTTAAAATTGATGGGTTCGAGAGTCGGTTACGGATGGGGAAGGATTAGCACCCCACACCGCCCAAAATTGGTACTTTAATAATTACCACTTTATTAATATTAGACTTTCCGGATTAAAGTGACAATTAAATTAAAATCTGGTTATATGTGCGAGTAAATTTTAAAAGCCCCGTTATTCGAGAATAAACGCCCAACCACTATCACTACGTCTGATACTGACCCCGTTTACGCTCGAATAAAAAGGCACCGCATTGACAATTTATATCCAAAATGCAAACTTAAACAAATGGCAAATATAAATAAATACATTGTGATAAAAATATAAATAAATACTAACATAATAAAATACTAATATGACATAAATAAAATGCTAATATAAAATATACATACATAACTATTAATTTAACACATAAATAAAAATAAAATAATAATCTAAAACATGCCTACAAAAATATTAATCTAACTCATAAATAAAAACAAATCTAACATAAATAAAATATAAATTTAAAACATAATAAATACTAATCTAAAACATAAATAAACATACAAACTAAAAACACAATTTTAAATTAACTACTACTTCATTAAATCATAAAAATTACAACATAAATAAAAAGGAAAGAAAATATACCTAACTAGGAGTTCGAATGACGAACCCCGACTGAACCCCACCGATATCTACCACGACCTCTCCAAAAAATTAACTAGATCGGATCCAAAATAGGACCTCGATCGAACCGGTTAGGACCGAGGATACTGCCCCGGTCCTTGGCTACCCGAGAGCCAAGATCTCTTATTTGGGCAAAGCCATGGGCGGCTCATGTTGCTTCCCCCACCCCCCATGTCTTTATATAGGCAATTGGGTTTAGGGGGTTGACGTGGAGCTTCCCTCACCTTTACTTTTTTTTTACACTTTAATTTTTTTATATTTTTTATTTTTTATATTAATAATAATATTATTACAACAATACTAAAAACCCGGACAAAAAATGAGTGATTATAGTTGTCCCTCTTTGCTTGTTCTTGTGAAACGAGAACAAAGCAAAGATCAAAAGCACTCATTTTTGTATTATCTGGCTGAACTTCTCTCCTTTTGACGCGTGTCTTCTTTCTTTGGTAGATCTTCTTTTTCTTCGGCGTAGGTCTTCTTTCTTGTCTTGATTGATCTACCTTGTCACTCTTGGGGAAGCAAAATAAGTCCCACTTGCTACATTATTGATAATAAGCTAATACCTAAAGAGAGTTCGACCCAACTGCAACACCGACGAAGAGACAGGGTCTACGAAATTCGATCCAGCTGCAACACTGACGAGGAGGCAAGACCGATGGGTGAAAGTTCTGATGTCTGATCTAGCTACAACTCTGACGAATAGGCAAGATCAGAAAACTGACAACTTTTCTCTTTTTTCTCTTTTTTTTTGCTTTTTTGTTTCTTTTTTTCTCTGCTTTTGTTTCTTTTTCCATATTTTTTCTTCTCTATTTTTTTTTTGATTTTTTCTTACAACATTGATAAAACTTGAAAGTTGGTGAATTTTGACCAAGCTACAACACCGACGAAGAGGCATGGTCTAAAGTTAGTAATGTTGATCCAGCTACAACACCGACGAAGAGGCGGGATCAAGAGTTAGTGAATTTGGTCTAGCTACAACACCGACGAAGAGGCAAGACCAGAAGTTAGTGAATTAGGTTCAACTACAACACCGACGAAGAGGCAGAACCGAAAGTTAGATTTGACCAAGCTACAACATCGACGAAGAGGCAAGGTCCGGGGATTTGATCCAGCTACAACTCTGACGAAGAGGCAGGATCGGATAGTTGTTCTTTTTTGTGATCAAGCTACGACTCTGAGGAAGAGGCATGATCAGAATTTGGTTGAAAGCTCATTTTTAATTTTTTGATTTTTTTGATTTTTTTCTTTTGATTTTTTTCTCTTTTTTTCCTTCTTTTCTTTTTCTCTTTTTCTTTCTTCTTTCTTTTTTTTAGATTTTTTCTTTTTTTTTTCTTTTTTTCTTTTTTCCTTTTTTTCTTTTTTCTGATTTTTCCTTTTTTTTCTCTTTTTTCTTCTTTGATTTCTTTTTCTTTTTCATTAATAAAAAGGACTTGAAAATCAGTAAAATTGGATTTATCAACGGAGAAGCAGAACATTAACTGGAATCCTACTACACCATCAGTGGATAAGTAGGACAGCAGCAACTGGGACCTAGCCACTCCATCAGCGGAGGACTGGATCGGATAATGACGACCAATAATCGGCTACACCATCAGCAGAGAGCAAGATTAGAGGATGACTGCAGCTTGGACCTAGCTACTCTATCAGCGGAGGACTAGATTGGATAACAACGACCTAGAACCGGCTACACCATCAGCGGAGAGCAGGATTAGAGTACGAATACAGCTTGGACCTAGCAACTCCATCAGCGGAGAGCAAGATTTGATAATGACGACCTGGAACCGGCTACACCATCAGTGGAGAGCAGGATCAGAGGACGACGATAGCTTGTACCTAGCAACTCCATCAGCGGAGAGCAAGATTTGATAATGACGACCTAAAACTGGCTACACCATCAGCGGAGAGCAGGATCTGAGGACGATGGGAGCTTGGACCCGGCCACTCCATCAGCGGAGGACTGGATTGGACAATGACAACATTGAACCGGCTACACCATCAGCGGAGAGCAGGATCTGAGGGTGACAAGAGCTTGGACCCGGCCACTCCATCAGCAGAGGATTGGTTCGGATAATGACGACCTAAAACCGATTACACCATCAGCGGAGAGAGAGTACGACTACAGCTTGGACCTAGCAACTCTATCAGCGGAGAGAAAGATTTCTAATAATGACCTGGAACTGGCTACACCATCAGCGGAGAGCAGGATCTGAGGGCGACGGGAGCTAGGACCCGGCCACTCCATTAGCGGAGGACTAGATTGGATAATGACGACCTGGAACCGGCTACACCATCAGCGGAGAGTAGGATCAGAGGACGACGGCAGCTTGGACCCGGCCACTCCATCAGCGGAGAGACTTGATCGAGCGATGAAAGTTGATAAATTTTTTTGATTTTTGATTTTTTCATTTGATGATTTTTTTATTTCTTTGATTTTTTCCTTTTTTCTTTGTTTTTAATTCTTCTTTTTCTATTTTTTTGATAATTTTTTCAATTTTACAATTTTTTTTTGATAATTTTTCCAATTCTTTTTTTTGATGATTTTTCTTTTTTCTTGAAATGTACAAAGAAGTAAAACTCGAGAAAATTAGGTCTGGCTGCACCGTCAGCGGAGAAACAAGACCTGAATAGAAATTTATCTGCTTGGGGAAAGGTTCAAATCTGTTGCACCATCAACGGAGAAACGAGATCTTCAGGATATCTATATTGATGTATCATCAGCAGTAAAGCAAAATCTGGAAATGCTGGCCTATCAATAATGACGAAGGAAATATCTGACAAAGGCTACTTCTGCTGCTCTACCGGCGGAGAGGTATGACCTAAAATGAAAAAAAAAATTAATCAGTAAATGTTCACAAAATTTGCCACTGTTATCTTTTATTGATGTTTCAACATCCTCTTTGTGTTTGGCCTCCTCTAAGACTAAGGTTGGCTGTCGTGTTGTTGCCTCCACGGCTGAGGATGTTCGGTCTCTTTTTGAACCTTTTTGTAAGCAAAAATGCATGAATTTTATGCGTAAATGCATGGTGACTTCGGTGTATGCACTAAACATAGATGTATGACGTTTGCAAAAAATGGTTTAATGCAAGATGAATGCAACTACATGCATGAATGTGACATGATTTTTTCGATCCTCAAAGGGATGCCCCTGACTCCTCATTGGTCCCGTCAGGATCTTGGTTTTTTGTATGTGACGGTGCCCTGACTTTGTCTTGAGTTCTATCAGTTTTCATCTGAGTGGATGGCCCAAAATTTTGTTCATTACATGATATCATCTGACACCGTTCTCGTAATATTTTTGAAACTTTAGGGTGATGTATTTTGGATATTCAAGACTCTGATATGAACAAAAGATGTTTGCATTGCTATTTGTAGTTTTGATCCCTTACAAAATACTCTCACCATTATTGTACTTAAGTCGGTGAGGTTGGTTTACAAAAAGTATTACTCTGAAAGTGATAAAAACTACAAGGGGACCTACTATGGTCAAGACAGTGTAATACTTAACATGGTCCAGTTCAAAACCTTCAACATACCCTCAGTTGGCATCTTCATGCTTCGGTAAAGGGTTCCCACTTGTGGCTGAACTTGTAGGGTTTTCAATACTTATAACGTCGAGCTTGAGGTACCTTTCTATCAGCCTTTTGAAGCCCCAACAATTTTTAATCGTGTGGCCCACCTGTCCAGCGTGATATTCGCAACTCGCGTTAGGATCATACCACTTAGGGAATGGGGGTTGCTTCAGAGTCTGGTGGAAAGGTACCACTATATGGGCTTTTAGCAGTTCCTTATACAGATTTCCGTACGACATCGGCAAGGGAGTGAACTCTATCTTCAGTGTTCTTCCTCTGACCAGAACCTTGGCTTGAGGCAACGTGAGCACTTGGCACGGCCTTAGATTGCACAACTGTGCTGGGCTTGGAATAATTTGCATTGTAAACTCCCGAAGAGTTCACTTCCTGGTCTTTCCTTCCATGGTAAGGCTTCTTATGGGACGAACTACCCCCATCGTCAATTTTGCCAGTCTTGAAAGCATTCTCGATGAGCTCACCGGATAACACGAGGTCGGCAAAATTGGTAGTCGAGTTGCCTATCAAGCGACCCAAGATCGGATCCTCCAAAGTTTGTGCAAATGTGACCACCGTCTCCCTCTCACTGAGCGAGGGTTGGACCTGAGCTGCTATATCCCTCCAGTGCTGAGCGTACTGCCTGAAGCTTTTATTATGCTTTTGTTTCATATCACTGAAGTGTCGATACTGCTCTAGAAAAGCTTTGGCCAAGTCTCTCCACGACTTAATCTGACGGCAGCTCAACTGATTATACCATCGGGCAGCAGATCCCGATAGACTGTCCTGAAAGCAATGAATTAACAGCTTATCGTCTCGGCCGTATCCAGTCATCCTCCGACAGAACATAGTGAGGTGAGCGTGGGGACAGCTTGTCCCATCATACTTCTCGAACTCTGGGACATTGAATCTATGAGGCAAAACCAAATCTGGGACAAGACTGAGTTCACTGGCATCGAATCCACTGAAGGTATCCTCTACTCCCATAGCCTTTAGCTTCTCTTCGAGTCTCTTACATCGATCTTCGATTTCCTTTGAAGCTTCTACCTTTGGCCCATTGGTCTCAAACAGATGATCCATTTCTGAGATAAAATTTTTAGCTTGATTGCCCCCGGGTTTAACTTCCGATGCAGATGGCTGATTTATAGGGATCGAAGTACCGGTCTGGTGTAGATGAGACTTTCCCCGAGAAATGATCACCTGGGGTTGAGTTTCTGGTTGTATCCTGGTTTGAACGGGAGTGAACCCCGAAGGATACATAAGATCATCGTCACCAGCAGTGGGTCTAGGATTTTCAGTGGGATTTACAACAGAAGCCTGCTCGGCAAGCTTCAATCCCAGCATTTGTGCCATTTGGCCCAGCATGTCTTGTTGTGACTTTGCTAGTTGCTCCCTCATATCATGTTGGACTCTCGCCAACTGTTCCTCAACCTGCTTGGCTATGTTCGCTTGCAATTCTTTTTTATCTTGCTCGATTTTTTTCAATATTTCATCGTTCGCCATCTTTGTTTTGTACCGGGTTCCGTATGGATGCTGAGCTGACTGATCTTATACTTTATCTAGTATCACTGTCATAGGGCACCCTTAGAGTCAGTTTTCTTATTTTGAAAATGAATGTATATGCATGCAAAATGCGTCCTAAATTGAGGCAATGCAAAATCAAGATTGCGATGATATTGTGCAATGATGCAGGTGAAATCAATGCGATGAGAATAAAATTAAATGAGTTAGTACCAAATAAAATGATTAAATAAAACAAATGATAAATATAACAAAAATCGAGTAATAAAAACTGTACATAAACAAGAAATAAGGCACCAGAGCCTAAATAGGGTGACCACTAATCGGGCAGAGTTTCACATGGCTCTAAAGGGTTGGCTCCTACGGCTCACTATATGCAGTTTTGGTGCTAAGAGGTACCCGAATTGTCCTTTTTGTCCTCTACTAAGAGTAGCAAGGCCCTCAGTCATCACCCATTATAGGCTCCTTTCAACTGAGTTCAATTCAGGGAGACCCGTTCGCTTATGCCTGCATGAATGAATGATATCCTTACTAAAGCATAAGGTACTCGAGCCCCGAAGGTACTTGCTAGGCCTACACGGGAGAACGATATCTCCACGAAAGCATTAGCTTTTTTCCCCCACTTAAAAAACGGGTTTATATGCCAAATTTTAAATGCGTTAAAATAAACGCGCAATTATAACCGAATATTAGTTTAATAGTCACTTTAATACGGAATTTCTGATATTAATAAAGCGGTAATTATTTGAAAAAAGCTCGACTCTCTTGTTTTTTTGAAAAAACAAAAATATCCCCAGCGGAGTCGCCATCTGTAGCGATGTCTCCCTCGCTAAAAAAAAGAAGTTTTTTTTTGTTTGTTTTGAAAATAATGTCTTCCGCGGGGAGTTTTATAAAACTTGTGTTTTATTTAAAAATGGAGTCACCACCGGCCACTCAAGGTGGACCGGACACCGTAAAACCAGAGATTTAAAATTGATGGGTTCGGGAGTCGGTTACGGATGGGGAATGATTAGCACTCCCACACCGCCCAAAATTGGTACTTTAATAATTACCGCTTTATTAATATTAGACTTTCCGGATTAAAGTGACAATTAAATTAAAATCTAGTTGTATGTGCGAGTAAATTTTAAAAGCCCCGTTATTCGAGAGTAAACGCCCAACCACTATCATTACGCCTGATACTGGCCCCGTTTACGCTCGAATAAAAAGGCACCGCATTGACAATTTATATCCGAAATGTAAACTTAAAAAAATGGCAAATATAAGTAAATACATTGTGATAAAAATATAAATAAATACTAACATAATAAAATACTAATATGACATAAATAAAATGCTAATATAAAATATACATACATAACTATTAATTTAACACATAAATAAAAATAAAATAATAATCTAAAACATGCATACATAAATATTAATCTAACTCATAAATAAAAACAAATCTAACATAAATAAAATATAAATTTAAAACATAATAAATACTAATCTAAAACATAAATAAACATACAAACTAAAAACACAATTTTAAATTAACTACTACTTCATTAAATCATAAAAATTACAACATAAATAAAAAGGAAAGAAAATATACCTAACTAGGAGTTCGAATGATGAACCCCGACTGAACCTCACGGAGATCTACCACGACCTCTCCAAAAAATTAACTAGATCGAATCCAAAACAGGACCTCGATCGAACCGGTTAGGACCAAGGACACTGCCCCGGTCCTTGGCTACCCGAGAGCCAAGCTCTCTTATTTGGGCAAAGCCATGGCCGGCTCATGCTTTGCTTCCCCCACCCTCCATGTCTTTATATAGGCAATTGGGTGGTTGGGGGTTGACGTGGAGCTCCCTCCACCTCTACTTTTTTTTTTTACACTTTAATTTTTTATATATTTTTTATATTAATAATAATATTATTACAACAGTACTAAAAATATTAAAAACTCGAATAAAAATGAGTGATTACAGTGTCAACAAAAAAGGCATCGAAAACACGGCCGCGACCGTAATTTAAATATGTGGAAGAGAGCGACAACAATGGTGGAAAAAACAATCATTTCCCGTCACTTGGTTGATATTAGTAGGGAAACCCTTATTTCTTCTTTATGAAGTTGTTACGTGGCAGCTGTCAAGAATAAATTGAGTACATGAATTCGTTGTACATAAATTCTCAAGCATTAATTCAAGATATGTAAGGTGGAAGCCGAAAGCTATATATAATCATATATTTTGTTGGGAAAACTTATTTACCAGATCAATGAATAAAAACTAGATTGTTATACTTCTGATTTACAGTGTGTTTGGTGTTGGGGTGCATTGAAAATTTTAAATTTTTATATAATTTAAATATTTTTTCTACTTTATAATTTCGTACCCCTAAATTTATAACATAAATTTTTAAGAGTTAATACCTCTAATATACATAAAATCATGTGTACGTCCCTACTATAATATTTTCATTGTGAACTCGTGTATTTTATCCCGCTTTTTAATAAATTAGATATTTTTTCTATTTTCATTATTTCAATTGAATCTCGGCTTGATATAGTTAAGGATGGAGATTATAACAAATAGATTCATCGAACAAGTTTGTAATATTGGAAGCATGCGATGAATCTAAAGTCCAGATATATTTTCTTATTGCCATAGGGTTTAACCTCTGATTATTGGGTTAAAGAGAACACACAAAAGGACATTCAAATTGGGTTAAAACTTAAAAGGGCCTGATTCAATCGGAATTTGGGTTGAAAATGTCCCAAAACCATTAAAATAAATCAGTACTTTTAAAATTTTGATAGTAAAATCAGAATGAAAATTATAATTAAATAATTGAATTTGAAATATTTAATATTTAATTGATGTATAATGAATGTAATGATCATATATTTAAATAAAAAATAATAGTATTAAACATTTTAATCACTATATTAAATTGGCTTAACAGCCAAATAAGTACTCAAACTATATATTTTTTTAGTTAGGTGTCTAAACTTTGTTTTGAGTCAAATACGTGCCTAACGTTTTTAACATTACTCAAATATGTGCCCCTATTACCGTCCATTAATTTTTATCGTTATCTGACACGTATCATCTTCTTAAAATTTTGAAATTATATTTAAAAATAAATAAAACAAAATAACTTCAAATTTTACAAAATAGCCCTAAATTTTAAAATCCCTAACACCCAAAACTCAAATCCCGTTTTGACTTGATTTCGTCGCCGATTGTCATGCTGCCATCCGTCACATCCGTCATCTGACCACCACGACTATTTACCCTATCACCTCGTCGCCGAAAATCGACCGAAGCCGTGCGAAACACTAAATCATCAAATGGTTCATTTGAATGATTCATGAAGAACGGTGGCATAGCGATGAACAATGTGTGGGTCGTTCAACGAGGGGATGGTGCTTTATTCCGTCTCCCAAAACGCAACCAACACAGGTGACAATGGTTGGATTGGAGGGTTTAGTGATTTGTGGACTATTTTGAGATTATTTAAAAATTTTAAAATATTTTAAAAAATAATTTATTTTTTAGAAAAATAAAATTTAGAAAATGTTTAATATTTCCACGTGTTTGATTTTGATTGAATAACAAAATAAAAAAAATCAATGCCCGTCACGACCAAACCTTAAATGGGTCACGAAATGAAACGTTAGATACTTATTTAGCTCAAAACATAGTTTGAGCATCTATCTAAAAAAAGAGTATAGTGTTAAAGCCTATTAAATTATGCTAGAATGTGCGAGAATCTATATATAAATAAACGATCAACTCGTAAAATAGCCTATAGTGCAACCAAGCTCTTATCATCCGTTACAGACAACTAGTGGATGACAAATCAGCAACTCTAAAAACAGGGTTCAATCCTTGTGCATATATTCAACCTAAGGATCCCATATGAACAAGTAGATAATATCAAAAACAAATTCTTTGGAAGAAAATAAATAATTCAGGAACAACAAATACAAGTCCACCTAAACAGATGTCTAAAAACAAGTGATTTGTTTGATTTTATGACCACATATCCAGCAGCCTTCCCTTGTCATAACTCATAGGAGTAAACAACACATGCCTTTTACCCTTCCAACCATATTTATCAGTCTTTTTCACTCTTCCTATATCACACGCTTAATTCAACATTACTGCTCAAACTTCAGTTTCCTACTAATATCTCGTCTTTCGTTTCGCCAGGCGATGTTTCCCAATTTTGTGTCTCGGGCACATCCACTGTTGTTGCCGCCTCGGGTGCTGGTTTGGCTTCATACGGTTGGGCTGAATCAATGTTCCCGGGAGGAACAGACACGGGCTCGACAGGCTTTTCAGGTTCCTTAGTTTCCTGATTCTTGGTCACTGGTTCCAACTCCTGTTTAACTGTTTCCTGTGTTTCCTTTTTCATTGGCTCAGCCTCTGGTTGTGTGTCGTCACTCTGAGATGTCCCCTTGTTTTCTTTCTGTAAAGAATCAACAGTTAAAACTGATGTATCCCATTTTTCATTATAGCCCAAATCGAATAACAATTTAATGGGAAAAGATGAAGCATTCATTTGCCTAACTTGTGATATTTTTCTTCAACTTTGCACATTGGATCCACAGTGCAACATTATTGACAAGAAAACAAATACAGGAATGCACGTTGATGGAGCTTTACAGATAAGGATGTCTTTAATGTGTTTCAGACGCATTCCAAAATGTTAACAATCATAAAGCAGTAGCACCCTATAACATCATCAATGACTTCAGTTGCAGAAGATTTTTCCGATGAACAGAACAATCCGGTACAGAAAGTACTCAATGGACTGTTTCGTTCGCCTAAAAACCATTAATTCGAGGCATTAATCAGTGCCCACCATCAAGTTACATATCTTAGATCAAGAACCACGAAATATTTAGCACCAGTTCAAAGTATCTCGTACCCATCAAAATTTTCATTCTCCCTTAAAGCATATGTATTAGGCATCTATATCTAATGCATAGTATTATTTAATCTTCTTTTCTGATTCTTTCCTTTCCTTTAATATCACTTTCTCACCAACCAAACAGTAGAAACCAGTTACAATTCAATGAAAAAGCCAAGACAAAGAACACATTGAAAAGACAGGGCCGTATTCAAATGAATGATTCCACCATCGCTGCTTTAATGAGATCACATCAACCACTAAATCAAATGGCTTAACTATCAAGCCAATACACTAATCTGTATTAGCAAAAGAAAACCCTTTCTTCAATTTATAGTATACACGCATTATGCAGTTACAGAATTAGAAACGGTACCTCTTTGAACAAGTTACTAAGAGATCTCTTGTTCGATTGATCATTGTCGACGTTGACAGCAGCCTCGTCCATAGCTTCGACCATGTTTTCACCTTCAGCAGCCTCCTTTGCTTCGGGAACCGCCTCTTTCGAAGGTGACGGTGCTGGGATCTCCCCTTGGTCACCCATCAAAACCTTAGGCTTGGTGGCGCAACCTCCCATGTTTGCTCAGCAGGAGAGCTTTGTTTTGTTTTGGATTGAATTATGCACCGGTTTTAGGTAATAAGTGAGAGCAAAAGGAGAAGATTTATAGGGAAAAGGAACGAAAGGTTTTGTTTTTAAGGTTGATTGGGTTCCGACAAATGTAGTGCTCTGCATTAAAACTAAAGAAATCCCAAGAGACAAAAAGATGGACAAAACATGTTGCATAGATTTTTTTAATGTTCCTAAAATTTTGTTTCCATGATTATTATTGTTCACAATAAATTATAATAATAGTAATAAAAACAACAGGTGTCCCAAGCTGTAAAGCATTTTATAACCCTAATTTTTTGAAGTCTTAACATAGGTTTTTTTTCTAACAGAAATTTATCAAAAAAAACGAAGCGAAACAGATGCTGAAGTAACTGATGAACATGAGTTGGCTATATTTTTGGAAACTCCCTTTAATAGCTTCGGCCGGAGATCTATATTTGTCTGTAAAATGTTTTACAAACTCACTTTACACATTGAGAAAAATTATTCCATCAAGACAAATGCCACATTCATGATCCCGTTAATGAGCAGATTTGATGTCACATTATGACGAGGACGACGACCACTGTTTAGTGACAAACATATAATTTTATATTAAGGATTTGAACTCTTGAGAATTTATATTAAAATTTTAGGGGTATGCTAGTAATCTATAGAATAAGTAGTTACAACTTTCTGTTAACACCTTTTTTATTTTTTAAGTTACGGGTTCAAAAGTCATTATGACAAATTTTTCATTGAGATTATAAAATTAAATTATTAATAAAAATATATAAAATTTAAAGTAAAAATTTTAAATATGCGACAGCACCGCTCTCAATCTATCCCGGACCGTTGGTCATTTATAAACAATCTAAAGCGGCGGGGTTAATATTACAATAGAATCTGATTTTGAGTTGAATTTTTAACTACAACGGTGAATCGGGTGAAAATGATGGCGCTTTGTTTTTTGAATATAATGGCGCATTATATTTGATTTATTGTAAATGTATTAAATGATATTAAATATATAGTATATTTTTAACTATTCCAAGATTTTCTTTTCATAATTAAAGAGAAAATAGCGGAAGGCACGTTTGGACATGGGGAAATGAATGAAAGCAGCAGAGATTGACTTGATTGATTTGTAGGTAACGACCAAGATGTGCAGGAATGCATCGGGAGGAGATTGAATTTAATATTCATCCTTTAAAAATTTAAATTTTATATATATAACTTTAAAATATATATATATATTTTATTAAAATTTTATTTTTATTCTTTAAAATTTTATAAGTTCACCCTTTAATATAAAATTTTGAGTACGTCTATGTAGATGTAGTATGTGTGCCTTTAATTGATAGAAATTCTCAATTTTTGAGTGTTTTTATTTGTATTCTCGCACAAAAAAATCAATTTAGAATTTATAATCAAATTTTAGAATTATACTTTGAATTAGAGTTTGAAGAATTGAGTTTAGGATGTATTTTTTAAATTTTAAATTTGTAATTTAAAATTTAAATTTAAAATATTTAATTTTTAATGTTCGGAATAAAACAAAAAAAGACGGGAGATTTTTGTTGCCAATAATTATATATATTATCGTGTTGTCCATTAGATTTAAACTCTCCCGAACCCCATATAAATGATCAAATATGTTTTCTTTTTCATCATAAAACCTAATATTATTTCTCTATTTCTTTTTCCAACAAAACCTCGAGAAGACAAGGGATTGGCCCATTTTGGAGGGTGGGAGCAATTCCTCATAGTAACAAAAGAGTGCAATTATATGACCCATAATCAACCAATCAACCAACTTTTCATTTATCTAGCTACAAAATTAACAACGAAAAGAGAAAATTTAATTAAACATAACCATATATATCCATAATTTTGTTCTAAATCATTTTTTCTTCCTCTTACAAAATTGGAAAATCATTTCACTTAGTTCTTTTAAAAGTTAATATATTCTAAGTATCGGAAAATCAGAAAATCATCATAGAAGACATGAGTTCATATCACTACAGGCTAAAATGTAGATCAGGAAAAACTTCTTCTTCCTCATGATGTTATATGTATTGGTTATATTTTATGTTTCATGACAAGTATCGAAACTTAGTCGAAAATTTCGAAACTCATAAAAAATTGCCATTCTAACCTAAAATGTACATATTGGTTACATTTCATGTTTCACGATAAGTATCGAAACTTAGTCGAAAGTTTCGAAACTTACAAAATAAAAATGGCGTTCAAACCTAAAATGTTATACATATTGGTTACATTTTAGGTTTCATAGACAAGTATCGAAACTTAGTTGGAAGTTTCAAAACTCACAAAAATATTGTGTCATTCCAACCTAACATGTTATACATACTAGTCACATTTTAGGTTTCACAGCAAGTATCGAAACTTGTCGGAAGTTTCGAAACTTGTCGGAAGTTTCGAAACTTAGTCGGAAATTTCGAAACTTACAAAAATTGTATCATTCAAACCTAAAGTGTTGTCCATAGTAGTTACATTTTAGGTTTCATAACAAGTATCGAAACTCGCCCAAACTCAGCACCGACAGTGTTCAGACCGCTAATAGAAGAATGCTTGAGGTTAAGCTCGATTTTTTTTCTGGTCTATTAGAATTGTGCCTAGAAGTGCTAATGCAACAACCGATAAATTGGCTAAGTCTAGTATTAGAAGATCGTATCTTATGGTCTGGATGTCGGAGAAATCTAGGGTTAGTGCGGGTTATTCCTAAAAGCAGAAGGCTCACTAGTAAAGCCTAAAAATTGTTATGGAGTGGGAACTTGTTGTTTTCTGTGTGTGAGGAGTGGCAAAGGGCACTTTTTTGCATGTGTGCTGTACTATTGTATGTGAGGTGTTGTATTTGACGGTGTAATCTTCCCCATCTAGGCTTAAGGGTTTTTTAATGAGGCATGGGTCAATAGATGTTTATTACTTAATAAATTACACCTTTCAAAAAAAAGTATCGAAACTTCTCAACCTAAATTCACGTTTTACTCAAAATCAAGAATTCTAGCTTAAAAAATAATATCACAATTTCATCAATTACTTAATTCTGGATTTGATTTGTTAAAATCAAGTTTAAATTACTCATATACTATAAGAAATCTACAATACCCAATAAAAAATCTTAGGTTTAGGTCGAAATTAACAAAATCACTATTAAAACATAAAATAACTCGACATAAGCTATTTCTTTCATCAATTTCTAATTATGTGTTTTATTTGTTAAAATCAAGTTTAGATTACTCATATACTATAAGAAATCTTCATTACCCAATAAAAAATCTTAGGTTTAGTTCGGAATTAACAAAATCACCATTAAAGAGTTAAGAACTTGAAAATAAGTTTTAAGAACTTGAAAATAAATTTTTTTAGAAAAAAACAATTCAAATCTCAATTTAAAAATTTAAATTTTTTTACAGATTTCTCGAATTGCTTTCCCTCATTGAAGCATTTCATCCTTTGACCGATAACAATGGAGAATATCTTGAACAAAGACTTTGTTTCACGACGAGTTTCGAAACTAGTCTTTGTGTTTCAAGACTACAACATCCAACCTAAAATGTTGTAGGTATTGGTAACATTTTAGGTTGGAACCAAAAATGTTATCTAAGTTTCTAAATTTTAGGTAGCAACCTAAAATATTATATATAATGGTACCATTTTAAGTTGCAATCGAAAATGTTACATATTATGGTAAATTTTGATATTTGTTATAAGTTTCGAAACTTACTATGTCAACTTAAAATGTTATATTTTTTGGCAACATTAGGTTGGTGGATACATATTATAGTAATTTTCGATACTTGTTAGTAAGTTTCGAAACTTACCATACCAACTTAAAATGTTATATCTTTTGGTAACATTTAAGTTGGTGGGTAACATTTTAAATTTCGTATTTTTTAACTTATTGGCTACACACACTTACAGTTACACATTTTTTTTCTTGTAGTCTAACGGCCGAAATTATTTTTTTTTAAGAAAGCTCATCAAACGATTATAAAAGCCCGTTGTTTATTAGCTGTATACTAATTTTCCGTTCTTTAAGAAGGGCGGCAAAGTCTTAGAAACTTTACAGGGATTTTAATCTAAGTATCTTTAAATTTTCACATTGATATTCAATACACTTATATCAGATAATTTTATATATTTTTAGTGAATGATATAAATGTACACTTTTTATGAAAACCCGAAATTAAATTTCATTAAACAAAGAGAGGGGTTACAAAACATAAACACACTATAAACCAATATCCATAGAAAGTAAAAATAATACAAGAAATCCGTAAGAGTGTGAAAGATAAAAGCTAAACGCATCTCTTGAAAAATTTGCTCCGTCTTTCAAATAATAATTTGGCAGATGTATACTTTGACCAGAAAACTCTATGAATTAAATACTTTTGCTGCGAGTTCTTGACACATCGACAAACTATAACAAAGGAATCATAAAATAATAGACTGCCAATCATCTTGTGACTAGAAACGTTCGACAATACATGTTACATGAACGCTACACTGTGTTGTTATAATATTGTCACAAAGATAGACAAAACTTACAAAAATAGAAGCAAAGAAATACCGTACAAGCAGGCGTAAGCAAAACATAAAAAAAATTTAAAACGAACAAACAACCTCTCATCAAAAGAGAAGAACCTTATTTATATACAATTATTATAGAACTTAAAAATCAACCAACGACATAAAAGCTGCTGTAGTAGACGACACTAACGGAGAAAAAATCTCAACGAAGTTTTAGAGAATAGTTACCCCAGAAAAAATGAAAATTTTAAAGAAAACTGTTCAATTCTATGGGCAGATAAATGTACATTACTAAATAAATTTATTTAAGATATATTTGGATAATACAGTAATTGTATGATAGATAGTTACTACCCCAATATTCGCTATGACAGACCCTTATTTCCGTAAATTGTTTAGAAAAATGAACAGTTTGTTTGAATATATAATAGTATTTGTATTTTACTCTTAGTTCTTAGAAAATACATACACCGTACAAATAAGCTGTTCAAAGTCAGTCTCTTAAGGATAACAACACTCAGCGGGTTTAGTAAATTTTAAAATCTTAAAATTGTATTTAAACGCTCTGCTTTGAAGTGTCATTTTTTCTCTGGCCGAGTTAGAATGTAGTTTCCATTTAGCCTAAATGATTTAGAACTCATCACATCATCCATCATCCAATTCATATGGTTGAAATGGGGATTTGGCCCGAAGATCGTTAACAGTAATAGTATCATTTTCAGCTATTAACAATTAATATGGGTGGAGACGGGGGAATGAGTTTACAAGTTGAAAACATTGACAACTTCTGAATCGGCCGTTCTTAGCCCCTTGATGAAATTCCATTGACAGTTTTTTTGTGCACTGATGATTGCTAGAATATTATAATATGATGCATGGCTCCATATTTTGCATCTGCATCTAAGCATTGTTACTAATTGCAAAGCTTACCCCTAACAGAAAGAAATTGGTACCGTTCCCGTGCTATACAACAATATCATTACTGCACACGCCTGCCCCAACAGCCATCCAAAATCGAATACCAGAAGGCCAAGAAACCATGAAAACTAGCAGAATGATCTCAACCATATATACCCAATGACTAAAGAGCAATTTTACTCTGTTTAGAGATGTAAAAGATACTTTCCCACCTCAAGTCCAAAAAGTTCACATCCTCTTTGCTTCTTTTTTTCTTTCTTTAACATAAACTATAAATTACAAGGTGAAAATTTTTAGATAAAGATTCCAAGTTTGTTTGCATTTCTTTTATAATTTGATTTTAATTGCAACTACCTGTCACTTGATCTCCTACCTACCCTAACAAATATCTATTGGATTTGAAAAGGAGAGCAGAAAACATTTCGCATTGTTACTACCAAAAAATAGAACGGTGTAAAAAAAGATCATTGAAAACGTTGAACCTTGGATTGGGGTGGGGGTATACAACAAAAAGTACCCTTCCAAAAATAGGCGTATGCCGCTTAGAGTGAAGAGCACACGGTATTCTTTAGTAAAAGGCGAAAGAATAGTTCGGTTTGTGCTCACCACACGGCTCCGTGAGCTATAGACTGCTGTACAAATTGCTTTATAAACATGAGGAGAAGATGCTACTTGCTTTCCCAGTGCGATGTGGAACTTGACTTTATAGTGATTTCATTTGAATTATTCAGTCTTCTTAATACATTTTTGTTGAACTTGAATTCCTGATTTGCTATTAAGTTTTTACCTCGTTTTTGGAGGATTTAAGCCTGCTACCATTCTCCAAAGTGAAGCAAGCTTAAATTCTACTTTTATAGTGATTCATGATATTAGATATCCGAACTTTAAAATTTTCACTACATTAATCTATTTTCAATAGAAAGTTGAGACTGTAGGAATTATTCAGTGATGTCTTTTGAAATTGAATAGGAACTAAGAATCTGAAACGAAGGCTTGACAAACATCGTAATTGTCAAATAAAATATGCCTAATTCTCAAATAAAATAAATAGAAATGTAGTAAAGTGAAATAGGGTCGATCCGCAAGGACTAAAGAGTTTCCAATGCCGAATTGTTTTGATCATGTTCAACAAGTAAAGTAAAAAAAAGGGGGTTTGAGTATTGAAAAACGAAAATAAAATAAAAGTGAAATTAAAAAAAATTGCGAAATAAGATAGAGTAGATTTAAAAGAGAATAGAAATAGATAAAAAAATAGCCTCAAGCTTTGCTTTGCCTCAATTCATTTTGATCATCGAAAGAGATTTTATTTTGGGATTCATGCCGGTTACAGTCTACAAGGCTCAACCCTTGTAACTTACTTTTATCTCTGATAAATCGATATTCCCAAATCTATCTCCGAAATTCAATCCTTGTTGGACTAACCACGGGTATCACTGTTAGCACCAATACATCTTTAATTGTTGGAAAAGCCCGGCTCAGATTATGTTGTCTCAATGAGAATCGAATTCGGTTTCAGTTTCTCTTAGCGAATCAGTCGCTAAGTTTGTTCATATGAAATTGAATTACGACCAACCCATTCTTCCTCCCAACAGTAAATCAAAATAACATTCAAACTAATGAACTCTTTTTAAAATGAAGGTGTTGAGATTTTTAAAAGAAAGGCTGATTGTCAATCCAAGTTTTCAAAAAATTTATAATGATATCCAAAGATATTAAGTGTTTTTCAATCCAAGTTTAGCTAAGCATGATTAAAATCATACTTAGCATTTTTTAAAAAAGAGAATAAAAATTTAAAGTAAATAAAAGTTGAAAAATAAAACCCGAGAAAATTTTATAAATCTAGTGAAAAGTAAAATGTAGTACATCTCAAGCTTTACCCTAAGGGGTATTTATAGTCCTCTAAAACCCTAAAAATAGAATAAATATTTAAAATAAAAACATCCTAATAATATTATCCAAAGTATTTTCATATTCAAATTTCAATTCCCTAAGATGATTCCTTAAGATAATTCCATCCGTCCACCTTTTAGAAGATGTTGATTGGACTGCCTTCTAGAAGCTACTGTTGACTGGACGATCCAAATCTGTCAAGTCGAAAAACGTCATGCCCTGTGTAATGCCCATGACTCCAGCCACGATCTAAAATAAAAATAATATGCAAAATGCGCCCTTCTCACTGTTGGTTCTGAAAAATAGGTTCATGCACTAAAAATAAGTAAAACATAACCAAATCAGTAGTAATAAATCGATAAGAAAAAATAATAACTAATAAAATATATTCAATTTTGAACACTCATCAAATTCCCCCCCCCCCCCAACTTATTTCATGCTTGTCCTCAAGCATGCTTTAGTTAAACATGTTAAAAACTCTATTTTCCTTCATACATCTCGCCTTGTATCTCAGAAATTTATCCAAGTCAAGTTCACAACAATTATCCAAATCAAAATATCAATCAAGAGGAAAAAAACAAGTAGGATAAAGTTAAGAAAAACCATGACATCCCATTTATCTAACAATCTCAATGCAACCAAACTCAACACCCTTACAAGGATTCGCTCAATTCACTCAAAGTGTTTCGGGTGTAATAACGCTCAAAGTCAGAACTAAACATGATATTACCATAGGCTTGTAAGAGAATCAAATCTCCACTACTTGTAAGAACAAGATGCAATAATCAAAGGGTCTTAAATGGGTTGTAACGGGGCTTAGGTGAAGGTAGAAAAAAACAAAAATATGGGCTAATGGTCAAGACAAGAAATACATAAATAATTACATCAAGTCCATGTAAAAAAATAAAACTAATAAAAGGAATGTAACAAACTTCAAACAAATTTATTTATTCTTCTCTTTTATTTTTTTCTCTTTTTTTGAACTACTCTTTTTTGCAATTTTCGAAGTTCTCTTTTTTGTTTTTTTTTGTTTTTTTGTGTGGAACATGAACATACATCAGGTAATCTCGTTCTCTTGTCTTGACAAGGGTAGAAAAGATAGATAAATGAAACGGTTCAGATTTAAAAAATAAGGTAAAACTAAGAAGGGGAAAAGACTAAAAAATGGCTAACTAGGGAAAATGAGTGGGTAGGCAATTTTTTAAGATAAAAAGTGGGTAAATCTTAAGTGCCCCTATCATATTAAAGCATCGAGTTCATATGTAATCTCAACATACAGTTAAGTACAGGTTCTAGAATGTCGATGCCAAGTTCGACACACTCAATCAAACAAGAATGTAATGAATTGCTCTTTTAGGGTCAAATCTTACCAGAATGTGTATCTTGCATTAAGTTAAGTGTATTTCAGCTAATAAACTCATGGGATATCATACAATTTTTTTTAAAAAAAATCACTAATCATGCCATCCGCTATCATGTGTCATAATTCAAACAAAAGTGTGTTCCAAACAAGCATGACATTCCAAAATATTCAGCAAAATGAAGGATGTTCAACAGAAGATTCAACATATTAAACCAATGCATACTAAATTTCAAGGTATGAATATACAAGGGAAAATTCGCTTTAGTTCTCTACCCCTCATTTAAAGTGTATTGTCTCAATACGAAAACAAAACAAAAGTAAAAGGAAGGGGTAGAATACTTCCCATGTTGATCGACGTGATGATACGGCAACGGGCATGGAACGCGATGGAGCGACAGTCTCAGATGAGAATATGGGACTGTTAGGTTATGCAAAAGATGGCAAGGGATTGTTTGGCGTGGTTGTAAGAGCAGATTCGTGCGGAGGTGAGACTGTCGGTTGGTGGCGGCGGCCACAGCAGTGTTTAAAGGTGATGTGACGGCGAGTTAAGGGAGGTGTGGCTGAGGGGTGAGTTTGGTTGGTTGTGGTGCGAACAATTTAGGGATGGGTTTATGGTTCTATAGCTACTAGTTTGGGGGAAGTTGGGTGAAAATTGAGGGAGTGTAATTTTTTGAAACTGCAAAAAAAAGGGAAAGAAGAACGGCGGATGCATGCTTGGGGAAAAGGTAATGGTGGATGTGTGCTTTTGGGGTTTTATTTTGATCTGGAGGCTAATTAAAGGTGTAAAAAGTCCTAAATGCCCTTTTAATTCCCCTTCATTTTTCGTTTATCTTCACAGTCCAATGCGCAACTTGTATCTGAAAAATTGACCATGTCATTCGAGCCTGCAAACATCCCTGTGCATTTTTATTCGAAAAAATAAAAATAATCAAATACTAAAATAATAAAAAAATGAAATCAATCAAAACAAACAAAAAATAAAATAAATACAAATAAATAAAATGAAAACTATATATATATATAAAAGAAAATGGGTTGCCACCTAATTAGCGCTTTGTTTAACGTCGTTTGCTCGACGATCTGATTCAGACTACAACATCTGCGAGAAATACTTCCTCCATTTCTTGTGCTTTTTCTAACTAAGAACTTCCTTAAGAGAAATTCTACGATCACGAAGTTCTTTTATTTTTTTCCTTGTAGATTTGAGCATTCACGTAAGCATTTTCTCGTATCATTTCCAACTTTGAAAGCTTGTTCGAAAAATTATCGGAAAAGTATCATTTTTGCCAAAAAAAATGTGTACTTCAAGTGTTCCGGTGGTGGTTTCAACTCAATTTCTGGTGCCTGCAAAATGGAAGGTAAAAGTTTAGATTGGGAAGGAGTTAGGCGCAAGTCAAAATAAATAGAAGAAATATGTTCCAACTCCCTAATTTCTTCACCGTGATCCTCCAATTCCCAGCACAAATCATCAGATAAGTTAGTTTCCACAAATTCATCAGCTAAAGGCTCATACATATCAACGAAGCTAATGTTTGCCACAAAATCTGGATACTTCATTGCTTTATAAAATTTGAATTTGACTGCTTCACCGTCAATTCCAAGGTAAAAATGCTGCTTCTAACGTCGATTTTAGTTTGAGCTGTGCTTAGGAAGGGTATTTCCAGTAAAATTTCGGAGGAGGTGTTGGTACGACCATCTTCTATGTCGATGACGTACAAATCTGCTAGAAAATTAAATCGTTTACCTTTACGAAGACATTCTCAAGAACTCTTTTGGGATATACAATGGATCTATCGGCGAGCTGGATTGTCGCACTTGTTTCCTTCAAATGCCATTACTTAGTAAGTTATAAACCGAAAGAGGCATGTCATTAATAGAGGCACCCAAATCACACATAGCTCATTTTATTCCTACCTTACCAATCTTACGAGGGATCGCAAGCATACCTTGATCCTTGTACTTAGGTGGAATTTTACGTTGGATGACGATAGAAACATGTTTTCACCTAAGTTTACCTTTTCATTACCGATAAGCCTCATTTTGTTTGTGCATAGATCCTTCAAGAATCTGGCATACATCTGAACTATTCGGATTACATCAATGAGGGGTATGTTTATCTTTACCTTCTGGAAAATGTCAAGTATTTCTTTCTCCTAGGCTTGCTTGTCTCGCTTAACCAATCTTGACGGGAAGGAAGGTGGAACGACATAGGGTGATGGGGTAGGTGCTTGCGATTCTGGTTTTTTTTCTTCCACTAGGACTTTGCGCCTACTTCCTCTAGTATCTCAGTTTCGACTATAGTACCGCTTCGAAGGGTGATGGCACTGACATTTTGCCACAGGTTTGGCTCGGTTTGCAACGACAGCTTTCCCTGCAACTCTAGGCATGCCACGGTCTAAGCCAATTGACTCATCTATTTATCTAGCTCTTGTAAATGAGTTTTAGTCTTGTTTTGAAAATTTTCTTGAAATAACACCAAACGTTCAACAATTGACTCCAACGACGGTTTTTGCAGTTGATATTGTTGTGGTGCAGGTGGCCTTAGTTGATAAGCTTGATTCGGTCTGGGATTTGATCCATAGTTGAAGCTCGGATGGTCCCTCAACGTCGGATTATAGGTGTTTGCGTTAGGATCATATCGCCTCTAGGGAGGTCCTGGAAAATTTCTCGTAACATTTACTTAGGCGGCAACATCTTCTTAAAACATAGGACATCGATCCGTAGGGTGATCCGACATTGTGCAAATTCCCCATAGTATAGGTGGACATGTTTTTCCTACAAGAAGAGATTGAACCACATTAGTCAATTTATCAATTTTATCTTTTAAAGAGGAAATACTTATCTCGTGAACCCATCGAGTGGGTTCCTTGATGGCCGAAACTGTTAAACATTGGCAGCCATAGTTGAAATTAGATTTGTGGCCGCGGCAGGAGTCATATTCACTAAAGCTCCTCCACTTGCTGCGTCGATCATCTTTATTTCCATAGGAAGCAATCATTCGTAAAAGTATTGGAGGAGGGTTTGTTATGCTAAACCGTGTTGAGGGCAACTGGCGTATAGTTTCTTGAATCGTTCCCAATAGTCATATAATAATTCTTTATCCTTTTGTCGTATTACTAAGATGATTCTCCTTAATTCACTCGCTTTTGCCGTAGGGAAGAACCTGACAGGAAATAATTTAGACATGTCAGCCCATGTATTAACCGATCCTGGTGGTAAGTAAAATAACCAATCTTTAACCAAATCGGATAAGGAAAAAGAAAAATCCCAAAGTTTAATATGATCCTCAGATACTCCTTATGGTTTTATGCTTAAACAAACCATGTGAAATTTCGTAAGATGCTTGTGTGGGTTTTCATTCTATAGGCCATGGAAAGTTGGTAAAAGGTGAATCATCCATGTCTTTAACTCGAACGGTGTTTTGCCATTCAGAAATGTGATGCACATCATTTGTTGTTCGTCAGGTGCTGCAACTAACTCTCGAATAGTTTGTTCAGCCATGCCTTTCGATTCGTTGTCGTCTTCAAATGAGAATATATCTGCGGTTTGAAGAGTTCTTACGTCAAAGTCGATACTGATAACGCTTGCTGTCTTTTACATCGAAGATTTTCTCCTCGTAAACTTTTAGCAAGCACTTCGATCTCTGGTACGTAGATTAAATCCCCAAGTAGCGACTTGGTCATAGATCAAAACAAGAAACGATATTAGTAACTTTGTCGAAGTCCCCGGTAACGATACCAATTTGACAAGCATCACAATTGTCAAATAAAATATGCCTAATTCTCAAATAAAATAAATAGAAATGTAAAAAAGAGAAATATGATCGATCCGCAATGCCGAATTGTTTTGATCTTGTTCAACGAGTAAAGTAAAAAGGAGGTATTAAGGATATTGAAAATAAAAAATAAAATAATAATAAAATTAGAAAAATTGCGAAATAAGATAGAGTAGATTTAAAAGAGAATAGAAATAGATGAAAAATAGCCTTAAGCTTCGCTTTGCCTCAATTCATTTTAATCATTGAAAGAGATTTTACTTCTGAATTCATGCCGGTTACAATCTACAAGGCCCAACCCTTGTAACTTACTTTTCTCTCCAGTAAACCGATATTCCCAAGTCTATCTCTAAAATTAGTCATTGCTAGACTAACCACGACTATCCCCATTAGCACCAATACAACTTTAATTGCTGGAAAAGCCCGACTCAGATTATGTTGTCTCAATGAGAATCGAATCCGGTCTCAATTTCCCCTAGCAAATCAATCGATAAGTTTGTTTATAGGAAGTCGAATTATGACCAACCATTTCTTCCTCCCAACGGTAAATCAAAACAACATTCAAACCAATGAGATCTTTTTGAAATAAAGGTGTTGAGATTTTTAAAAGAAAGACCGATTGTCAATCCAAGTTTTCAGAAAATTGAGAATGATATCCGAAGATATTAAGTGTTTTTCAATTCTCACCAAATGAATTGAGTCATTGCTAAGCCATCGGCTAATTGAACGTTTAGCTAATCATGATTGAAATCATATTTAGCATTTTTCTGAAAAGAGAATAAAAACTTAAAGTAAATAAAAGTTGAAAAATAAAACCCAAGAGAATTTTAGAAATCAAGTGAAAAGTAAAAAGTAGTACATCTTAAGCTTTACCCCAAGGGGTATTTATAGTCCTCTAAAACCCTATAAATACCCCAAAGATGGAACAAATATTTAAAATAAAAATATCCTAATAATATTATCAAAGTATTTTCAAATTCAAATTTTAATTTCCTAAGATAATTCTTTAAGATAACTTCGTCTGTCCCACATTCTAGAAGATGTTGACTAGACTACCTTCTAGAAGCTGCTGCTGACTGGACTATCCAAATCTGTCAGGTCAAAAAACATCGTGCCCCATGTCATTCCCATGACACCAGCCACGATCCAAAATAAAAATAATATGCAGAATACGCCCTTCTAACTGCTAGTTCTGGAAAATAGGTTCATGCACTAAAAATAAGTAAACCAGAACCACATCAGTAGTAATAAATTGACAACGAAAAATAATAATCAATAAAATATTTTCAATTTTAAACACTCATCAATGCTTCAAGTGAAATTTTCTATAAGCTTATTGGAGAAATTAACGATGGTCATTTCTTTAAGTTAAAACCGAAAGTGTATCCAAATAACTATATTACTTGGATTCATAAAAATGGAAAACACGCACGTATCTACATGGTAGGGACCAGATATAGGTTGGATCTGTCAGAGACTAGTAATTGTTAGGAGTGTGCAAAATTAACCATAACCGTTAACCGTAACCGTTAACTGATATAATCGCTGCATTTTATAGGTTAATTAACCGAACCGTTAAAGTTAAATAGTTTAAGTTAACCGAACTGTTAAAAATTATAGTTAATGGTTACGGTTACGAATTTTGACAAATAGTTAACCTATAGGTTAACCGTTTTTAAATTATTTATACATTTATAAATCGGTGAAGTCCTTGAGTGATTTGATCATAAAGTTAACTTTTGTGACTTGTGGCACTAACTCATTGAAGTTTCATTTACCTTATGTTTTTTTTTGTTAGTTAAACATTTGTCTTTAGAACTTTGATGGTGTATTTTTATGTCCCGAACTTTGATGGTATATTTCTATGTGTTGAACATTGTTGAAACTTTAAACTAAGTACGAAGTTTTTGTATTTTGTGTTGTGCTAGAACTTTGTAGTATGTAGGTATTTTTTTAAAATTAAGTATGAAGTTAGTGTTTAAAATTTCACTATTAAAGTTTTTTTGAACATTTTTATATAATATTTATCGGAGAAGAACATGTGAAAAAATATTTAATAAGTTATTGGTTAACATGTTACTAAACTGTTGGTTAACCATTTCTTAATGGTTACATTATGGTTAGTAAAAATTAATAACCGTTATAATAGTTAACCGACCGTTTTGGCTAAACGATATGATTAACCTACCATTAACACCCCTAGTAATTGCGTAAGAAACGAAGAAAAAATGAGGCAGAAAAGAAAGAGAAGCGATAGGACGAAAAAGAAACGAAAAGATAAATTAAGATGATATCAAAATCTTAAAACTTATGAGTTCAATAGACTAGTGGTTTCATGTTTTCATTTTGATGAGTCATATAAAATGACAAATCAATCTAATTTGAGGTAACAAAATAGAAACCAGAATGAACTGTAGTTTAGTTTGATAGTAACAACAATAACTTCTATGGTTGAGGAAGAATGTTTATCAAAATCAACAAACATTGCTATATCAACAAAGGTCAACAGAACATTGAACTATGAAGTAGGAAAGGGTCGTGCGAACGCAGGCCCCCACTGTCACAAATAATGTCGTAGGCTCTCCCTCTTGGGGAGACCTTAGGCAGGTGCACCTTCCAAGTGCAATGAAAGCCACCAACCTAGGCCATAAAACTAACTGATCATCCATTGACCCCGTCCAGGTAAGTATGTTGCTAAGGCAACCCATACTTATTCTTTATAAGTATTGTTCACCTCTTCTCTTTATTGTTTTCCCGATGAGGGTTTCAAGTTGTTGACCAATCGAGCTCTAAAATATGACCAGAAAACATGAAATAACATGTTGAGAGTCCCACCGTCCAAAAAACTAATGATATAGTTCAAATAAGATCCTGAAATGAAGATTTCAGTTTTAACTTCAAAACCTCTGGCTGCCACCCTGATAAGTGTTCAAAAGTACTATTTTTCTTACCCTTTTTACTCATATTATTGTTAGACTTAGGCTCATATTAGTTGCATAGTTAGCCATCCATGCATTAATCCATGTTTTCTTCCATCGTTGAGCTTGATTACATAACTTGGTAGCTTTTGTAGAAAAGATGCTGCTTTGGTGTGCTTTGTGTGTGTATGTGCAGGATCACTTGCCAAAGCAATGTCGAGCTAGTTGCCAGGGCAATGCATGAAGGAGACACCGAGCCAGTTGCCATGGCAATTGTCGACAAAGAGAAAATGCAATAGGGATGTCAAAATTGATGACTATACAAGCCCAAGATTACATGGAGCAAGGCCCAAGCCCAAAGGAATTTGATTGCCATGTAGAGATTAAAGAAGAATTAAATTCCAAGAAGATAGGAGAAGTTCTAATAGGAATATAATTATAATAAAGAATTATATTCTTTAAAGATAATTTAATTCCAACTCAAACTCCTCCTCAAAGAAGGACTTTGGCCTAGCCCTATAAATAGCAAGGAGATTTCGACAACTTATAGAGAGAGCATTAGGGGAAATTTCGACAAGTTCAAGGGAGAAAGCAAGGGGAATTTTCGACAAGCATCTAGGGCAAGGGATTTTCGACAAGCTTCATCTTTTCTTCCTTGTTCGATTGGGTTCATGCCAGGGATTGTTTATCTTGTGTTTCTTTGGAACCTAGCCATGAACTAAATCTACTTGGCTATGGTTATTGTGTTTTGTGGTTGTGAGAAACTATTGGTTTTTGTTTAGGTAATCAGAGTTTGCACTTTTCTATTTCAAGGTTTATTCATTCTTGGTTCTTATTATTGTTTGCGGGTGAATTGGGAGATGATCTTGTGATTTCATCTATTTATCTAATATCGGGAGAGTTAGATTCAAGAAACGAATGAATATGATCTTTATTCAATCTATTGATGGTGAAGATTAATCCGACTTAGGAATAAGTTAAGGATTTCAACGGCTAAGAGGAGCGCAAGATTGGTTGTTTTTCACCCTTGATTCACGCATGGATGTATTATCAAGGCATGCACAAGTAGCTAGAGTTTCGACTTAGGGATAAGAAGAAACCATTGAAGAACGCTCTGCCGAACCTTGAAGGTTGCTGCCCAGACGCCCAAGTAGTTGCCCAGACAACCATCGATTAGTTGCCAAGGCAACCCAGTTGTGCAAGTTGCCACGACAACTGAGTTGCCCGTGCACTCTTTTACCAAGACGATTCAATCGGCTATCACACCTCAACTCACGATAACCTGGCCTATCTCTCTCTCATTTGAATTCATCTTTTCTTTTACTTTATTGCTTTCTAGATTAGTCACTAGTTAAACTCCTATAATCCTTTACTTGTGTTTTTACTTTTTATAGTGCAAGAGATTAGATTCTTGAAGTAGCACCAATCCCTGTGGAGACTATATCTTTTATACTATAACTTGCGACGTGTATACTTGCACATTTGCGTAGCACTTATTACGCGCAACAAGTTTTTGGTGCCGTTGCTAGGGATTGGCAATAGCGACTTTGTTTTTATTTTCTTGCACTTTCTTTTTATTTTTCTTGTTTAAAATTCAAAGGGCTAACAAACTTTGGTTTTGCATTGGTATATGACCGGGGCGAGACCGACTTCACCAGAATATCCCTTTGATCCAGAAATCGAACGAATCTTACAGAGACTTAGACAAAGGATAAGAGAAGCAATGGCAAATCAAGACGGCAATATGAATCAAGATGTTCGAGCAGGAGGAGGAGTGATTCTTGCACGAAACAGAACTATTCGAGACTATCTTGAAGAAGATCTTGATGGACTTAACCCAGGAGTTGTCGCACCTGAAATTGAAGCCGACCACTTTGAGTTGAAACCAGTAATGTTTAATATGATCAACACAATAGGTCAATTTGGCAGCTCAGCAACTGAAGATGCACGGCAACATCTGAAATCTTTCCTCGAGTTTTACAACTCGTTCAAGATACACGGAGTCACCCCCGATATCCTACGATTAAGATTATTCCCCTATTCACTGAGGGATAGGGCGAAAGCATGGTTGAATAGCATTCCTGCCGGATCCATAGCATCTTGGACTGATCTTTGTCGTGATTTTCTTGCTAGATTTAATCCTACAAATTTGACTGATAAGCTTCGTAACGACATTACTTCTTTTCGGCAGGCAGATGATGAATCCATGTACGAGGCTTGGGAGCGATATAGAGAACTTCTACACAAATGCCCTTTACACGGATTCCCGGTGTGGACTCAAGTAACAATGTTTTACAACGCCGTGAATACACCAACAAGGATGATGCTAGATGCATCGGCAAACGGCATACTCCTAGATAAGTCGCCGAAAGAAGAAATGCAAATTTTAAACAGGCTGGCCAAGAATGATTATCAATTCCCATCTACTAGAAGAGGAGGGGTTAGACGCCAAGCCACAATACATGAACTAGGATCATCAGATTCAATTTCGGCACAATTGGCCGCTTTAACCAAGATGGTCCAGAACATGCAAAAACCAAACAACACACATGAAGTCAAGGTAATGAATTCTTTTTGTGAGTTATGTGGTGATAACCATAATTCTTCTGAATGTATACAAAATCCAGAATCCAGCTTCTATGTGGGGAATTACAATCGGAGCAACAACATGATGTCCAATACATACAATCCAGCTTGGAAGAAGCACCCGAATTTTTCATGGAGTAATCCCAACAATACTCTAAACCAGAACAATCAGAATGCACAAGCATTGGGGTTCCAGCAGAATATGCCACGACAACAGATGCCGCAGCAGCAACCGACAACATCTAGTTCCTTGGAAAATTCTCTAAATGCTTTTATGATGAAAACTGAATCTTATATGGCTGAGAATAGTAATTTCATAAAAAGAACTGATGCTTTTATTAACAGGACTGAGATGAGATTGCAAAACCAAGAGGCGGCAATCAAATCATTGGAAAATCAAGTTGGACAGTTTGCTCAAAATCTGAATACTAGACTACAAGGAGGTTTACCTAGCGATACTGAAGTCGCAAGAGGAACTGGTCATGAGCAATGTAAGGCGATCACCACTAGAAGTGGCCAACAACTTAGAGAGGTTCAAACCCGCTCGTCAAACAAAACTCCACAAAAAGATCAGGACGAACCTAGCGGCAAAGCCTCAGATGCTGAACCAAGAATTGCCGCGGCAACCGGCAATAAGCATGCCTCGGCAACCGACGATAAAGATGCCTCGGTAACTTGCGATAAGCATGCCTCGGCAACCCCAGTTGATAATGCCTCGGCAACTCCAGATGTCCCGGCAATGCCGTCAATCAGGTTTCAAACCAATGAAAGGATCGAAGATATCCGACTTCCACCACCATTCCCACAAAGGTTGAAGTGACAAAAGCAAGAATACCAATTCAAGAAGTTTCTTGATATCCTAATGCAAGTCCACATCAACTTGCCACTGGTGGAAGCAATTGAACAAATGCCAAACTATGCCAAGTTTCTTAAAGACATTGTGTCCAAGAGAACAAGGCTATGAGAGTTTGAAACAGTTGCCGCGACAGAGGGATACATGGCAATGTTGCACAATCGTATGCCACCCAAGTTGAAGGATCCCAGAAGTTTCACAATACCCTGTTCCATTGGAAATCACTATGTCAGGAAAGCATTATGCGACCTTGGGGCTAGCATAAACTTGATGCCTAAATCGGTTTTCCAGAAACTAGGAATCGGGAAGGCAAGACCTACAACAGTTATGCTGCAGCTAGCCGACAGATCCTATGTGCATCCAGAGGGAAAAATCGAGGACATACTGGTAAAAGTTGATAAATTTATTTTTCCCGCTGACTTTATTATTTTGGATTGTGAAGCATATGAGCATGCACCTATCATTCTCGGGAGACCATTCCTAGCAACATGGAGAACCTTGATCGTCGTTGAAAAGGGAGAACTCACAGTGAGGGTAAATGACCAGCAGGTCAAACTAAATGTGTTCCAAACACTAAGGCATGCCGATGATCCAGAAGAATGCCAACTTCTTCATGTCACGGTAAAGTTTAACTTCGATGAGGAATTTAGTTGCCTCGGTAACTACATTGCCGACCAAGAGGAACATGAGGAGTATGAAGAACCGGTTGATGAGGAACAACCAGAAGAGGCAAATTGGCTAGTCAATCGACCAGGTACATACTTTGAACCACTGGACTACTCAGGTAAGGAAGGTAAGCTCGAAAAACCCTCTATTGAACAACCACCAATTCTTGAGTTGAAACAATTGCCAGAGCAACTAAAATATGTATACTTAGGTACCAATAATACATTGCTTGTAATTATTTCTTCTAAGTTACAGTCTGAGCAGGAAAAGAAGCTGATCAAGATGTTGAAGCTACACAAAAAGGCAATAGGGTGGACAATTGCCAACTTGAAGGGAATTAGCCCGGCGGTGTGCATACACAAGATCTTGTTGGAAGATGATCACAAACCTTCAAATGAGGCCCATAGGAGACTGAATCATGCCATGAAAGGGGTTGTAATGAAAGAAATCATCAAGTGGCTTGACGCCGACATTATATACCCTATCTCCGATAGTACGTGGGTAAGTCCGGTACAATGTGTACCGAGAAAGGGAGGTATAACAGTGGTAAGCAATGAAAATAATAAACTTATCCCAACCAGGACTGTGACCGGTTGGAGGGTTTGTATGGACTATCGAAAGCTAAACAAAGCCATTAGGAAAGATCACTTCCCATTACCCTTTATTGATCAAATGCTTGACCGTCTTGCAGGTAAACCCTTTTATTGTTTTCTTGATGGTTATTCAGGTTACAATCAGATTGCCATAGCACCAGAAGATCAAGAAAAGACAACCTTCACATGCCCATACGGTACTTATGCCTTCCGAAGGATGCCGTTCGAATTGTGTAACACCCCGGCAACCTTCCAAAGATGCATGATGGCACTCTTTTCAGACATGGTCAAAGACTTCCTTGAGATCTTCATGGATGATTTTTCGGTTTTTGGTAATGACTTCGATGGCTGTCTCGGCAATTTAGAGAGGGTGTTGGCAAGATGCGAAGAAACGGATTTAGTCCTCAATTGGGAGAAATGCCACTTTATGGTAGATGAAGGAATGGTGCTCGGCCACAAGATTTCATCCAAGAGAATTGAAGTAGACAAAGCCAAGGTGGACGTGACCGAGAGATTACCCCTACCAAATTCGGTTAAAGGAATTCGAAGTTTTCTCGGACGTGCAGGTTTTTAAAGGAGGTTCATTCATAATTTTTCTAAAATCACTAAACCCTTGTGTAATCTGCTTGAACAGGATAAAGTCTTCGATTTTGATGATTCTTGCACTCAAGCATTCTAAACCCTAAAGAAAAAGCTTGCCTCGGCACCCATTGTCGTTCCACCAGATTGGACGCTACCTTTTGAGCTCATGTGTGATGCAAGTGATTTCACGGTAGGAGCAGTCCTAGGCCAACGCATAGGTAAGACCTTCCATGTGATATACTACGCTAGTAAAACTCTTAATGGTGCTCAAGTGAATTACACAACAACGGAGAAAGAGTTACTAGCTGTAGTTTTCGCATTTGACAAGTTCCGATCCTATTTAATTAGTACAAAGGTAATTGTTCATACGGACCATTCAGCAATCAAATACTTATTTGCTAAAAATGATGCTAAACCTCGTTTGATTCGTTGGATATTACTTTTACAAGAATTTGATATTGAAATTAAGGACAGGAAAGGAACAGAAAATCAAGTGGCCGATCACTTATCACGTTTGGAACGCAATAGGGAGGAGGACGCGGATCTAGAGATATGTGATGCATTCCCGGATGAACAAATTTTAGTTGCCTCGGCAACCCTCGACGCCTCGGCAACCCTAGACTCCTCGGTAACCCACGACGCCTCGACAACCATGGATGCACACGCCTCGGCAACTCTCGATGCCGCAGCAGCCTTTGACGCACACGCCTCGACAATTTTGGGAGCAGTCGCCACGACAGCACATGCCTCGGCAATACCCTGGTACGCGGATTTAGTTAACTTCCTTGTTTGTGGTATTTTTCCTTATGGCATTACTCACCAAGGGAAGAAGCGGTTCCGCCATAATGCTAAGCATTACTTTTGGGACGAGCCTCTTTTGTTTAAACAATGTGCAGATCAGGTTATACGCCGATGTGTCCCTGAAGAAGAGCAACAGAATGTACTCCGGCAATGCCATTCTTCACCCTATGGAGGACATTTTGGAGGAACTCGTACCGCGGCCAAAGTTTTGCAATCTGGGTTGTATTGGCCAACATTATACAAAGATGCCCAAGACTTTTACAAGCAATGTGATCGTTTCCAGAGGACGGGCAATATCTCTAGACGACATGAGATGCCACTCCAGAACATCATCGAGGTGGAACTGTTCGATGTATGGGGGATTGACTTTATGGGACCTTTCCCATCTTCATTCGGCAACCTCTACATCTTACTTACCGTCGACTATGTGTCTAAATGGGTAGAGGCAGCTGCAATTCCCAACAACGATTCCAAGACCGTGCAACGATTCCTGCAGAAAAACATATTTACACGGTTTGGGATGCCAAGAGCAATTATAAGTGACGAAAGCAAGCATTTTGACAACAGACTAATTGCCAAGATGTTGCAACGCTTCGGCATATCACACAAGATCGCCACGGCATATCACCCACAAACCAACGGGCAAGCAGAAATTTCCAATCGGAAGTTGAAGGGAATACTCGAGAAAGTCGTAAATCCCTCAAGGAAGGATTGGTCATTAAGACTAGATGACGCACTTTGGGCATATCGCACTGCATTCAAAACACCCTTAGGTATGTCCCCCTTCCGACTTGTCTATGGCAAAACATGCCATCTACCGGTGGAAATCGAGCACAAGGCGTACTGGGCAATCAAGACCGTGAATATGGATTGGGAAAGTGCCGGACAAAAGCGTTTGATGGATCTCAATGAGATAGAAGAATTTCGTGCACTCGCCTATAACAATGCACGAATCTACAAGGAGAAAACAAAGCGATGGCACGACAAGAAATTATTGCCACGGCAATTCACGCCAGGGAAACTAATTCTCCTATTCAATTCTCGGCTAAAACTTTTTCCGGGAAAGCTGAAATCAAAATGGTCAGGACCATTCGAAGTCGTCAAACCATTCTCCCATGATGCTGTGATAATCAAGTCCATTTCTGACAACCATGAATTCAAAGTTAATGGACAAAGATTGAAGCACTACAATGGTGCCCATGTGAAACGTAACAAAGAAGTGGTCAACTTAGGAGATGCATGAGCATGCTCTCCTTTCAGTATTTTCTTTTTCTTTTCATTTTCATTTTTATTTTTAGGATATATTTTATTTTTTCATTATCTTTAGTTTTCAGGTTTTCTTTGTTTTCTTTTTCACAACAAGACTCACAACTACTATGCTAAGGAAATTTACTGCCAAGATCCTTGCCCCGGCAACCAATGAAGAAGATGTCGCGGTAACCTCAACAGCTGACGCCACGGCAATCAACCCTGAAGATGCCACGGCAACCAAAGCTAAAGACATCCCGGCAACCACTGCAAAAGCCAAAGGTAAAGCACCTATGCCCGAATCAACTCCTACGAAATCATTTTCTGATTTTTCAGATTCGGACGAGTCCTCTATTGAACCAACAAAGACCGCACCAATTGAATCCTCCAAGCGAAAAGCCATTGACATTGATGAAGAGGACGATGAGGACAACCCCGTACGGGGATCGATTCCACCACCGGCAACAAGAAAACAACCATCGCGTTCAAGTAAGAGAAGAAAGACACCGACTAGAAGGAAACTAATCATCTACGATGATGAACTCTCGGATTAAGTCCTCGTATGCATTTTTATTTTTATTTTTATTTTTCTCGTTATTTTATGCATGCATTGAGGACAATGCCTCATTCGAGTTTGGGGGGGAATTGTTATTAGTAGTTACCATGTTTAGTTATATTCATCTTAAAGATACATAAATTGTTTGCCATGCCTTTAATTGGAACAAGAATTGCTTAGATTTGATGAATATTCGATGATGACTTTGCCAATGCACTTAATTGATAGAATTTTTATTCTAGGATAACCATGAAAAAACTTAGAATTTTACTATAATGCTAAATTTGATGAAACACGGTTGTGGTTTGATTGATTTAAGGAATTCTAGTGAACTTAGGTTGATAATTAACAAATTGGGGGATTATAATAAAAATTGGATGAATGCTAGAGGTACCCGAAATTGGCTCTAGCATGTGCTAAAAAAAATATTCACTAGAGGTGCCCGAAACTGGCTCTAGGATGTGTTAATTTTTTTTTAACTAGAGGTGCCCGAAACCGGCTCTAGTCGATTAAATTAACTTAAGAAAACTAAAAACAAAACACTAGAGGTGCCCAAAACTGGCTCTAGTTAAAACATGTTAAAAAGAACCCAATGAAGTAATTTGAAAACCTATTGTTTGCATAGAATCCGAAAAATCAACTTGCACACAACTCCGCACACACTCACAAGCATTATAGTTTGATTCCAAGTAACTCCTCAGTTTTCCGAAAAATAAAAAGCCAATCATACTTTGTGCCCCGGTTCAGAGAATTGAAATCAAGTTCAAAGCTAAGTTTGTGAAAATTGAAGTCTTGGCAGGTAATTATGAGTTTGCATTGCTTGAGGACAAGCAATAGTTTGAGTTTGGGGGTGTGATAAGTGTTCAAAAGTACTATTTTTCTTACCCTTTTTACTCATATTATTGTTAGACTTAGGCTCATATTAGTTGCATAGTTAGCCATTCATGCATTAATCCATGTTTCCTTCCATCGTTGAGCTTAATTACATAACTTGGTAGTTTTTGTGGAAAAGATGCTGCTTTGGTGTGCTTTGTGTGTGTGTGTGCAGGATCACTTGCCAAAGCAATGCCGAGCTAGTTGCCAGGGCAATGCATGAAGGATATGCCGAGCTAGTTGCCAGGGCAATGCATGAAGGAGACGCCGAGCCAGTTGCCATGGCAATTGTCGACAAAGAGAAAATGCAATAGGGATGTCGAAATTGATGACTATACAAGCCCAAGATTACATGGAGCAAGGCCCAAGCCCAAAGGAATTTGATTGCCATGCAGAGATTAAAGAAGAATTAAATTCCATGAAGATAGGAGAAGTTCTATAAAGAATTATATTCTTTAAAGATAATTTAATTGCAACTCAAACTCCTCCTCAAAGAAGGACTTTGGCCTAGCCCTATAAATAGCAAGGAGATTTCGACAACTTATAGAGAGAGCATTAGGGGAAAATTCGACAAGTCCAAGGGAGAAAGCAAGGGGAATTTTCGACAAGCATCTAGGGCAAGGGATTTTTGACAAGCTTCATCTTTTCTTCCTTGTTCGATTGGGTTCATGCTAGGGAATTTTTATCTTGTGTTTCTTTGGAACCTAGCCATGAACTAAATCTACTTGGCTATGGTTATTGTGTTTTGTGGTTGTGAGAAACTATTGGTTTTTGTTTAGGTAATAAGAGTTTGCACTTTTCTATTTCAAGGTTTATTCATTCTTGGTTCTTATTATTGTTTTCGAGTGAATTGGGAGAGGATCTCGTGATTTTATCTATTTATCTAATATCGGGAGAGTTAGATTCAAGAAACGAATGAATATGATCTTTATTCAATCTATTGATGGTGAAGATTAATCCGGCTTAGGAATAAGTTAAGGATTTCAACGGCTAAGAGGAGCGCAAGATTGGTTGTTGTTCACCCTTGATTCACGCAGGGATATATTATCAAGGCATGCACAAGTAGCTAGAGTTTCGACTTAGGGATAAGAAGAAACCATTGAAGAACGCTCTGCCGAACCTTGAAGGTTGCTGCTCAGACGCCCAAGTAGTTGCCCAACTAGTTGCCCAGGCAACCATCGATTAGTTGCCAAGGCAACCCCGTTGTGCAAGTTGCCACGACAACTGAGTTGCCCGTGCACTCTTTTACCAAGACGATCCAATCGGCTATCACACCTCAACTCACGATAACTTGGCCTATCTCTCTCTCATTTGAATTCATCTTTTCTTTTACTTTATTGCTTTCTAGATTAGTCATTAGTTAAACTCCTATAACCCTTTACTTGTGTTTTTACTTTTTACAGTGCAAGAGATTAGATTCTTGAAGTAGCACCAGTCCCTGTGGAGACGATATCTTTTATACTATAACTTGCGACGTGTATACTTGTACATTTGCGTAGCACTTATTACGCGCAACACACCCCTCTGATGTAATGTTTCCATTTGGAGCTCAAACTCAAAGTGGGACATATGATTTTGATTTTGGTGAGTTGCTGAAGCACCAAAAGATTTTACCTTTTGACTTTAAGCTTTGATCATCAGTCTTCTAATCAAATAGTACCAAATCATTAGAACGAAGCAGCAAAACAAAGTTATTGCGTTTGACAGTGTTGTAGCAGGAGAAACACAGCTTCGATGAACTCATTGTTGTTGCCTACGAATGTCAGAACCCCACCATTGTCTTCTTCGGACGCTACTGTCCATTTCTCCTAATCACCCATTGCCGTTAACTGATAGGAGACGTGCCCAATAAACTTTGAACAACAAACATGAAGAGTGTAGCAATCGATCGAATATATCCAAGAGGGGATGAATTGGATTTTTCAAGATTGGTGGACACTATTTGTAAAGAAAGAAAATGCAAATGTGATTTAGAGTAGTTCAACTCCCCCAATGGAGTCTACATCCACTACCTTAGTGACCACACTAAGGATTTTCCACAAATCCACTAATTTGTCTTTCCTTTAGGATAAGGAGTAACCTTACACAATTCAATAGACTTATACCCCAAAGTCTATTGATAGATTTTGAAGAAAGGGTAAACCTCTTGCAACAAAAATCAATGATTTTCAACAAACTAAGTTCTCTAACATCACCTAATTCAACCAATAAACTCAAATTTTCAAATAAATTTTGAATGGGAAAAGTTAGGTTTATAGAACTTACCCAAAAGATGATTTTTTGAAGAACCACAACTCAAAAACAAAAGCCAAATCTGATTTGGAGAAGAAAACCCCAAGAAATTCGTGTTGAAAGCGTTGAAAGACGATTGGGATGGAGGATTTTAAGAGATTGTTCGAAAAGGGTTCAGTTTAAAGTGTTTTGGGTGAGTTTTGGACGATCAAGGGTTTTAAAAAGTAAGAGTGCGTGTTTTAGCATTTAAAAGAAAATGCCCAGCCCTCATGCCTAAAGGGTTCGATCCTTCGGGTTTAGGGGATCGATCTTTTTAGTGTAAAAAAATTAAGGATCGAAAAAGGGGGTTTACTGCCAAGAAAGGGATCGATCTCTTTTATTGGGGGATCGATACTTTTTCTAGAAAAATGCATTCAAAGCAAAAGGATCAAAAGGATGGAATTCAAACTCTAATTGAGGCATCCAAAGGCATATAAATGATATGAAATGAGTTTCAATGGCTTAGAAATTATCTAAGAACATAAATGTCAACTTGAAACAACAAGATATGCAATTAACACCATATATAAATTTTTAGTCTTATAATTGCACACAATGAAGTTCATTTCAAGTTACATACACTCAAAGGCTCTATAGGTTCTAAGCAAGCATTTTTGACAAATTTGCTACAACAAAAACATCATATTCTCAAAATTCATCATGCAAAAAAAATGAAGAATAGAGAACTTGATATTACATAATCAATCAAATATTACAAATTTTAGGCCAAAACATAGATATAAGCATATTAGGCCATAAATGTGCAACTCATGCATTATTGACTCCCCCTTACTATAAGCATTAAAGCACAATATAGAGTCATTCAACCATGCTTATCAAGATATAAAAACACATAAAACAACATGATTAAGTAACATTGAATGAAAAAAAGTTACCACTTAAACCAAGATAGGTTGATTAGACCACATCCTCTTCAAGTGTCCTTCCTTCTAGTGTGTCTAGAGCTTTTCAATTTCTTTATTTGGCTCATCATGGCTCCAACACACCTACAAAAGGGAATTATGCATGTTTTGGTACCCAAATTCTTTTGGGTCCATGTGAGTTAGTTCCTAAAATTTTAGCCCCTTTTGGTATCCATTTTGACAAAAGATCATATTCCTTGTTAGCAATGAGTCCCTTAGGAACCCAAATACTTTTAATTACATTTTTATTATATGACCTTTGGGGACCATCATAACTATAACCATTAAAGTTATTTCTAACATAGTTGGGTCCTGAATTTTCACCTTTCTCAAAACCTTTTGTCCCAACTTTGTTAAAAGAAGCTTTAAGATCATCAAGCTTCTTTTGATGATCATCATGGACTCTTGGAAGTAAGTTGTGCAAGTCTTGATTTTTCTTTTCAAATTCTTTCATTTTGACTTGCATTTCCTCAACTCTACTTTCAAGCTCCTTATTAGATTTGGAAAGAGAGTCATTTTCAATTTTGAAATGGTTTTTTTATTTTTCAAAATCGACTCTTCCAATTCTAAAGCTAATTCATCATAAGCCTCTTGCAATTCATCAAATGTATAATCAATTGAAAAGATGAATTAGAGGTTACCACGAAGTCATCATCTATTGCCATGAGACACAAGTTGGCTACTTCATTCTCGTCATCATCGGATGATTCGTCATCGCTCCAAGTAGCTATATGAGCCTTGTGCTTCTTTTTCTCAAAGCTATTCTTCTTTAATTGGGGACACTCGAACTTGATATGTCCCAGGTTTTTGCATTCATAGAAAATGATTTGATCTTTGTCTTTAGATTATTTTTGAAGCCCTCTTCTCTTTGAAATCTTCTTCCTTTGTTGGACCTCGTGAATCTTTTGAATCTCTTGGCAAACATGACCATTTCTTTGTCTTTATCTTCTCCACTAGCATCACTATCTTCTTTTGCTACTTTGAGAGCAACTCTAATTTTTTTTTTCCACTTCTTTCTTCTTTTCTTCCTTCCCTTTTGACATCAACTCATGTGTAAACAAAGAACCAATAAGTTCATCTAACTTGAGAGTTTTGAGATCCTTTGCTTCAATGATCATCGTTTTCTTTTACTCTCATGATTTGGGAAGAGAATAGATCATATTCCTCACAAGTTTATCTTCCGGGATCACTTCTCCATAGCCCTTCAAACCATTTACGATCACGAAAAATTGATCGGACATGGACTTGATGTTTTCCTCGGGATCCATTTTGAAGTTTTCATAGTTGAGGTTGAGGAGCCGGATTTTGGTCTCATTCATTTGTTTGGTGCCTTCATGAGTGACTTCAAGCTTGTCCCAAATCTCTTTGGCATTAGAACACGATGAGACCCTTCCACATTCATCGGGACCAAGTGCACAAAAGAGGATGTGCATGGCCTTGGCATTTGTAGAGAATTTCTTGTTCTCATCATTGCTCTAAGATTCCATGTCACTAGTTGGAGCGGTGTAACCGGTCATGGTGATCTTCTAAGCTTCAAGATCAAAAGCTTGAATAAATAACTTCATCCGTTCTTCCAATAAGCATAGTTGACTCTATTGAAGAATGGAGGCTTATTAGTAGGTTGTGAATTGTCCCAAGCTTCAATAGTGGAAGAGGGAGCCATGGATGACCTTGTGGATGATTGCAAACTTCTTGGATATTCTCAATAGGTTATAAGACCTTCCAATGAGCCAAGCTTTAGTACCAATTGTATAGTGTAGCAATCGATCGAATATATCCAAAAGGGGGTGAATTGGATTTTTAAAGATTGGTAGACACTATTTGCAAAGAAAGAAAATGCAAAGGGATTTAAAGTGGTTCAACTCTCCTAATGGACTCTACATCCACTACCTTAGTGACCACACTAAGGATTTTCCACAAATCCACTAATTTGTCTTTCCTTTAGGATAAGGAGTAACCTTACACAATTCAATAGACTTATACCCCAAAGTCTATTGAATCCTTACCCAAATTTTAGTACAAAGAAGCAAACTAGAAAATCCTCACAAGATAGGTGTTTGCACAATGTAAGCACTCTTACACACCCAAAGAAATACTAAGAAATAAATTACAATGAAGAACAACACTAGTGTTTACATGAAAGATAGAAATTTGAGCATAATTTGAGTTGTTGATGACTTGAATGTTTGGATAGGCTTTCTTCTTGTTGCTGAGATGCTTTGACCTTGATTTTATATCCTCTCTATCAATACTATCCATTTGGAGCCGTTTGGGATGTCATAAAGCCTTTACCTACAAAAAATTTTAGCATTTATAGCACGAGGGATCGATCCCTTTACCACGAGGATCGATCATTTTTCATAAAAATATGATCATTGAAACTAAGAGATCGATCCTATAAACCAGAGGATCGGTCCTTTTGAACTAGAAGGCTGGAAGCGAAAAAATACATTGAAACTGTCACAACCAAGGGATCGATCCTTTTTGCCTTGAAGTCTGGAAAACAGATTTTTTAGTGTAAAAATGGATCATACTTGTTTAGAAAAAGGTCGGCTAAGATGGAAATCATTTGAAACAATTTTTTCAACTTTGTTTGGACTTCTAATTATTTTTGAAAGATTTAATATATTCAATTAAGTCCAAAGACATTTTTATTTTAATTTGTTATATCAAAATATTAGTTCAACAAAACACGAAAGGTTTTAACCGACATCTGATTGACACTCCTACCGGTGATGGGTGGTTAGGGGAAATGGACGACGATATCTGGCGATTTGCAATAGTGGGGTCCGACGAGGCTATCGATGGTGGCAACGTTGAAAATTTTGGGTGTTTTGGGTTAGGAATGTTGAACTATTTTAGAAGATTTTGAGAATTCTTTTAAAATTATTTTATTTTCAGTTTTTAAAGGAAAATTAAAAACTAAAAATAAATACCACGTGTCTAAATTTAATTCGGTGATAAATTTCTTTAACAACACAACCTTTAAACCGTAACCGATTGAAACTTTGGGCACCTAAAATTAAGCAAATGAAACTTTAGACAACTACTTTTACTAAAAAATAGTTTAGATACCTAAAGATAAAAAGATATATAGTTTAGTCACTTATTTGTATATTAAGCATATTTTATATTATACTAATATTTTATCATCAATATTTTGTTTGTTGTAATTAGTTCTATAATTGAATAATTTTAAAAATTATTTATGGGTAAAAGATGTATTAATTGCATTGCATTTATAGTCTTAAAAGTTGTTTATGAATAAAAGATATATTAAATGCATTGAATTATAGTCTTAAAAATTGTTTATTGGTAAAAAAAAATTTATTTTATTTTTACTTTAATCATATTCATCCTAGCTGCCATGTGATGTGCTACCTTAGCTGGGTAGATGATCCAGTGGGTAAGTGTAGCATTGCCCGGTTAGTTTAGAGTAATTTTAGCATATTCCCAAACGTATTTATTGCTTGGCTGCTGAAGCAAACTTAATGCATGAGGCTACCAAGTACACCCTAAAAGTCTCCTATGCAGTGTTGAAGAGGAAACCATAGCTGCATTTATTATTTTTCTAAATGTCGATTCTCAAAACAAGTTTTGCAAGCATGTAATGTTGAATCTAAGAATCGCGTCATTTTAGATAGAAGGAAAGAGAAAAGAAGTTTTCTTTTTATTATTATTATCATTATTGTAAAAATGAATTTTAATTAAATATAAAAACTAAATCTTATTTATAATATCCAATAATCAATTAAAATAAAATATAACTAACCTATAACTAATCCTAACCATATGGTAATTTAAAAGTTGTTTAACAGTTTTATTCTATTAGTCCCCCTCAAGTTGGAGCATACATGTTATGAATGCCCAACTTGGAAATAGCTTGAAGAAATGGTGAAGGTTGCAAGGCTTTGGTGAAGCAATCTGCCAATTGATAACGTGTGGATACTGGTAGTAATGTGAACAACCCTTGATATATTTTTTCCGGATGAGATGGCAATCGATCTCGATATGTTTAGTCTTCTCGTGCTAGACAAGATTTTCTACAATCTTAATAGCAGACAAATTATCACAATAGAGATTAGCAGGAGAAGTAACATCAAGCTTTAAATAAGAAAGGAGATAGCTTAGCCATTGTATTTTGCAAGAAACAAAAGATAAAGCCTTGTACTCTGCTTCACTTAAAGACCTTGAAATGGTTTGTCGCTTTTTAGATCTCCAAGAAACTAAGGCTGAGCAAAGAAAAACACAAAACTCAGTAATAGATTTTCTTGAATCAAGGCATGAAGCCCAATCAGAGTCTGAAAAAGCATTAAGCTTTATTTCATTAACAACAGGAAAAAATAGTCCCTGACCAGAAGTGCCTTTAAAATATCTAAGGATCCTATGGGCAGTAGTCACATGAACATTAGTAGGAGAAGAGATAAATTGAGAGAGCTGTTGAACAACAAAGGAAATATCTGGTCTTGTATTAGTAAGATAAAGTAATTTACCAATGAGCCTTCGATAGGAAGTAATATCAGATAAGAGAGTGCCATATTGTTTAGAAATTTTACTTTCTGCAAGAAGATGAGTAGAAACAGGTTTAGAATTCAAAAAATCAGTTCTTCTAACAAGTTTAGAGTATATTTCCTTTGACATAAATTGATACTTTTACTAGATCTAACAACTTCAAGACCTAAGAAATACTTTAAATCTCCTAGATCTTTAATTTTAAAAACATCATGTAGAAAATGTTTTATAGCAGATATTTTACTGATATTAGGACTGACTAAAATAATATCATCAACACACACTACAAGAGCAATGAAAGTATCTCCTGAACCTTTAATAAAAAGGGATTTATCAAAAGAAGCTTGTTTAAACCCTTGATTATTTAAGGCAGAGTTAACCTCTCACTCCATTGTCTGCTGGCCTGGTTTAGACCATATAATCTTTTGGTTAAACTAATCCCGATTCTTTAGGAAGAAAACCAAGAGGGTTTCCCTATGAACTTCATCTCAAAACCCATGCAAGAAAGTATTATTAATGTCTAGATTCTGTAATTTCCAATTTTTAGAAGTAGTAACAGCCAAAAGAGTCCTAATAGTGGTTATTTTAGCAACATGACTAAAAGTATCTAGGAAATCTACACCATGTTGTTTAGTATAACCTTTTGCTACAAGTCTAGCTTTATATCTTTAAGGGTCCCATCAGATTTTAACTTTATTTTATAAACCCATTTACAACCTATTGTTTGTTTACCAAGTGGAAGAGGAACCAACTCCCAAGTTTTATTACTTTCTAAAGCTTTTATCTCTTCAGTCATAGCAATATTTCCACCAATCATATTTAACAACTTGTTTATATCACTTAGGTTTAGATAAAATTGAAATATTGTTAAACATGCATGATACTTAGAAGATAAAGCATTGCAAGATAACACATTAGCAATATTATGAGGAGAAGATCTGGAACCAGGTAAAGAAACCCGATAATCCTTGAACTTCTAAGGTAACTGGATGTTTTTGGAAGGTCTAGGAGGCCTGGAATCTAGTAGAACTCTATGTTCATTCAATTGTTCTCCATGTTCACATGTACCTACAGATCTCAGTAATGAAGGATCAACAATATTCTTGTCAGAAGAGGGTTGAATCTGTTGAGATCCTGAAAACTGTTGTGGAGAACAGTTTTCATAACCAGCTGTATTAATAGGATTAGAAATAGGAATAATTGGCTCATCTAAGAATATATTATTATCATGAGTTGGTAGCACAATCTTCCTAGAATCTGAATTTTCAATTCTTGAAAAGGAACATATTTTTCTTAGAAAATTACATCTCTTGAAACAAACACAATTTTAGTGTTTATGTCAAACAGTCTATATCCCTTAATGTGTTTTGGAAATCCTAGAAAAATATATTTAGTAGCTTGAGGATGCATCTTTGTCTTAGGTTTAGGAAGAATGGATGCATAAGCAATACATCCAAAAACTCTAAGATGAGTAACTTTAGGTTGTTGATTAAACAAAACTTCAAATGGTGTTTTATTACTTAAAACAGGAGTAGGAGTAATGTTGATTAAGTAAGAAGAATGTAATATACAGTCAATCCAGAAAATCAGAGGAAGATTGGCATGTAATCTCAAAGTTCTAGCAACAAAAGTAAGTGTTGGTGTTTTCTCTCTACTATGCTATTTTGTTGAGGAGTATGAGTGCAAGAATTCTGATGAATTATACCTTTAGTTTTGAAAAAATCTAACATTTCAAATTTCTTAACATTATCAGTTCGAATACACTTAATTCTTTTAGAAAACTGATAAAACTAAACTATTAAATCCCGAGCTTCATATTTAAGTTTCATAGGAAAAATCCAAACAAATTTAATTTTATCATCTATAACAGTCAAAAAAATAAGAATGATCATATAGACTCTTAATAGGAAAAGGGCCTCATACATCCATATGAATTAAGTCAAAATAGAGGCAGAATTTGTATTACTAATGGGAAAGGGAAAACGCTTTTGTTTAGCAATGTGACAGATTTTACAATCGAAACTAGAAGCAACATAGATTTCTTTATTCATATTAGAAAAATGTTTCATCCTCTGTTGAGAGGGATGACCTAATCTAGCATGCTAAAGCTTAACATAATTAGAATCAGAAATACAAACAGTTGGTTCAGAAACCTCAGAATCTAGGGAAACATCCAAGTGGTACAAACCATTGACTTTCCTAGCTGAACCAATCATCTTCCATGTTTGTATGTCCTGAATGTAACACCCCCTACCCTGGTTTAGTAGTAAACTGGTTCGGGAGTGTTCAAGGAACACTAGAAGCACGAATAATTTAAAAATTATTCAAGAACTCATCCCTAATAGGTGAGTTGAGTGACTAGCAAGCAAGCAACTTAGACAATTACAATTGATCATACAAGCAAAAGATATGTTTATCATTCGTGTTCATTTTATGCCAACCATTGATTAGTCATTTTCAAGTTACATTCAAAGATTAATAACTACTTAGTCATGTAGGCATATATAGCATTCAAATGGCATTCTTAACTAGAAAGGCATTCACAATCAAGTATACAAGCATGGCCATCTTATTATTCATTTTAGGTTACCACTTAGGTTATTCATTTTCAAATCTACATTCATGCGATCATATAAAGCTTTCAATTAGCATACCTAGACTAGCATGTTTCATTTTAACTCAATCTCATTACATTCAAGATACGTAAATATTTCATATAAGTTTAACTAAACACGATCATATGTACATTAATCGAACATATCTCAAGCAAGCATATCATGTTTTATAGACATTATAGGTCATTCATGTGATTGGTTACCTTTAATTGTTCATTCAAGGTTAACTACCATTTAGGCATGTGAACAAGCAAAGCATGTACATTTGATCCCTTCCTATTCGGCAATAGCAAGTTCTAGCATATCATAAAATAGTTTCCTCATTCATTGAGTCTTAATGTCATGTATAGCATTAGGCAAAAAAATGTTCATTTCATTTCAATTTCCATATAGACGCAACAAATCAAGTTCAAATGAGCATTTATTCGAATCATATTTCAAGTAGCATGCATGATTTCAGTCTTTACCCATTCGGCAATTCAAGTTCATGTATACATGAATTATTCATAATATTTATTCAAGCATTTATATGTTCATACAAGGCATTCGACTAGCATACTTGACTAGGACATACTCAATTCAAACTCATAACACATGCGCAGCTTAATCCATTTAATCCACATGAGAATTATGTCATTTCATACTCCAAGTTTACATTTAAGACTTCATAACATTATAGGCCAAATCAAGTTCATATATACAACTTTCAAGTAACATAATGCATGTCCTAGCTTACTATATACAAGACTAGGTGCCACCAACTACTAGGAGCATTACAAACAAGTATGGATACGTACTTATGCTTTTGCTTGTGTCTTACTTCAAGCTTAAAATATCTGACTTCAGGATCAAGTAATTCACCTTGAAGCACCTAACCTATGGTTTGGGAAGAGAGGAAACGAGAGTGATAAGTACGATATGTACTTAGTGAGGTAGTACTAGTTCTAACCAATTATTATGTCATGTCTCCATTAATCAAGTAGCCCTATTAAGGTTTATAGCATTCCAAGTCAGGCAAAAATCATGAACTTATGTATCATCATACTTATGGCAATCAAATATCAAGGCAAGCAAATGTTAAGTAACCAATTTGTCAAGCAAATCAAGTAGCATGGTAAGCTTATCGAGTAATTATCAAGTAAACATTCTCTAGTATCATTCGAATAGCAAGATAGCATGACAAGCAAAATCATAGATCGCAATTCAATCTTCAATCATTTCAAGTCAATTGATAGCATGTTTAAGCAAATCACAACATTTCCAAGTCAAGTAACATAATCACAATTTATTTTAAGCTTATCACTCAAGATATGCTCACAAGTTATACACATTGATTCAAGTGAGAGTATAAGTCCATTTCGAGTAGCATTTCATGTGACAAGTTTATCAAATGTACAAGTATACATTTTAAGTAGCATGTAAGCCTTAAGTCTTAATTATTGCTTGTTTACTTTCTTTAATTTAAGCCTTATTACTTAGTTGTCCATTATACATGTTTATACATTCTTGCAATGCAAAACAGTCCATATTTTCATTTAGTCTAGCCAATTCAATCATATAACATGTACACATAATTCACAATGCCAAAACAGTCCATATTTTCATTTAATCAAGCCAATTCAGTCATATAACACGTACACATAATTCACAATGCCAAAACAGTCCATATTTTCATTTAGTCTAGCCAATTCAGTCATATAACATGTATACATAATTCACAATGCAAAAACAGTCTATATTTTCATTTAGTCTAGCCAATTCAATCATATAACACGTACACATAATTCACAATGCCAAAACAGTCCATATTTTCATTTAGCCTAGCCAATTCAGTCATATAACATGTACACATAATTCACAAAGCCAAAACAGTCCATATTTTCATTTAATCTAGCCAATTCAGTCATATAACACGTACACATAATTCACAATGCCAAAACAGTCCATATTTTCATTTAGTCTAGCCAATTCAGTCATATAACATGTACACATAATTCACAATGCCAAAACAGTCCATACTTTCATGTACAAGATGTACATGGCAGCAACACTTATTAATTCAAGTAAGATCGAGATCATTTTCAAGTAACAAACATGTAACAAGAAGTTCGAGTATACAAGCCAAGTAATATGTTCAAGTAATCAAGTTTGCATGTCAAGCAATTCAAGCAAACCAATCAAGTAAACATCAGCTCAAGTGAGACCATAAGCCATTTCAAGTAGCAAATCATAGAATACAAGGTCCAAGCATAGACAATTATCATTTCAAGAGTTTCATTTCAAGAATCAAGCATTACATGTCAAGCAATTCGAGTATTTCAAGAATTCATATCAAGTGATTCAAGTATTCAAGATTTCTTGTCAAGTCATTTAAGTATTTCAAGATATAATTCAAGTATTCAAGATTTTCTTTTGAATTTCTTATTCAATTTCTCAATAAGGTTCATATCTTTTTAACATGTTTGCCTTGGATCACAATTGGTCATGAATAACATTGGTCCGTGTTTGACCATAAAGGTCCAAGAGATACTTAGCTCAAAGCACATAGCAATGGCTAATATCGGAAACATGTCAATCCTATACTTCTCACTATCCAACCAAACTGTCGCCACTCCGTACAACTCCCCCGTTACCTCCATTTGTCGCCAATAACATATTACATGTAATGGGGCGTCCCCCCGAGCCGTGGCTCATGGACCGTAGTCCCAAGTATACCATGCATCATACCATTGTATCCAAGGACTTCCATTGTAGGCTTTTAAATCTTTAAACTTTCATTAGAAGGGTATTCTTATACATTAAAGCTTGTTGTTTCTTATGTTTTATGCTTTCATGTTCAAGTCGAGACAATTCATATTCGAGAATTACATTCAAGCAAGTTATAGCAATATCATGCTTAGCTTAGTTGAGCCTTAGCTCTTTATTTCAGGTAATTCATGCTTACATCAAGACATCATGTAATTCAAGATCCTTTTCAAGCAAATATGTCAAGATTAACTTAGCCCTTAGGCTATTTGAGCCTTAGCTCCACAATCACCAATTACTTATTTTTCAAGCAAGTATTTACATTACCATCTTAGGTATCAAGTAAGCATTCGAGTGAATTGCATTCATGATACAAGGATCAAGCATCATATATCATTATAATACATACATGCCATTATTCGAATAGACACAATCAAGAACAAGAAATCAAGCATTTACATCCATAGTGTAACTCAAGCAAGCAATTCGAATGGAATCATTCAAGGCAGGGAATCACACAATGTTTACACATTACTTTCTAAATAATTTAACTTATCCATTTCCATGCTATTACTTAATCACAAATTTTAGCTTAGTCCAATCTTCCCTTTTAATTCATATTCAAGATTAATTAAGCTCATTATCATGGCATATCAATAGCAAGAAGATAGACATGTAAATTTCGGTTAGGACCTAAGTCCTAACCCTACCAAAACTATACTCACCATACTCCAAGCTTAGCTAGTCTTGGATCCAAAATCCTTTGTGTTTGCCACTAGCTTGGCCACTCCTTTCTTCCTCCACAAGGGTTTCTCCTTGCTTTAACATTGCACACAAGACCGTAGATTCAAAGTCAGTAACCAATTTAAACAATGCATGATTTCATACACACTCTAGCATACATTTGATATCATTTAGACAGCCTACTTTATAACTGTTTTCATACATTGAAACTGTCCCAATACACATGTTCAATAATCAAAAAGATGCTTACATATGTACATTCCAATTTGGGCAGAAGCAGGGTAGTAACCAAACTGTCCAAACTGTTTACAAAACAATTTACAAAACTGTCCAAAATACCTAGATTGCTGCTGCCAGGCAGCTTGTGCACTGTTTACTTAAACATGCATAACTTTCATTTCGTACGTCGGAATTTCAATTCGTTTACACCGTTAGAAAGATTACTTAGCCATCTTTCTAACCATATAGGCCTTACATTTTTATTCTTTGCCAATCAATACAGTTTTTGTCTTAAAGACAGACCAATTGCATTACTGGACAGTTTGCACTGTCCCTAGATTTTTATTTCTAAAATCCATTTTACAATCCAGAATTCCATTTAGTTTTCTTCTAATGAAAATAGACATATTAAGGCTCCATTCATATAAATTTCAGCCCTTAATTCAATTCATACAATTTATAGTGAATTTTCAAAGTTGCTGCCAAGAACATAGTTTTCTGGGCAGATTTCACTAGGCTTGATTTTAGCTTCATTATTCCCCTAGACCATGCTTCTAACATTATTATTCAACATATATACATATTCCTACAAGCCTAGGTCAGTCCAATTTACCTATCAATGTGATTAAAACAGGGCATTATAGTACTATGTTCGAATTAATCCATTTGATCAACAACATTCCTCTAATTCTCCATTTGAGCAGTCCATCATCTAGTCTTAACCAATTCAACTACATGTATTCATTTTCCAGCATCTAATTAATCGATTATCATAGCAAGCATGGACTCGTGTTACTCACAAGACCACTCGAACCAGGCACATGTTTATACTTAATCGCATACAACAATCTCATCCTAATTTTAAACAATTGATTCATATCTTCATGTATACATTTAAATCAACAGCAAGGATACTATAAAATCAACACGCAAAATCAGATTTATCAAGGAGAAGAGTGAAAAAATACCTTATCCTAAGCTAATTTGAGCAATTCTCAACAATTTAACATAGATTGAAGATGGTCTAGGAAGCTTTCTCTCACTCCTTTTTCTCTCTACAAGTTCGGTTAAGGGAAGATGAAGATGATGCCATTGTTTTCATCTTTCCTCTCCAAAGTTGTGAGTCATCACTCACTAAGAACTTGTCCTCATCTTGTGAGGATATGTATCAAAGTCCCAATCTTTAGTTTAATTTACATGCAAACTCTAAAACTTTGCATGTTCATAATTCCATCATTCCAATAAGCCTTCTCGTTTTTAATTTCAATTCGAATTGGTCCTTAAACTATTTAAACATTTTTTATGAATTCATTTTAGTCTTTCTTAGCAATAGCTATTTATCTTTTCTTTATTTGAATTTAACTCCTAATCCATCCAATTAATTCATTAATGATAGATCCAAACAAATTATTTAGCTTTCGAATTTGGATCATAATTCTAGGCCGAGTTTTGGGGTATTTTACTGAATGCAACAAAAAATAGAAGAGAAAAATAAGCAAATAGAGTTACTCTTAGTTAATTGGGAAACAGAAACAAGGTTAAAAGCAAAATTGGGAATATGAAAAATATTGTGTAGGATCAAAGAAGAACTAATCTTCACATTTCCTGTATGAACAACCCTAACAAGTTCATTATTTGGTAATTTTACAAAATTATCATGAACTAGATAATATGAATTAAAAAATGCAAAGAATTACCTATATGATCTATTGCACCAAAATCTAATATCCAAGAGGAATTTGAATGATGCAAATTAGAACAATTTAGAGTTATACCTGTATCTTCAGTTGGTATATCGAAAGAAGATGACAAGGCATTGATCTTTGAGTCACTAGCAGAATTCTGGGCATTAGCAGTAGAAAGATTCCTTTCTTGCAACATACTGAGCAAGCTCTCATACTGGTCTTTAGTGAACATAACAAAAAAACTGTTATCTGGAACTAAAGAATTATTGCTAAAAGACCCTTCACCATTATGAAACCCAACTTGATTCGCCCTATTAGACTGATTTTTACCCTTATACCCAGGTGGAAACTCATGTTTCATGTAGCATTTGTCAATTGTGTGCGCATACAATCTACATAAAACACATAAGGGCCTCTTAGAGCTACTGACATTAGCATATTTCTTATTAGTAGAATACCTATTGTCTTGCCTAATATTGGATTCCCCACTCTTAACAGAGTATCTATCAGCTAGCAAGATGTTGGACTCAGTAATACTAGGAGTAAGGGATCTTTCATGCTGAACAACTATAGCAAATACTTCATTAATCGAAGGAACGCGTTTCATCATTAACAATTGAGATTTAGGGACAAAAAATCCCCATTCAATCCTCTAAGAAAGCGAAGCATGAAATCTTACTTTCGATATTTGATAGCAGAACACTCACAAGTAGTAAGGGGCTTGAGATTACAAATCGCATCCCAAAGAACTTTTAATTGGGTGTGATAGGTCGTGACAGAGGAGTTACCTTGTTGCAAAGAGTAAAACTCTTGGAGTAAATCGAAAACGCGCACCAGATCCGCTTGATTGAATCGATCGACCAAATCTTGCCAAAGTTCATACGCGGTGTCAACCCAGAGAACATTATGCCCAATTTCTTGATTTAACGCCCACTGCAACCAAGAAAGAACTAAGTTGTCACACTTAACCCACGCCGAAAATCGGGTTTCATCTTCCCTAGGTTCTTTGATCGAACCGTCGACAAAGTAGAATTTATTTTTGGAGATGAGAGACATGCGCATCAATCGCGCCCAGCTGTGATAGCTATTGCCATCAAGAAACGAGGATGTGAGAACCAGTGCCAGATTCTCATTCGAATGGATGTAGTACTCGCCAAAGGGGTCATCAGAGTTGAAGAACTGTCCTTCATCGGAAGAGTGAGAAGCCGAAAAGTCTTCTGATACCATGTTGAATCTAAGAATCGCGTCGTTTTAGATGGAGTGAAAGAGAAAAGAAGCTTATTATTATTATTATTATTATTATTATTATTATTATTATTATAAAAATAAATGTTAATTAAATACAAAAACTGATTCTTATTTATAATATCCAAGAATCAATTAAAAGAAAATATAACTAACTTATACTAATCCTAACCTGTATTCTATTATGTAAAGTTTGTTCTTAAACTGAGATCTAGTAAGATGCATTGGTTTTAAAGGAGAAACTCTGGATGCAATTGTTCTCTTTTAAGGAGACTTTTAATTTAGGTTATGGTTTAAGTTGTAAGATATAGAATTTAAAGTTAAACTTAGGTTATGGTTTAAGTTATAAGATATAGAATTTAAATTTAAAGTTATAGAATTAGAATTTAAATTTTATAACGACTGATTTTGATTTAGAATCTTTCCGCTCATGGAGAGTAACAATCACTGCTGGGGAGGGGGGAAGACGAGCACAAAAAAGCATGCTACAAATATTGAATAAAAAGGATAACTGCAGACTAGAAAACTTTGAAACTTTGATTGAGTGGGGAAATTCAACAAGAAATACCCCTCCAAAAAATGGCGTATGCCGCTTAGAGTGGAGAGAACACGGTATTCTTTAGTAAAAGGCGAAAGAATAGTTCGCTCTGTGCTCACCACACGACTCCGTGAGTTCTAAGTTCTCCTATAAGTTGCCTTATAAACATGAGGAGAAGATGCCACTTGCTTTCCCAGTGCGATGTGGGACTTGACTTCATGGTAATTTGATCTGAATCATTCACTCATTGAAATTCTTGTACTACATTCATATTTTCTTTGAATCAATTTCAATAGAAAGTTAAGAGTGTAGGTATTATTCAATTATTTCTTCTGCAGCACAGCTTATTCTGTCATTGACACTGACAAAAAAATTGTGAGCAAGATCTGATTAACATACAAACTTGCATAATTGTGCTCAACTTCTTAAATGAGACATATATGTCTTTGCTTCAAAATGCTCAACATTTCTCGAGACACAGCAGAGAGCTAAAGTGAAAGCAGCGTTTGATTGCTAGGAATTGGAGTGTGCTTGTTTTAAAAGCTGCTAAGGTTTGGGAAATTGTAAGAGCTAAACAGGAGAGAGAAGGTGGGTTGGCAATGCATAGGTTAGTTTGGTGTAATTTTTGCATATTCCCAAACGCTTTAATTGCTTTGCTACTAGAAGCAAACTTCATGTAAGCACTGAATGTCCCAAACCAGAGATCAGTTTATTATTTTTCTGAAATGTCAAAACTCAAAACAGGTTCTGCAAGCTGAGAGATGGCAAGAAGCACTGGTACAGGCCGTTTGAAGTTTTAGAGGTAAAACTCTGGATGCTACTATTCTAAAGGTTGCTTGGAATGCGCCTTCCATGGGATTTGGCAGGAGAGGATTGGAAAATCGGGTCGAAGAAATGCAAGATTATGTATGGTACTTTCCAGGGTGATCAATGGAGCTGTACAGACAGGAGATTTTCAGTTTTCAGAAGAGAAACATATTGCATCTCATATAACTAACTTGTCGATTCAAGAGAAAGCCAAAACTCGATTTCATTGATATTTTCCTCACTCGATACTATGCTACCAAACAGTGAATGACCTTATTGATTTACCACATGAATGAATGACATTTTCAGCTATACAGCCTGTAATAATACTGCTCCCACCAGCCATGTTATCCTCTGCTCAATGTAGGTTAAGTTTACAAATCCAGGAAGAGTGGAACATTAATGGGGAGCCACAAGGAATGAGACTGAGAAACCTACTACATCATTCCCATTCTCCCTGGCTCCGAACAAACATACAAGGAAAATGTTACATGATTCAACAACAAAACCAATAAAAAATCCAACTTAGAATATAATTTCCCAGTTCAAAATCATCTGACTGATGTTTCAAAATTTTGATATTGTTTCATTAGAACAATAAACAATCCAATACTCCTGAAAATTATCTGACTGATGTTTCAAAGATTAATGAGGGTGACCATTTACCATCACTGATAGACTTGGTTTTATCTTTTCGGTCAGAGATGGATCCAGGGGTGTTAGAAGACAATTGTACTCCTGAAATTTTCACATTCTCATATGTTTAAAAAAAATCTTTGTATAAAAGTTCATAACTCATAACATAAAATCATGTGTTCAATCATACGGATGACTTTCAGTAGTTTTCCTTCCCTTGTATTTTTTTCATTTGAGAAACATAGCATTTCAAGCTTTGAGTGGATTGAGGTGGACAGATTTTTCAATTTTCATTCTTTTGGAATGATTGGTGTTCATCCGGGCTTTTAGCTAGATGCTATCTGTAGGGTGCCAGCTCTTGTTTAAACACAAGGCAACTCGAACCGTGATTTGTATCGTTTCAGGGTCACAACTCACAAGCTCATATTGATATGTAACCATTATTATACCCTTCTATTTTTATACATTTAAATAAGAGTTCATGTAGCCCCTTGAGAATCAGCTGTGCAATACTGAACCATCACTTTACCTTTAGCCTAAAATTTGATGGTTTTTTTATTTGTTTTAGAATGTTATTTTGTAATTACTTTTCAATGGGGGTCATGCCAATCTACTACATATTTCACATGATAGAAATATATGGAAGAGAAATGACCATAATCAAGTCAAGAATGAAGGTACATAGAATATAATATGATACATGGCTCCTTATTTTGCATGTGCATCTAAGCATTAATAATTGCAAAGCTTACCCCCCAATATCATGAAATTGGTACCGTACCCATGCTATAGAACAATACCATGACAGCACACGCTTACCCCAACAGCCATCCAAAATCAAATACCAGAAGGCGAAGAAACCATCAAAACTAGAAGAATGGTCTCAACCAAAGCTCCCCAATGACTAAAGAGCAATTGATTTAGCCTCCTTACACCACCAAAGCTGCTGAAAAGAACCCTGGGCCGCTGGCTTACTCAGTTTAGAGATGTGAAAGACTGAAGCAAGCTTAAATTCTGCTCTATAGTGATTATCATATTAGATATCGGAAATCTGAACATTCTTACAACATTAATCTATTTTCAATAGAAAGTTGTGAGCATAAGAATTATTCAGTGTGATGTCTTTAGAAATTGAATGAGAGCCAAGAATCTTAAAAGAATGGTCCAAGTGAGTTTTCTTCAAACCAGCAGTGCTCATTTCTTTAATTTAAAACTGAAGCTGTCTCCAAATAACTCTATTCCTTGGAGTCATCAAAATGGAAGACACACATGTATCTACATGACAGGTATACGAACACAGGATATAGGTTGGATCTGTTGGGACTCCTGTAACTGTAAGAAAAGAAGAAAAAGCAAGGAAGAGAAGAGCTGGGATAAAGAAAGGAGAGGAGAGATAAAATCAAGATGAGATCGAAATCTTGACAATCAAATCCGATACAGCTTGTAATACCCTAATTTTATCCGAGTATTCATACATACATATATGTATATATAGTTTCTTTATAAATAAAACCAAAATACTAAGTAATAAATAGATAAATAAACAATATAAATGAATAAATGTTCACAAATGTCCATATGTCCAATTTAAATATCCATTTTACATAAAAGTCCTATTACAATCTTAAAAAATAGCCCAAATACAAATTCAAGCCCAATATACATTTTATCCCGCCCAAATCTGCCTAAAAATGGATAAAATAGCACACAGTACTTTCTCAGTCCGCCATTTTTGCCACGTGGTGGCCCCTTATTGGTCCATTCAGCCTTCACGCGGATAATAGCTCCGCTGACGTCAGTCGAGCCAGTAGCTATAAATAGAGAGAGAGAAAACGGTTATTATGGGAAATCATTAGTGCAATTATTAGACAATAATTGCTGAAATAATTAGGAGAGAGAGAAGAGAGCTTGAAAGCCTTACCAGAACGCGAACCGACGCCAGAGAAGACGACCAGAGCCACTACATCATCGTTAGAGCTCGTCGGAAGGTAGTTTTTCTCTTCCTCTTTTCATTTCCTGCACCAAAGCACTAAAATAGATTAAATTCAAGCTCTAAATCTAAAAACAGTAGCCACAAATGAAGTTTAAGTCTAACTCCTAGATTTAAAGAAACATAAAATCAGAGAAGGTTAGATGCATATCTTGAGGTTTCCGGGGAAATTTTAGGTCACCGAAAGATTTAAGGCAATGCTGGAGTTGAAAAGGGTAGATTAGGGTTTGGTTTCGGGTTTTTAGGCTTAAGACGGGTGTAGATGGGTGACTCTATTGAGCCGAGAGTAGATTTAGAAAGAACGGAGGTAAAAAATGCATTTTTTTGAAGGTTTTGAGGATTTAGGATTCCAGCGGACGGTGGCCGAAAATCGCCTTACGACGGTAACCGATCGCTAGAGATGAATCAGATGGTGGTTGGGAATAAGGTGAGGTCAGAGAAGATGACCGGAGACGACGACCGGTGGTGGCTAGCGTCGCCTTCGACAGCTGGCGAACTGGCCAGGGTTGATCGGTGGTGGCGGTGGAAGATTGAAAAGGGAAAGGGTGAACATGGTTTGAGTTTTGAAGGAGATATAGGGTTTGATCTTAGCAAACACGAAAACATGAGTGTTTATGTGTTTGTTTGTATTAAAAGCAAGAAAAGAGGATGAACTTGGGATGAATTTTGGATGAACAAGGGGTTTTGATCGAAAAGGGCTTTGTTTTTCTAGGTTTAAAGCGTTTGGGGCGAGAGGATTTAGAGAGAGGAGGGTTGAGAAGAGAGAATGAAATCCGGATGAATGGCCGAGTTGGCCTGGCTCACTTACTTTTATGCATGAGTCGACACGGCCTCATTTTGAGAGACCGGGTTAAGGATGATCCACGTGTTTTTTAATCGGGTTCGAATACGGGTCTGCACTCTGACCCAGGTTTCATGGTTCTGGGCTGCTGAGGTTTGGGCTGGGTTAAGCCTTAATTGGATTGGGCTTCATTTTGTAATCCTTTTAATTTGGGCTCACAGTTTATAATTTAATACATTTTAGTCCCTTAATTTGTTTAATTATTTTATTTGATTGCTTTAAATTATTTACTTGATTTATATGTGTGCATATTTTAAAAGGTCGTGTAATATTTTTGTTTAGGAGATTAATTCACATAGTTCTAAATAATTAAAGCCTTAGTATCTTAGGTTCTTTAATTAACTTGAATAGGGAGATAATTTTAGAAAATAAATGAATATTAAATGAAAGCTTTAATATTCTAAGTTGATTAGTGTCTCATTGCAATGAGATGTTAATCAAATGAGTATTTTAGTGAAAATTTAATATTTCATTTGAACTTAGAAAATGGTAATCACATGTAGTTAATTTAATCAAAATTAAATTAAGAACACGTTTTAAGAGTTAGAGTCATTAACGATCAGGACTATTACTGATTTAGGGCCAATATGGATAGTGCCCAAGCATTTGGGTGTTATTACATAAATCCCTAAATTTAGTAATATTCATAGATTCTTAATTAACTTAATTAATTGAAGCCCTAATTAGGTTTAAACTTAAAATTAACAAGAAAATAAATGGACATGCATTGTAAACCTTTTGTGTTGAGATACATTTTTGAATATGAATTGAAGTATCCAAAAGCAACTGAATGTTTCAAAACTCATACTCGTATAATAATGTTTTCTTACAAAAGGATATCTCTATTTGAAATGAGATTTGTTTAGCAATTAAAGATTTAATTAAATTTAAATTATTGTCCGAAACGCCAAAATACCACATGAAATTAATAAGGTACCGATAACGAGCGTTTGTGGGGGTGCTAATCCTTCCCCCACACGTAATCGACTCCCGAATCCTAATTTTAAAGAAACAAATCTCTAGTTGTTTTTATGGTGTTCGGTCTACCAAAGTGACCGTTGGCGACTCCAAATTGATTTTCAAGAATAAAGAAAGAAAAAATTGATTTAATATGGAAAACCCTAATTTCAAGATTAAATGAATCAAAATGGGTAGAAAATCCTAATTTTCAAAAAAAACCAATCGTCAGGCTATTTTTCTATATTTCGGTTTTAAAAATGGTCGCGACAGCTTGGCGACTCCGCTGGGGATGAAAAATTGAGAGCCAGGCCTAGTTACTTAATTTCACATGACATTTTGGCATTTTAAGTAGTAATTTGAATTTAATTTCTTTCGGGAATTGTTGGATGAATTTTTAGGAAGAATGGAGGTAGTTTTGTGTATGATATATCTGTCATCCATACATAAGCCCTCGACCCGGGCTCTTCACCCTTAAGTGGGAGAAAGACATTATCTGACGTGATGCTCTCCAACTCCGAGTTCAAATTTTTGTCTTCTTCTAATATACTAACCTTAGGCGTCGTGGGGCATGCGCCTCCATTGTAAGGGACCTATATTATCGAATTGATGTCTTACTGTCGTAGTAGACAGTAACGACAGTTTGGGAACCCAGAGTCAAGAACCAAACTCACATTCTGTTTTTTAGAAACCCACCCCATTAGAGCCAAACAGGGACTTAGGCCAGGTGCTGTCGGTTTAAATACGTTTCTCTGGTTGTTTTCTTTGCAAATATACTGGGCTTTTCTGTGTTAATATTTTGTTTATTTGCTTTCCGTATTAACTAACAATACTGACAAAAGTTTTTTGTTTTTGGTTTTGCTTATTCTTATCTATTTATGAATCGTGTCATAATGCATTTGTTTCGGCATCAATTCGGGAATCAGTTAATTTGGAAGTATTCAATATGTTTGGAAGGTTCAAGATAGGAGACGACATTATTGCGGTCTGGACATGGGCGGAACAGACTCAACATGAGAAATGAGATAGTTTTGCGAAAGGGAGATGTGTCTCAGATGAAGAGTCAAGTAAAGTTAAATACTAATCAGAATACTTGTCTGGCGGAAGTAAAGGCAATTTGGGATTAGTGGGGAGGTGAAATGAATAGTCATTCAGAAGAGAATTTGGGGATATAGCTTTATTGCTAAGTGTACAAATAGATCAAAAGTTACTTAGAGCAATGGCATAGTTCTGGAATCCTGCGTACAATTGTTTTACCTTTGGCCGAGTAGAAATGACACCAACACTTGAAGAGTATGAGGTATTAATTAATTGTCCTAGGGTGCAAAGTGACAATATTTATACTAGACCTAACAACAACTCGGGCTTCAAGAAGAAATTGGTACCAATTACTGAAAAAACAAAAGAATGGTTAGATAGGAAGATAGCCAATAATGACAGCACTGGCCAGAACGAGGACAAACAATGTGTAAATTGGAGAGTTCTTAAGGAGTTGATATTAGCAAGTGAAGATGAACCAGTTAGGGCAAGAAGCTTATACACCTTGTGCATATATGGGTTAGTTTTGTTCCCAAGGACTCTGGAGCACATAGATCCGTCAACAATAGGATTGTTCAAGCGATTGGAGAAATGTGTAAACTCAGTGCCTTCCATTTTAACGGAAACCTATAGATCGTTGACTGCGTGTAAGAAATCAGGGGAGGGAATATTTTGGGGATGTGCACAGCTGCTCAAGATTTAGTTTAGAGGACATAGGTGGAATACTCCGTATAGAGCCGTCAGGTATCTGGATACATATTCAATAATTGGAGAACATTTAATTGATTGTCCATTGGAGAAAAAGAATGAGAAACAATAGGAAAAATGGTTCAAGAATATGAAGGATGTCGATGTTGTATGGAAAGCTCCTTGGTTGAACAGGGGAACAATATTTCTATATCGATGTGGAGATAGAGGTTGGGTCCCATTACCCGGGATTTGGGGAGGAACGACCTATTTTCCTTTGTTGGTGTCCAGACAGTTTGGTTCAAGATAGTTCATACCAGCTACCGCAGGCATAACAAAGTTCGAATATGCACACAAGACAAATGATTACAAAGGCATAGTAATTCAAATTGCAAAAGCATGTGAGAAGCCGAGGAGGGTTCATCCATATCAAGATTTGGAAGTTATGACAAGATATGAAGAATAGAGGACACAAAAGGTAAACGATACAACCTTTCAGAAGATACAGGAGAATGCAGGACCGTCAGTTTGATCAGTTATAAAAGCACCGTCTGCGCTGGAGAAGCTAAGGCACGATCAATAACTAGACTTGAAGAAGTATGAAAAATGAATCAGTGACATTACAGAAGAATTAACCATGGCAAAGCTGCAAGTGAGAAAGCATGAAGGAAAGGAAAAGGAGCTGCTGGAACAAAACAAAAAGATCAGTTGGGACTTGAATGATCTGCAAGAAATCTATGAGAGTTACAAGGCAAAGCAAAAATGAGGAATGAGTAAAATGGTGCAAAGTTTGTCGGAGAAATTGGACGACATGACAAAAGAAAGAAATGACTACAAAAAGATGTACGAGAAGAAATCTCGCGAAAACAAGGAATTAAGCAGCAAGTCTATGAAGAAGTTGGAAGAAGAACATGTCCAAAATTTTGATTTAACGTCCCAAGTGTCATAATTGGAGCAAATGGTCGTGAAATACAATAATGAAGATAAGGTCTAAATAGAACATGAGAAGGAATGGTTAAAGAAAAAGATATCAGAGTTGGAGAATACAGTGCAGGGCTTGAAGGGAAAGCTCGCAAATAACGAGAGAGCACTACACCAAGAAAGTAGAGCATGGAAGGGTAAGTATGAAATAGTGCAACATACCGTCCAAAGCCAAAACGATGAATTAGTAAACTTTAAGAAACAAGTAAGGAGTGTTGCTTCATATGTGTAGATATTGTCAAGGCAAGCCACGAGCCTGTTAGAACAAACGGACATCGAGTGGGAGCATGGAGAAGTCATTACATGTCTGCTACACGAATTAGTTAATCTAGGAATTAGGGCTAGCTATTTTCTGTAGAAGAAATTGTCTTTTCCTTGTATTTGGACCTTCTAACAAATGAATGTTTTCAAAAGACCAGTTCTTGAATTCGATGCCTTTTTTGCATTTATGCATTCATACATTTATGCACGCATGCACTTACATTATGTTTTATCATGCAAAGTAAATGACTTAATAAAGAATGGTTTTATGGCAGTTTGTTTTTAAACTGCAATCATTTCGCATTCATACAGAACACGTCTGCGTTCTAAGACCATGACTGTAGAGGACAAGATCACTAGCCTTGAAAATGATTGTGTCGAAGTACAAAACAGATTCGACAGAATTGGGCAGTCTATGAAGGACCATTTTGCTCAAGCTCAAAGGGAGATAATTAACCAGTTAACTGCTCTGTTAGGGCCAAAAGAGTCTAGAAAGGCCAAAATACCTGAGGGTGCTTCAAATGACGTGAACGATCAGAAAAAACCATATCTCACACAAGGTTGCAGCCCGATGGACCTCCTTCTGTGAAAAAGGTCCAAATCAATCTACTAGGAGCAACGCCTAGTCAACCGATACACATTAGGGAAAATTTCAGAAGCGGAGAAGAAATTCCTGATTTGAACACTTTGAATGAGATAGAAAAGATCTGTGTAGAAATTGAAAAGAAGTATGAGGAACGTTGTAAAGCTTTAGAAGATCATTTGTTGGAAATGCATAGGGTAAATGAGATAGGGCCGGGTGTAGTGGAAATGAGCTTAGTATCTAATCTGATTCTTCCTCCAAAATTTAAAATACATGATTTCGAAAAGGAAGATGAGACCACTTGTCTGAGGGCCTACCTTACAATGTATTATCGTAAAATGGCTGCACACTTGAAAGATGAAAAGTTTTTGATACATTATTTTTAAGACAGTTTGACCGGTTTAGCAGCACGGTGGTATACACAGCTGAGTTGCACAAATATTCGATCATGGAAGGATCATTCTGGGGCCTTTGTAGAGCACTATAAACATGTGACAAAGATGGTCCCCAACTGTGTTATGTTGCAAAGCATGGAGCAGAGGAATAATGAGACGCTCTAACAGTATGCCCAGAGATGGAGGGACATAGCAGTGCAAGTACAACCTCCGTTGCTAGAGAGTGAGGTTGCTCATATGTTTGTGCAGATATTAAGAGGACCACTTTGTGAATGATTGATCAATAATGCTAGGCAAAATTTCGCTGACATAGTAATGACTAGTGAATTAATTGAGGCAGCGATTAAAAGTGGCAGAATCGAGAGTGGGTACAATTCTCGCAAGAACTATAAGAGGAATGACAACGAGGTAAACAACACAAGTGCATATGAGACTCCAAAGAATGTAACTATTACTTCATCGGGTTCTGCATCAGGTGGTTTTCAAAGCTCGAATAAGAAAGACTCTTGTGGCCCTAGGAATAATAGGATTAACTTTACACCAATACCAATGTCTTATGCTGAGCTATACCCACAGTTGTACGAAGCAGATCTAGTGAGACCATATTATCTGATCCCTTTGCAGACTCCTTACCCCCATGGTACAAACCTGATGCTAATTGTAAATTTCATGCTAAAATACAGGGGCACACGATAGAGACTTGCACGGCATTCAAAAAGGTGGTCCAAAATCTGATTAACAATGGGATTTTGAAGTTTGATGAACCCAACATTATAGTGAACCCATTGCCAAGCCATGGTGGGCGAGGGGTAAATGTCATCGAGGAAGATACTGAAGCAAAATGATTGAAGACATATGTATCAGAAGTCAGATCTCCAATTAAGTGGGTATTTAAACAGTTATACAATACTGGGATGATCGAGATAGGCATGAAAGTGGAGAAAGAGGTACAATCTGATGTGTACTGTGAGTATCATCAGAAACATGATCATGAAATTCAACATTGCTCAGAATTCAGAAGTTTGATACAAAAAATGATGAATAATAAAGAAATAAAGTTCTTTGAGAAAGCATGAGAGAGGAAAGAAGTGGAAGCATGTGCTTCCGAATCTTCTGGAGTCAAGTACATAATCTATAAGCCCTTGGTCGTTTCTGTCAGGCCCAAGGCCGGAAGCTCGTCTAATGTAAAGCCAACAATGACTCCCAAGATTGTGATTACACCTTCGTCCTGTTTGCTTTCAAAAGTACCCATAAATTTCCATGGAACTATGCGGCCAATGTGACTACACCTGAGGAAGATAAGTCACTAGAGGAAATAAAATCACCAGAAGAAACAAAGACAGTGCCAAAAGAAAAGAAAGATGGAAGAACGAACATAGAATCAGTAAATGAAGTAGGGCACTTTACCCGTAGTGATAGGTGTTATTCTCTAGAAACATCAAAAGAAACGGAGAAAATAAAAGGGAAGGTTGTGACAGAGCTTGAGAAAATCTTTAGGGAAGAACCTGTCCCCAAAATAAACGAGCCAGTAATTGAAGAACAAGCTCAAGAGTTTCTGAAATTTCTAAAACATAGTGAATACAACATTGTTGAGCAGTTGAAAAAGCAACAAGCTAGAATTTTTGTCCTAGAGCTGTTGTTAAGCTCTGAAGGGCACCGTAATGCCTTAATGAAGGTGCTCAATTAGACGTTTGTGCCAAATGACATATCTTTAAACAAATTAGACAGAATCATGAATCATATTACTACTGAAATTATATTACATTCACTGATGACGAGATTCCTAAAGGAGGATGAGATCTGTAAAAGCTTTGAATATCACTACGCATTGCAAGGGCTATGTACTACCAGGGGTATTAATTGACAACAGGTCAGCATTGAATTTATTGCCAATGGTCACTTTACAGAGGCTGCCGATTGATGATTCCCATATGAAGACTATAAAATATTGTAAGAGCCTTTGATGGAACGACCAGGGACGTATTTAGAAAGATTGAGGTGCCACTGCTTGTTGGGCCCACAGTTCACAATGTAGAGTTTGTAGTGATAAAAATTAAACCAACATATAATTGTTTACTTGGAAGGCATTGGATCTATTCGGCTGGGGTAGTACCGTCTTCTTTGCATCAAAAGCTCAAGTTTTTAATAGAAGGAAAGCTAGTCAGCGTGGGAGCTGAGAAGGATATTATTGCTTCGGTGTCCACTGATGCGTCGTATATTGGGACAGATGATAATGCATTGGAATTCTCGTTCAGAGCCTTTGAGTTCATAAACGCAACATTTATCGCTAAGGGGAAACCAATACCGCGACCCAAATTGTCAAACTGCACTAAAATGTCAGTCCAGGAAACACTTGGCAGAGGAGCAAGAATTGGTAAAGGACTTGGTAAACGGCTTCAGGGATGTTTGAGACCAAAGCCTGTGATAATGAAGAAAGACTGCTTTGGTCTCGGATTTAAGCCCAACCTTCAACAACAACATAAAGATTTGAAGAAAAGAAAAAGCCAGATGAGGGCTCGCATCTTGGGAAGTGAGACATTTCTTAAGCCAATGTCTTTCCCAAATCTAACTAGAATCTTTAAGTCCCGAGGATTTGAAAATGTTGAAAAACAACTTGAAGAGGTCAACCAGGAAACTACAAGGCTGCATGAAGAAGAGATTTTTGGTAATGACATGGAGGGACTTTTTGTTGGGGGAATTTTTTAAGGGGCTCAACCTGGAAGATTTTTGGAGAAGATTTGTCCATGCTTCCCTGAAAAAGTGCTCGGCAATTGGACAGTTGAAGATTTTTCTTTAATGTCTAAGAATGAAACAGAGTAAATACCATGAACCAGCCTATACCTTTGCCCGCGAGTATAGGGGATTATCTGTAAAGGGCCATCATACCAGTTCATTTTAATAAAGATGCTTTCATGCTGATTCACAAATGGCAAACTTGTTTCTTGTTTCATTTCACATCCTTTCCAAATATATATTATTATTTTCTTTGTAGGTCTTCAACTATTAATTGCATGAATGATACTAAACCTAATCCTAGAGTAGGTCTTGAGCGGCCGACGTGTCTAATGGAAGTCAATGAGGTCGAGGATGAAACATAATGTGAAATCCCTGATGAATTACTGAGGTTGGTTGAAAAGGATCTTACCTCACAAGGAAGAGCTAGAGATTCTCAATTTGGGAACAGATGAGGTCGAGAGAGAAGTAAAGAAAATAATTGCTATTGTCATATCCTTAAAAACGGCTTAGTCAAAATTTGGTTTCGATGACCGGGAATTTTGAATCCGATGTGCAAAACGTTGTAATAGTTGACCTTTGTAACCTTCCTTTATAATGAAATCACATCTTGGTCCCATTTGAATAGTTTAAGTCTTTCTTGTATAAAGTTCCAAGTCAAAATGAAAGTTTTGAGTAAGGCGTATTGATACGGTCAAGCCAGTATCGATACGGTCCAAGTGCCAATAACTAACTTACCTGTTTTAGCGAGGGCGTACTGGTACGGCCATAAGTGTATCGATACGGGTCCCCTATTCTAAATCTGTTCGAAGCCAATTGAGAGGGAATTAAACAACGTGCTTACTCATATCTTTGCTTGTCAATTCCCCACGTGATGGTCTTAGAAAAAAAGTGAGTACCCATCAAATTGCTTCATATTATAAAGAAATATGATGTGAAAGACCTTGGATTAAGGAAACCCTTTAGGATAGGAAATCCTTTTATTGGTTCTTGGAAAGGTAAAGCAATGATGGAATTAAAATTTCTTAAATGAGTAGAGAAAGGAGAAACTTTCATTCTCAAGCTTTTGAACTCGCGGTAACCAAAGCTCGACCCTTACTTCTCACCGAGCACACACCACCATTTCCATCTTCAACCTTAAGCTAAGCTAGCACCTCGATGCAATCTCCAACCTTCGTTCAAGCTCGATATACCATTTGAAAGTCCACGCTTCGGTAAGTAAAACCCCTATAATGATTTGATGATTCTAATCTCCGTTGAGGCTTAATTTCGAAACTAGGTTTTCTATGTTCAAAGGAAAGGCCATGAATTAGGAAGTTAATTTCGATATCCCGATGTTGCCTACAAGTTTTAGTAAGTTTAAAATATGTTTCTGAATCTTTAAATCAAATTTTAATGCAACTCTTAAATTTATTCTAGCTCGAATAGTGGAGAATGACCCCTTGTCATCTCTAAAGGAAGCTAGGCACACCAGAATTGTAATCCAAGAATCCCGTAATCAGGGTGAGTGTAGTCGTGTCAAGGGATCAGCACGAAGCCATCCCGTTGCATTTGATTTATGATTTTCATGTTAATATGTATCTTGCTAAAGGCTCAAGTAGAGCAATGTTCGTGTGGATGCTAAAGGTGAGCATGGTAAGCCTTCGATATGGTTGATGTTCTATAAGCTAATATGTGATAATCGAGACACGTTACATGTGAAATTGTTATAAGAAAAACATGATATGATTTGCTAAAATTGATACAAATATATTATGATTATGATATGATATGATATGATATGATATGATTGTGCTATGATATTTTATGGAACTAAGTCTTAATTTTGATTCCGATATGCAATGGTATATGGGTATAAAGGTAAGTTATATGATGAAATATGTGTAACCTTGGACATTTGTGAGTTTTGGATGCAATTGGCATGCCATAGGGTTATTTGAGCTCGTATAAGTAAGGGATTGACTACGGTCCGGAGCTACGACCTATATGTGGGGGAGATAAGGATAGATTGTGTAAGGGATACTATCCGGAGCTATGGCTCAAGGCTATAGCCTATTTTTCGTTATATGTGGCTACGACCTATTTTCCAATATATGTATGGTGTAAAGGGGAAATCCGCGTATCCACTTTTTACATTGTTGCGTGTTTTTAGTGCAATGCAAACGGTACAAGTATACAAGTCGCAAGTAATAAAGTGATATGATAAGTATCGAGTATCGTCTCTATAGGGATTGGTTTGGGCCACTTTGCTTAAGTTATTGCATTGAAAAGAAATAGATTGATAGAGATGAATATCAAGTAAAATAAACTAAACAAAATAAAAAAAATAGAAAGGAGTGATCGATTTAAGATAGTAGGCTGGGTTATCGTGAGTTGTGGAGTGATAGTTGAATGGACCGTCATGGTAGTTGAGTGCTAGAGTAGCTCAATCGCTCATCAACTGAATCCAGTCGGATTGCCTAGGCAATTGGGAATGGAGCGATTGCCTGGGCAATTGGGCAATAACCTTCAAAGTTCATCGAAGCGTTCTTCAATGGTTTCTCATTATCCTTAACTCGAAACACTGTTAATTGTGCATGCCTTGATAATACATCCCTGCGTGAACCAAGGTGGACAACAACTGATCTTGCGCTCCTTTTAGCCGTTAAAATTCGCAACTTATCCCTAAGTCAACTTAGTCTTCACCATCGATTGATTGAATAAAGACCATGCTCATTCGTTTCTTGAATCTAACTCTTCTGATATTAAATAAATGGATGAATTCATGAGATCCTTTCCCAATTCACTCGCAAAATTTAAGAACCAAGAATGAACAAACTTTGAATTAAAATTGCAAACTAAAATAACTAAACAAAGTCAATCGTTCTCACAACCACATAAACACAATAACCCAAGCCAATTTACATCAATTCATGGTTGGGTTCGAAAGATATACAAAGAAAAAACTCCCAGCCATGAATCGAATGGAATAAAGAAGAAAAAAAGAGAAGATGTCGAACAACCGTAGTTTTCTCTCCAAGTCAAACTCTCTTGAAGTTGGCGGCTAGTCTTCTTATTTATAGGAGATGGCTAGGTCAAAGTCTTTCTTGAGGAGGAAGTTAAGTTGGAATTAAATAGAATAAAAGAATTAAATCTCTTTTATTACTATATTTTTATTCCTCCAAAAACTCCTCCTAAAACTCTTATCTTCTTTTGATCTCTAATTCTTCTAGGATTCATCCTCGTAATTAACTTGAATTAATTGAATTTATCCAACAAAATCGGCAGCTTCCTTCTTCTTGTCGTCAATTGCCTCGACAATTTCCTACTTGCTTGGGCAATTAGATCCTGCACATACAAAAACACATACCAGTAATACCTTTTTCCACAAAAATCAACCAAATTATGAAGTCAAGCATGATAGTGAATGAAATCATTAAAACATGCATGAATGCCTAATAATGCAACTAAAATGAGCATAAGTCTAACAATAATATGAGTAAAAAGGGTCATAAAAATAGTACTTTTGAAAAATCATCAACATTGTCCAAGGGAATTTAAATGTGAATATGCTTCATTATGGTTATGTGAACTTATGATAAATGGCCTAAGCATGAGACCTTGTGATTAAAAGAATACTATTATGATAATTAAGTATGCTAATATGTCATTCATGTTCATAGCATGCCATTTATGTATTGTTATTGCTTATGTTGTTATGACTAACTCACTAGGCTATGTAAGCCTAACATATGTTTGTCTCATGCATTTCAGGGTCTTGAGATTTCAGAATTCCAATCGTGTAATCTCTTGGTTGCAAGTCACTTCCGCAAGCTATATGCATGTTTAGTTTTGTTTCTGAACTCCTAGTAAGGTGGCATAATGTTTAGATGTGTTGTAATAACTTATTTTGATGTGGTTGTGTAAACTTAATAGTGACTAGGTATGGTATGAGTATAATGGTATGTTTGGAAATGGCTAAATGGACTAAAATAAGCTTATAGGCTCTAATTGGTAAAATTGTAGTAAATAGATTCGGATCGCCCTAAAATTTGACATGCTATTAGAGATACTGTTTTTAAAGTTGCTGGTAAAATTTTGTAAAATTTGAATATTGTTTGAATGGACAAATCGAATAAAAACTAGCAAAATCTGTCATTATAGGTCAGGGGTATCGATACGGGTGATGGCGTATCGATACGGCCCTTGCATAAATGGTCTGGTCAACATTGGTTAAACAGGGTGTATCGATACGGTTTGGGCGTATCAGTACGGATTTTAGTCACTGGAATTTAGGGTGGAAAATGGTATCGATATGGTCTTATAGCGTATCGATACGAGGTCAACGCAGTCAATCAGTATCGATACGGGTTTAGCTGTATCGGTACGGGCTTGACGTCCTTTGAATATGGAAATCTGAAATTAAGGCTTAGCGTATCGATACCGATCCTAGGGTATCGATACAGTGTTAGTTAATTCTATTAAAAAGAATAAAGAGAAGTTTTGGACAATTTATAAAATGGTCACTAAGTCATATAGTTTAATTGATTAGGTAAATGATACCCGATAGTAATAAATTTTCACAGATTAATAATTGGTAGGTTTAATTACAAGTTGGAAATAAAGAATTCGGATTAGGATCACTAATTTGTAAAGTTTATGAATTAGTCCTTTTAGTTTAAAAAACGTTTAAATTGGCCCAAATTTCTGATAAGATTAGTAACAAATAAGTTCGCTAAGCCTTAAGAATGATTAATAAGACCTTCCAAATAAATCTTGAATCCCGAGTCCATCTCTGAAATTCTGAATCTAGTTTTTGATAACGATTTCCGACCCGGTTCTCTACCAGACCAGGAAGGGGGTGTTACAGCTTTCTCGCAAAAAACTAGACAAGAACTGATTGACTTGTTGCGCGAGTTCAAAGATGTCTTCGCCTGGTCATATCAAGACATGTCATGATTGAATACCGACATAGTGGTACACAAATTGCCCATAAAGCCAGAATGTAAACCGGTTCAACAAAAGCTTAGAAGATTGAGGCCGGAGATGGTACTAAAGATTAAACAAAAAGTACAAAAACATATTAATATCGATTTTCTTGAAGTATCTCGATATCCAGAATGGGTGGCCAATATAGTTCCGGTACCAAAGGAATATGGGAAAGTACGTATGTGCATGGATTATAGAGATCTGAATAGAGCCAGCCCGAAGGATAATTTTCCTTTGCCTTACATAGAAATCCTGGTTGACAATACGTCGGGGCATTCGTGGTTCTCTTTCATGGACGAATTTTCAGGGTACAATCAGATAAAGATGAGCTCGAAGGATATGGACAAGATGACATTCATAACCCTATGGGGCATATATTGTTACAAAGTAATGCCTTTTGGACTAAAAATGTTGGGGCAACGTACCAGCGAGCCATGGTAACCTTGTTCCATGACATGATGCACAAGGAGATTGAGGTATACGTGGATTACATGATTGCCAAATCCCAGACTGAGGAAGAGCATATCCAGAACCTAAGAAAGTTGTTCTTAAGATTGAGGAAGTACCAGTTGAAACTTAATCCCAATAAGTGTACTTTTGGAGTAACATCAGGAAAACTCCTGTGATTTGTTGTCAGTAGAAGAGGAATTAAGATAGATTTAGATAAGGTGAAAGCAATTTAGAATTTGCCGCCGCCTAGTTCACAGAAATAAGTTCGAGGATTTCTCAAGAGGTTGAATTATGTTTCTCGATTCATTTCTCAGTTGACTGATAAATGTGATCCAATCTTCAAGTTGCTAAAAAAGAATAACCCAGGAGAATGTGATGAACAGTGTCAAGAAACATTTGACAATATTAAGAAGTACTTGACAAACGCTCTAATATTAGTCGCACCGGTTCCAGACAGACCACTCATCCTTTATTTGACGGTCTATGAACACTCAATGGGGTTTGTGTTGGGGCAGCATGATGAAACAGGGAAGAAAGAAAGATCCATTTATTATCTAAGCAAAAAGTTTACAGAGTGTGAAGAACGGTATTCACCAATTCAAAAATTGTGTTGTGCTTTAGTTTGGGTAACCCGTAGACTCAAACAGTACATGTTATACCACACTATTTGGTTGATATCTCAGCTCGACCCATTGAAGTTTCTGATGGAAGCACCAGCTTAACCGGGAGATTAGCTCGTTGGCAAATGTTGTTGTCAAAATTCAACATTGTATATGTGAGCCAGAAGGAAATAAAAGGAAACGCCATAGCAGATTTCCTAGCAAGTCGTGCTTTAGATGATCATGAGCCTTTGAGTTTTGATTTCCTAGATGAGGTCGTAATGAATGTCTCCATAGAAGAAAACAGAATCTCAGATAAGGAAGCTTGGAAACTGTATTTTGATGGAGCTGTTAAAGCCCTAGGATGAGGAATTGGGGCAGTATTGATCTCCCCCGATAATGTGCATTATCCTTTTACAAGCAAGTTAGAGTTCCTTTGCACTAACAACATGGCGGAATATAAAGCCTGTGTTATGGGCTTGCAAGCTGTTATTGAAAGAAAAATAGAAAGTTTAAAAGTATACGGAGACTCAGCACTGGTCATTTATCAGCTTCGAGGAGAGTGGGAAACGAAAGATGCCAAGTTGATTGAGTATTGAAAATTGATCATTGAAATGATAAAAGAATTCAAAGAAATTACTTTCGCGTATATCCCCAGGGAAGATAATCAGATGGCAGATGCTTTAGCTACATTGGCTTTAGTATTCTTGGCCAACAGACCTGAGGATATGATGCAAATTCAAATGTAAAGTTACAATACCTATGCCCACTATTATAGCATAGAGGAAGAGACGGATGGAAATCCTTGGTATTTTGATATTTTGCATTACGTCAAATATCAAACTTATCCCAAGGAGGCGAATGATGATGAAAAAGAACCATTAGAATAATGGCCTCAGGATATGTGCTTGATGGAGAAATTCTATACAAACGAGGCAAATATCAAGTTTTGTTGAGATGTGTCAACTCTCAAGAAGCCAGAGAAATTCTGACAGAAGTGCACGATGAAATCTATGGAACGCATGCTAATGGCTTTGCAATAGCCAGGAAAATAATGAGATATGGTTACTATTGGTCGACTATGGAGGGAGATTGCATTGAGTATGCTAAAAAGTGTCACAAATGCTAGATATATGCTGACAGAATAAACGCTCCGCCTGTACCTTTACATACAACAAACTCGCCATGGCGGTTTGTAGTCTGGGGCATGGATGTCATTGGGAAAATTCACCCCAAAGCCTCCAATGGACATCGTTTCATCTTTTTGGTTATTGATTATTTTACTAAATGGGTGGAAGCAGCTTCATATGCCAATATCACCAGATCCATAGTCTGTAAGTTCTTGAAGAAGGAGATCATCTGTCGATATGGGTTTCTAGAAAGAATCATTTCTGATAATGCCACCAACTTGAATAATAAGGTAATAGCAGAAGTGTGCGAGCAGTTCAAAATTATTCATCACAATTCTGTGACTTACCACCCCTAAGATGAATGGGGCAGTGTAGGCAACAAACAAGAATATCAAGAAGATCGTATCAAAAATGACAAACTATAATACCTGAATTTCGTCCATGTCTCGTATATATGTATATGTTCACTATACGTATGGCCAAATGATAATAAACAATAAAGTAGTCTATTAAATAGAAATAATTCACCAATGTCCACATTAAATAAATAGTCCATATTACATTTGTCCTTTACAAATCTGAAAGGCCCAATTACAAATTTTACAGCCCATTTTCAAATGAATTCCTGCCCATTATCTGTCTTCACTAGCCTCAGAAACACAAATGTGTTTCTTGAGCCTGCCAAATTTGACCATGTAGCGCTACTGGATTTGTCCACAGCCCCAGCACATGGATTAAGAGCATAGCTGAGGTCAGGCACATCACCTGCTATAAAAGGGAGAGAGAAAGTCAGAATTAATTAATGATTATGCAATAATTGTGCAATAATTGAAGGAGAGAGAGAAAGAGAAGTCGAAGAGATTACCTGAAAGGAATGGGATCTCGGAGAAGACGATCGAAATAGCTGCTTCACCGCTGGAGATTTGCAGGAGCTGTTGATACACATTCAGAGGTATATTTCCATCTTTGTTCTTTATTTTCTTGTACTAAAACAAATAGAAGCAACTAAATCTAGGCCTCAATCATTTAAAATACTGAAAGTAGTGTCTTAAACTCAGATAAATGCTAAACCTAAAGTGAGTAACCTAAAAAACACTAGATCTAAAAATGGAAATGAAAACATAAACTAAAAAGGACTTCAGACACTTATCTTGAGTCTCTGCTGCTGTGAGTGTTGCCGGAGTCGAGATCGGAGTTGGATGAATGATAGGATTCATGGTGGAGTTAAAAATGATAGGAGGTTGGTTTTGGTTTCGGGTAGGTAGTTTAGGACGGGGAAGAAGGGCGATTCTGATGAATCAGTGCTCAGATTAGGGTTTAGGATGGAAAAAGGTATAATTTAGAGGTTTTAGGGTTTTTCATGGTGGCCAAAAATCGTTCCGGCGATGGTGCATGGTGGCCGAAATAAGGTTAGGGATGATCAGAGTTACACCAGATGGTGGCCGGATGGATAAGGTTTATCGGAAGGAATGACCGAAGACGACGCCCAGTGGTCGACGTCGTCTTTGGCAGTTGAGAAATAGGCCGGGCCTAGGGTTTGATGGTGGATGAAGATTAAAGCTATAAAGGTTGAAAGAACATGAGTTGAGTTCTTAAGGAAATAATGGGTTTGATTTTAGAGAAACAAGAAATGGGGGTGTTTATGTGTTTCTGTAGATCAAATGAAGGAAAGTATGAAGAACAGATGAAGAACAAGGAAGAACAATGGGGTTTTGATCGAAAATTTGATGGTTTTTCTGGGTTTTTTTGTTTGGGTTCAGAGGATTTGTAGGATAGAGAGAGAAGAGAGAGAGAGAGAGAAATGTTATAATAACTTATTCAACTCAAAAATGACCTATTTATGGCCGAGTCGACACAACACCATTTTGGTGTCGGGTCAAAAAAATCTGCATGCTTCTAATACGGGTTTGGGCATGGGGTCACGATCCGACTCATGACCCGATTATAACAATTTGGGTTGTTTGGGGTTTAAACCGACCGGTTTGAGTTGGTTTAGACCGTTTTGTGAACTGGATTTTTAACATGTTTGGGTTTGGGCTCTCTGGTTTGTCCCGCTTTACATTTTGGCCACTTAATTCTTTGTAATTCGACCTTTAAGTTTCTAATTTAATTCAATTTAGTCCTGGACAGTTTAATTTCCTTATTTTAATAGCTTTTAATTTGATTTATTTAATTGTTTGTATAATGCATGTTTTTAAATAATCATGTAGTATATTTGTTTAGAAAACCTTAAATACACTTAGTATAATTAGAACCCTAGAATTAGGTTTTCAATCTTGAATGATTTGAAATTAAAGAGGAAGATCGTTGTAGAAAATGAATGAATATTAAATGATCAATTTAATGCCCTAGGTTGATTAGCATCACATTGTATTGTGATGTTATTCAAAGGAGGTGTTTTAGTGAAATATTTAATATTTCATTCAAACTTAGAATATGGTTATTACATATAATTAAATAGTTAGTTCAATAAAATTTAAATTAGGATTAATTAATTAGCATCATTAATAGTAGGAATATTGTTATTTTTGGTCCTAATATGGGTAGTGCCCAATCATTTGGGTGTTATCACACAAGTCTAAAAACTAATGATATTCATAGGATTTTAATTAATTAACGAATTGAAGCCTTAATTAGGTTTTTACTTAAAATCGACCATAAAATAATTTGGCAAGCATTTAAACCTTTTGTGTTGACATACATTTTTTGAGTATAAATCGAAGTTTCCTAATGTAACTAGACACTTCAAAAGTTCATATTCGCTTAAAATGTATTTTCTCACAAAAGGATATATTCATTCGGAAAGAAATTCAATTAGCAATTAATGATCAAATTAAATTCATAAGGTTTTAATATGAAAAAGCCTAATTTCAAGATTAAGTGAATTCAAACGAATAAGAATCCTGATTTTCAAAGGAATCGATCGCCTAGCTATTTTCCTACACATTTTCTTTTTCCGGTCGCAAAAAAAAAAACAGTCGCGACAGCTTGGCGACTCCGCTGAGGACTTTAGAAAGAGAGTTAGGCCAAATTAATTAATTCCATGTGGCGTTTTGGTATTTTGAGCAATAAAATGAGTTTAATTTTTTTTTTTGAGAATTGTTGGATGAATTTTCAGAAAAAATGAGGGTAGTTTTGTGTATGGTATATATGTCATTCATGCATAAGCTCTCGACCCAGGCCTTTTACCCTTAAGTGGGAGAAAGACATTATTCGACGTGATGCTCTCCAGCTCCGAGTTCAGATTTTTGTCTTCTTCCGGTATACTAACATTATGCGTTGTGGGGCCCACGCCTCCGTTGTAAGAGACTTATACTACCGAATCGATGTCTTACTACCGTAGTAGACAGTAACGACAGTTCGGGAACCCAGAGTCTAGAACTAAGCCCACATTTTGTTTTAGAAAACCTGCCCCACTAGAGCCAGACAGGAACCTAGGGCAGGTGCTGCCGGTTTAAATACATTTTTTTGGTTATTTTCCTTGCTAAATATTTTTGAGCTGTTATATGATAATGTTTGCTTACTTATTAATTCACAATTACTGACACGTGTTTCTTTTTGTTTTCGTTCTTGATAAACCATGTCATTGTTGCATTTATTTTGTCATCGATTTAAGAAACAATTAATTAGAAGTATTCGGAATGTCTAGAGGGGTCAAGATTGGGGATGATAACACTGCATTATGGACATGGTCAGAACAGACTCGACATGAGAATGGAGATAGTTTGCGTATGGGTGATGTGTCATGAATGAAGGGTCAGTGTAAGCTAAACACCAACTAGAATGTTTTCCTGCAAGAAGTAAAGGAAATATGGGATCAATGGGGAAGTGAAATGAAAGAAGAATTTAAGAAAGAATTTGGAGACATAGCCTTGTTGCTAAGTGTTAAAGTGGACCAACAATTGCTCAGAGCCATGTCACAATTCTGGAATCCCGCATACAATTGTTTCACTTTTGGTCAGGTCGATATGACACCCACTCTTGAAGAATATGAGGTACTGGTTAATTTTCCAACCATTCAAAGTGACAAGATATACACAAGGCCTGGAAACAATTCATGTTTTAAGAAGAAGTTAGCGTTGATCACTGAAAAGACAAAAGAATGGTGGGATACAAAAATTACCAACAGTGACTGCACATATCAGAATGAGGATAAACAGCGAGTAAATTGGAGAGTCCTAAAAGAATTAATAGTTGCAAGTGAAGACGAACCAGCCAGAGCAAGAAGTTTATATGCTTTGTGCATATATGGGTTAGTTATATTCCCGAGAACTCTAGAGCAGGTAGATCCATCAACTGTGAGATTATTTGAGCGACTGAAAAAAAGTGTGAACCTGATTCCCGCTATCTTAACCGAGACATATAGGTCATTGACTGCATGCAAGAAATCGGGAGAATGAAGGTTTTGAGGATGCGCATAGCTATTGGAGATTTGGTTCAAAGGTCACCGATGGGACACACCGTATAGAGCTGCAAGGTATCTTACCTCTTATTTGCCGATAGAAGAATATATGACGGGTTGTCCTTTAGAGAGAAAGGATGAGAAATAGTGGGAGGAATGTTCAAAAGTTTGAAAGATATTGATGTTGTATGGAGGGCACCTTGGTTGCACAAAGGGATGGCATTCTTGTACAGATGTGGGGACATGGACTGGTTCCCATTACCTGGAATTTGGAGAGGAGCAATCGATTGCCCTTTGCTTGTGTTAAGACAATTTGGTTCGAGGCAATTCATACTAGCTACGACGGGAATGGCAAAATTCGAGTATGCGCACAAAACTAATGATTAAAAAGGAATTGTAGTGCAAACAGGGAAAGCGTGGGAAAAACCAAGAAGAGTTCAGTCGTATCAAGAGCTGGAAATAATGACGAGATATGAGGAGTGGAGAGCACAAATGGTGAATGATAAAACATTTCAGAAAATGCCAGAGAATGTAGGACCGTCTACTCGATCAGTTACAGAAGCACCATCAGCACTAGAGAAACTCAAGCATGATAGAGAATTGGATTTAAAGAAATACGAGAAAGGGATCAATGACCTTACAGAGGAGTTAACAAAGGCAAAGTATCAAGTGACTATTCATGAAGGGCAAGAGAAAGAATTGATTGCACGAAATAAGAAGATTAGCCAAGATTTGAAAGAGTTATAAGAAATTCATAATGATTATAAAGCTAAGCAAAAAGGAGGAACGAGTAAGACAATACATGACTTATCAGAGAAGTTGGAAAGCATGCGAAGGAACGAAATGATTATGAGAAGCTGTACAAAAAGAAATCTCGAGAAAGTAAGGAAGTAAGTAACAAGGCAAAGAAGAAGATAGACGAGGAGCAAGCCAAAAATTTTGATTTGACAAGACAGATGACACAGCTAGAGGAATTAGTGACAATATATCACATTGAAGATAGGGTTTAGATGGAGCGCGAGAAGGAAGGATTACAGAAAAGGATATCGGAATTGGAAAGTGAAGTGCAGTCATTGAAGGGAAAGCTTGCAAGCTATGAAGGAATGCTATATCAAGATAGTGGGGGTATGGAAAACCAAATATGAAGTTGCGCAACGCACTGTCCAGAATCAGAATAATGAGCTGGTGAATTTCAAGGAGCAGGTTAGGAGTATAGCTTCATATGTGCAGATACTCTCGAGGCAAGCTACGATTCTATTGAAGCAACCAAATGTTGAGCTGGAGTATGGAGAGGTCAGTGAGCGTCTGCTACATGAGCTGACTAACTTAGGAATTAGGGCTAGTAGTTTCTTGTAGAAGGAGTTGTTTTATTTCCTGTATTTGAACCTTCTAATGAATGAATGTTTCTAAAGACTGTTTCTTAAAACTTGATGCCTTGTTTGCATACATGCATTCATGCATTTTCATAATCATGCATTTACGCATTAACTTTTAAAGTTATTTTATAAAAGTTGCTGGATTAACAAAGGAAAGTTTTATGACAGTTTGTTTCATAAACCGCAATCATTCTGTATTCTTACGAAACTCGTTTACGTTCAAAGACTATGGCTGTTGAAGATCGAGTTGCAAGCCTAGAAAATGATCGAGCGGAAACACAAAACAATTTTGACAGAATGGAGCAATCTATGAAGGGTTATTTTGCTCAGACCCAAAGAGAGATAATCAATCAGCTGACCACTCCATTAGGGCCAAAGGAATTAGGAAAGGCTAAAGTACTTGAGGATTCTTCTAATGAAATAAATGACGAAGAAGAAACCACATCTCACGTAAGGGTGTCACCTAAAGGACCTCCGCCTGCGAAGAAGGTCCAAATTAATTTGGCAGGAGCAACACCAAACAATCTGGTAAACATTGGGGAAATTTTGGGAGTAATGATGATGTCCCTGATATGAATACCTTAAATGAGATAGAGAAAATTAATGCTAAGATTGAGAAGAAATATGAAGAACGTTGTAAGGCGTTGGAAGATTGTTTTCTGGAATTGCATAAGGTAAATGAAAGAAGATCTGGTATAGTTGAGATGAGTCTGGTGGCCGACCTAATACTCCCACCGAAGTTTAAAATACTAGATTTTGAAAAGTATGATGGGACTACATGCCTGAGAGCTCATATCACGATGTACTGTCGAAAGATGGCTACTCATTTGAAGGATGAAAAGCTGCTGATACATTACTTTCAGGATAGTTTGACCGGTTCGGCTGCTCGATGGTATACACAGCTAAGCCGTGTAAATACCTGTTCATGGAAAGATCTTTCTGTTGCTTTCGGGGAACATTATAAGCATGTTACAGAGATGGTTCCTAGTCGTGTAATGTTCCAGGGCATGGAACAAAGAAATAATGAGACATTTCGACAGTAAGCTCAAAGATGGAGAGATGTAGCGGCGCAGGTCCAACCTCCATTGATAGAGAGTGAGGTTGTTCATATATTTGTACAGACTCTGAAGGGACCATTGTTTGAAAGATTGATGAGTAATACTACTCAGAATTTTGCTGATATAACCGGAGAGTTGATTGAAGTAGCGATCAAGAGTGAGAGGATTGAGAGTGGAGAAAGCTCTCGAAAGAATTACAAGAGGAAAGACAATGAGGTGAATAGTATAAGCGCGTATGAGGCTACTAAGAATGTGACTATTACTTCACCAGGAGCAGCGCCAGGAAATGTGTAGGGTTCAAACAAGAAGGATACTCGTGGCCCGAGGAATAATAGAATGAATTTTACACCAATACCCATGTCCTATGCTAAGTTGTACCCTCAATTGTATGAAGCAGATTTGGTGAGGCCGTACTACTTAACTCCTCTACTTCCTCCCTATCTACAGTGGTATAAGCATGATGCTCATTGTGAATTTCATGCTGGGATACCAGGACATACGATTGAGACTTGCACAACATTAAAAAAGGTGGTGCAGAATGTAATCAACAACAGGATCCTGAAGTTTGATAAACTTAGCATTGCAGCAAATCCACTACCGAGCTGTGGAGGACGGGGGTAAATGCCATAGAAGATGATGATAAAGCAAAGCAATTGAAAACTGATGTGTCAGAAGTTAAGTCTCCTTTGAAATGGCTATTTGAACAGTTGTATAATGCCGGGATGATTGAAATAGGCATGAAAGTAGAAAAGGAGATACAATCTGATGTATATTGTGAGTATCATCAAGATCATGATCATGAGATTTAACAATATCCAGAGTTCCGAAGCTTGATACAAAAGATGATGGACAATAAAGAGATTGAGTTCTTTGCAAAGTCCGGTGAGAAGAAAGCAGCGAAAGTTTGTACTTTTGAGCCGGCAGACGTTAAATATGGGATACATAAACCCTTGGTTGTTGTTGTTAGACCCAAAGCTGAGGGTCCTACAGACGCGAAGCCTATCACGGCTCTCAAGGTTGTGATCCCATCTCCTGTACCATTTGCCTACAAGAGCACACACAAGGTGCCCTGGAATTATGCTGCAACCGTAACCATACCTAAAGAGGGCAAATTGTAGGAGGAGGAAAAATAGGAAGAAACGAAGTTGATGCCAGAAGGAAGTAAAAATGATCAGCCAAATTCTAAAATGGTGAACGAGGTGGGACACTTCACTCGAAGTGGGAGGTGTTATTCTCTGGAAGTTCCAAAAGAAGTGGAGAAAGCTAAGGGGAAAGTTGTGTCTGCACCAGAGAGAATTTTCGAGGAAGAGCCAGCACCTAAGATAAATGAGCCGGTGAAGGAAGAGCAAGCTCAAGAATTCTTGAAATTTTTGAAACATAATGAGTATAATATTGTTGAGCAGTTAAAGAAGCAGCAAGCGAGGATCTCTGTTCTAGAATTGCTGTTAAGTTCAGAAGGGCATCACAATGCATTAATGAAGGTGCTTAATCAGACATTTGTACCAAATGACATATCCATAAGCAAACTGGACATGATAGTGAACCATATAACTGCTGACAATTATATCACTTTCACTGATGATGAAATTCCTGAGGGAGGAATGGGATCAGTAAAGGCTTTAAATATCACCACGTATTGTAAAGGGTATGTACTGCTGGGTGTGCTAATAGACAATGGTTCTGCCTTGAATGTTCTGCCAATGGTAACACTACAAAGGTTACCCGTTGATGAATCACACATGAAGGTGTATAAGAATACAACAAGGGCTTTCGATGGGACTACTCCATAGGTGCTCGGAAAGATTGCACTACCATTGTTGATTGGACCGACAATCTACAATATGGATTTTGTGGTGATGGATATAAGACCCACATATAATTGCTTGCTGGGAAGGCCATAGATTCATTCGACTGGAGCAGTACCATCGTCCTTGCATCAAAGGTTGAAATCTGTGATTGAAGGAAAGCTCGTTAGTGTGGGAGCAGAAGAAGATATCATAGCATTAGTAACCACTGACGCACCTTATATTGAAGCCAACGAGAATGCCCTTGAATGTTCTTTTAGGGCACTAGAGTTTGTAAATGCTACCTTCGTTGTTGAAGGCAAGCCTTTCCCGTGACCGAAGTTATCAAACTGCACCAAGATGACTGTACGAGAAACACTGGGAAGAGGTGCAATAATGGAAAAAGGCTTAGGCAAGCGACCCTAGGAGTGTTTATGTCCAAAATCAGTGGTTATGAAAAAGGATCATTTTGGGATGGGATTTAAGCCCAATATTAAAGATAGGTTGAAAAATTTGAAGAAAAGGGGAAAACAGAGGAAAGCTCGTTTGCTGGGATCCGAAGCCTCCTCTGAACCCATACCTTTGGTGGATCTAACATGTATCTTTAAGTCCAGAGGGTTTGAGAATGTTGAGGAGCAGCTCGTGGAGGTCAACCTAGAGACCGCGAGAATGCATGAAGAAGAAATCTTTGGCAATGAGCTAAAAGGGCTTCTCGTCGGAGAAATTTTTGAGGAAGCTCAACCTGGGAGGTTCCTGGAGAAAATTCGCCTGTGTTTTCCTGACTAAAAGCTTGGCAAATGGGAAGTTGAGGAGTTTGATGTTGTATCCAATTAAACAGAGTAAATATCAATAACCAACTCTATACTTTTGTCCGCAAGTGTAGAGTGTTATATGTAAAGGGCCACTATGTCATTTCATTTAAATAAAGATGCTTTCAATGTTGATTCACAAATGGAAAACATGTTTCTTGCTTTTTTCACATTCCATTCAAATATATACACTATAATTTCCTTTGCAGGTTTTCAGCTGATAGCATGAATGATCCTGAACCTAATCCTTGAGTAGATTTTGAGCGGCCAGTGTGTATGTAATCACTCATTTTTACCTGTAAATACATATTAGTGTTGCATGTATACTTATTATATTATATGTTTATTATTTGAATGAGTGTTACTAATATATATATATAAGGTGTGGTGTGTGCATGTATATTATAAGCTATGTATGTATACGTATTAATGGTATATGTGTGTCGCGTATGTATCTATAGAGTACGAGCATATTTGTTTAATGTATATAGATGTTATGATTGTGTATGATTATATGTACGTATGCTAGTATGTTATATTAATTAATGTTTGTATAAGTATATACGTTTGTATTATCGTATGGGTATTGTAATTGTACTATTATTAATATTATTGGGCTGATATATAAAATGAAATCCGAAAAAATATATATTAAATCAAATAAATAAATTACAGTACAATTACAAATAATTACAAGGCCCGGTTAGCCCAAACCCAAACCCTATCTAATTACAATTATTGTGTGCAGGTGACTGTAGGCCGTTGGATCAAGATCTGATCCAATGGCCACGATCTAACCAAGGACCAAAATATCTGCCAGCCGCGTGCTCTACACGTCTGGACCGTTCGAGTGCCACGCGCGCATGCAGTCAACGCGCGGACGCTTTGATATCCCACGCGTGCATGAGCCCCACGCGCTCTGACACCTTGATTGCTGAGCTCCACGTGGCACGATCTGGAGCCGTTTCACCAAATCGAGGCTTCATCTGGGCCGTTCATCCTTCAAGCCATCTCGAGCGTTAGATCAGATCAGATCTAACGGCCGAGAACATGTCTGGCCACTGGCAGAACCCCCACACCGCCACCATGCCGATCTTCAACCACCGCGCTCAGAACATGCCAAACACAGTAAGAAAGAAGTTTGTCAGTCCAGATCTGAAAAAGCAAGTAATATGCAACTTGCACCAAAACAAAAGACAAGCATATATATGTACGAAACAAATATTTTGTAAGAGAGAAAGTTGTAATCAAAAGAACAAGTTGTAATCGAACTAGAAGTTACAATCGAAATACAAAAGTCAGTCCAGTGGTAAATACTCGTTTCCCCTTTTTTATTTTTGCATGCATATACAAAAGAGGTAAAAAAAAGAGAGAGAGTCGTCTTACCGTCGCCGTTTGTGGGTCTTCCCTCCTCAGTGACAAGCCTTTCGGCTTCCCCAAGCCAGATACGGTGAACTGAAGGGAGGGGGAGACCCCTTTGTAGTTTCGTTTTGGGTTTAAAAAATGGTTTTTTTCATTTCGTATTTCCTAGATCTGGGAAAAATAGAGGTTGTTCCTCTAAATCCAACCTCGGATACGTGTCTAGGGTGAGACGGGGGTTATTTTGGTAGGTTTTTTAGGCTCGCCGGCCGCCGGATTCTGGGTTTTACAGGGGAGATTTGAGAGAAAATGAAGAGGGGGTTTGAGTTATAAAACCGAAAATGAAAGAAATGAAGGAAAAATTGGTTTCGGCCTAAAAATAGGGTTTATATAGTTATTATTATTTCGTTAAATGGGTAAATTACATACTAAATCCCCCCGCGTTTCCAATATTTTCACTTTTTTCTTGCCGCATGGTATATTTACAACTCTGGTCCCCCTTGTATTTCAAAATCTTGCAATCCAGTCCCTAAATTATACCGAATCAATTTTTTAATGGTAAAATTACCCCTTTAACCATCCCGCATTTTTGAACTTTTCATTTTGGGTCTGCCCCTTGGTCCAATTACAGTTTTGATCCTTTTAGGTTCTGTTTACTTCGCATTTTAGTCCTTAAATTACCTATTATTGTTCTTTAATTTCTGCCACTGACTTTTATTTTTCTTTCGTTTCAGTCCTGTTTCTATGTAAATACTCATGTTCGTATTATAATCGTATATGTTAATGTAGTATCTTGTCTTATTATATATCCCTCGTATATGTCATGTATTTTTATGTTCATATGTATATGTGTGTTAGGTTTATAATGATTATGTACCTTTTTGTTCGGTTATTCATATTAAGCATATTATGTTCTAATTGATTCGTACATGGTATATTTTGTATTTTTGTATGTGTGTCTGTTCTCTTGTTTTTTAGGTTACATGTTAGTGTATTTTCTTTTTTGTATGATATATTGTCCCATATATGTTGAAATATGTTTTATTACTAGTATGTATGTCTTTTTGAAATATATGTTCGTCTATATATATGTATTTATTCCTACCTTGTTATTGTGGCATGTTAAGTTTGCTTTTATCTGATATTAAGCTTGGTATGTATACGTGTGTTATAATTACGTATTTCATTTATGTTAGATTAGTATTCTGTTATGTGAATATTTACTGTTTTTAAATTATCTGCCATGCTTTATATTTTTGCCACTAAGATTGCATATGGTATATAAATTGTTAATGCGGTGCCCTTTTATCCGAGCGTAAACGGGGCCAGTATCAGGCGTAGTGATAGTGGTTGGGCGTTTATTCTCGGATAACGGGGCCCTTAAAATTTACTCGCAATTATGACCGAATTTTAAAATAATCGTCACTTTTATTCGAAAAATCCAATATTAATAAAGCGGTAATTATTAAAGTACCAATTTTGGGCAGTGTGGGGGTGCTAATCCTTCCCCATCCGTAACCGACTCCCGAACCCAATTTTTTGAATCTCTGGTTTTATGGTGTCCGGCCTACCTAAGTGGCCGGTGGCGACTCCATTTTTTTAAAATGTGTTTTTTTTAAAAAACCCCACGGAATAAACATTTTATATCCAAAAGAATCACAAACACTTTTCAAACACTTCGAAAACCCATCGTTTTTTAGCGATAAAGAAAAAAAGACATCGCTACAGATGGCGACTCCGCTGGGGACAATTTTTGTTTTTCAAAAAAAACAAATGAGAGTCAAGCTTTTAAAATAATTACCGTTTTACTAATATTGGAAATTCCGGGTTAAAGTGACTATTAAATTAACATTCGGTTATAATTGCGCGTTTATTTTAACTCATTTAAAATATGGCATATAAACCTGTTTTTTTTAGTGGGGGGAAAACGCTAATGCTTTCGCGGAGATATCGTTCTCCCGTATGGGCCTAGCAAGTACCTTCGGGGCTCGAGTACCTTATGCTTTCGTAAGGATATCGTTCCTTCGTACGGGCATAAGCGAATGGGTCCCCCTGAATTGAACCCAGTTGAAAGGAGCCTATAATGGGTGATGATCGGGGGCCTTGCTACTCTTAGTAGAGGACAACAAGGACAATTCGGGTACCTCCTAGAACCAAAACTGCATATAGAGAACACATAGAAACCCACCCTGTTAGAGCCATGCGGATAACCTAGGTGTCTTAGATGGAATGTAAATAGGATTGCCTTGTTTGCTTATCGCATTTAATTTGCCCTTTTATTATGTACTTATCATTTTTGTCCGATACTGACTTGTTTTCTTTTTGCTTTGTTTTTGCATATCATCGCATTCGCATTATAGTGAGCATTGATTCCCGAGTGATTTCTCCCATAATAGAAGATTGTTCATGATGGACCGAAGTTTCTTTGACCTGAAGGAAGGGGGTCCAATTACAGAGTTCCATCCCGAGACTAGACCAGGGACAGCCGAAGAAGAATCATTCAAGGACTTCAGAACAGTTTCGGTAAGCAGTGTCAATTATGGGGACAAACAAGATGAAATACAAGAACTAAAGAAGTAGATGTCCGAAATGATGGATCAGATGAATGCCATGATGAAAGGCAAGCAGCATGTCGAACTCAGAAAAGATTCGATCGGGGAGCAGAATGTGGAACAGAATGGTCAGAACGTCAAAATAGACAACACCGTTAAATATGACAAATCGAATCCCTTTGTGATCAATCTCAAAAAGCAGACAAGTAGCATATCTGGGGAAGATACCCAGGGAACAGAGGCAAAACCAGGGGAAGTTCGAGAATCTAATGACATCAGAAGGCATTATCCTATGCCCATGAGATACACCGAGTTACTTCCGTTGCTTGTCGAAAGGAGCCTCATCATACCAGTGAAGTCTGTACCAAGAAAACCTCCTTATCCTAAGGATTACAACAGTCGTGTGTGGTGCGGCTACCACATAGGCGATTCGAGTCATCACACTAAAAATACTAGGGCCCTGAAGGACAGAGTTCGAGATCTTATCAGAATGGGAATTTTGGGTTTCGAAGACGGACAACCCCGATTCTTCAGCCAACCAGCCGTTGCTCGAGGGGAAAAGTCGAAGGAGGGTTAATACCCAGCCCAAGGTTCGGGTAACACAGAAGTGGGTCACTCAAGCGGGATAAAGTTAGGAGTCAAGAATAAAAGCGTCTTAGAAGATGAACTTGCACGCAAGTACGACCAGCTCGAGCATGAGAGGAACAATCTGAGCATGAAATTAAAGAATGTACAAGACGAGTACCAGAAGCTGCACTTTGAATTCAAGAGTTTCGGTCTGGGTGACACCGCGGAAGAGTGGGTCAATGGTATGATTCAACTGAGGAACGGTTCAGAACGCTGGAAGCAGAACTGCAAGAATAGTAAGAATAAAGTCAGATCATTATCACAGAAGTTGGAAGAAGCTGAGGGCCAATGCGACATTCTCCAAAGTGAGTTGGAAAGCAGTCTGGCCATGGAAGATATCCTGAAATCAAGTCTGCAGCAGGAAAGGAATGAATCACAAGCCTTTCAAATGGAAAACGCAGCACTCAAAGAACAGATAGCGAGGCTCGAGACTGCTTTACGTACCAGTGAGATCCGTGCTGGGGCAATGACCGTTAAGCTACAAAAGACCGAGCAAACAATACGGGAGAAAGACCGGGACATGAAGATGGTTACGACTCAAGCCAGACAAGTAGCTCAACAGGTAGCAGATTTAGCCGATGCAGCAGCACAAATAAGCCAGAATATGGATCCAACATTGGACCGCGAAGGAAAGCTGACAGGACTGTTGAATGAAGTTAAGACATTAGGTGCCAGGGCTCACCACTATCTGTAAAACCCTAATACCGGATGTAACGAAGCCTTTTGGTCTAAATGAAAGATGTCCTATAGGGACAAATCATTTGCGGAATCGATGCTTTATTGCATTCATGCATTGTATTTGCATCACGTTCTTTGCATTGTTTTATCATCGCATGACACCTTATCATTTAATACTTGGGGTTCAGTGGCAGAATTAATCAGAAAATGGAACGAGTTGAAGAGTCGAGGCTTGACCAGTTAGAAGAAAAAATCGAGAAAGAGCTTAAGAAGAAAGAAAAGATAAATACTTTTAATACGAGGGAACTCTGCCTAGTCCCTGATTTGGTCATTCCTCCAGATTTCAAGGTTCCCGAATTTGTACAGTATGACGGAACCAGTTGCCCGAAGATTCACTTAACCATGTTCTGTAGAAAAATGGAAGGATACATGAAGAACGAAGAATTGTTGATCCACCATTTCCATGATAGCCTGACAGGACCAGCAGCAGTGTGGTATAACCATTTGAACAGAGACCAAGTTAGGTCATGGGGTGACCTCGCTAATGCTTTCTTGAGTCAATATAAATATGCTTTAGATTTAGCACCCTGTCGCCAGTTTCTTCAGAATGAGAGAATGAGGCCGAGTGAAAGCTTCAGGGAATATGCATTAAGGTGGCGATGTTTGGCGAACCAAGTCCAGCCTCCTATAGCAGAAGAAGAGTTGACTCCCTTTTTCCATGCAACGCTTCCCTCTTTTTTCTTCGATGTGATGTTGGAGAAATCGAGAAACGGATTCGAAGATTTCATGAAGATTGGAGAAAGGATAGAATACGTAGTCAAAGAAGGAAAATTGGGGTCTAAGTCTAAGGACCGAAGTGAAGATAAGGTAGATAAGGATGGAGAGGTAAATGAGTGTCATCTCTAGGGTTCGCGTGGCCGTAAAAGGAGACAGACTGACAAATAGGGGTCATCAAGGAAAATTCCTCGGACGAGCGCAAATTTGGAAGTGTTTGGAACATCTATCTCAGACATTTGGCCTCATCTGGTAGGGGGTCACTATCTTGTTCCTAGGCCGATGAAGATTGCACCTGATCCATATGCCCATAGTTTTGACTCGAGTAACACATGCGAATTCCATATGGGGGCACCGGGGTATCCCACTAGAAAATGTAGACCTTTACTGGAGGAAATCAAGAAGCTGGTCAATGATGGAACCCTGATACAAGAGCTGATCAAGCAGTGGAAGACCAAGGATGAGAAGCAAGTCTACATAGTGCTGAAGAAGCCAGAGATGTCTCTACATTAAAATACCTTCCTAAAGTAATACAAGGAATCAACTCTATGTGGCCCCCGTGTGGCAAAGATCTTTTGTGATGGGGCATGTTTGTTGATTTTTATTTTCAATAAAGAACACATTTCGCTTAACATATAATGTTTTTGAAAGCACATAGATATTTTCTCGCCATTGTAGGACACTGGATATCAATTGCAAGATGTGACATTAGATAGATGTCGTGACAATGATGATGTGTGATCTTCCCCACCGAACTCTGGTCAGCAAAGCGAGATTATTACTCTTTCGATGATGTTCAAGGACGAAAAAGCTCTAAATGTCAACCATGTAGAGTTGCTTGAAATTGAAACTCTAGGCATAATCTTCTAGGTGGTAAAAAAAAAGAAGAAGGGGTGAATTGAAGAAAAAGAGAAGAAAGAAAAAAGAAATAAAAATAAAGAAGTAGGAAATAATAATAAAAAAGTACTCCTATGTTCGAAACCTGGTAATAGGCTTGTTCGGATAAGAGTATGGAAATTTTGGAACACTCCGCTGAAGCGATAGGGTGGAGATACATCATCCAATTCAAGAAACCTTAGGTTCATGAGTGATGGTAATATTTTCAAATCGTGACTATGCCGAGTAACTTGGGGCAGTGTTGTTTGCTCCATCGTTGTCCTCAAGACAAAGGACTGTGACGAATTGATTTCCTTAAATAATGATAAAAGCGAAAAAGCAAAAAAAAACAAAAAAACAAAAAAACAAAAAAAGGAAAAAAGAAAAATGATGAAAAAAGAAGAAAAAAGGAAAAAGAAAAGAAAAAAAATAGGCGATAGCATATGTAAAATTAAAACTCGCACCACCCAGAACTCTATTCCTAGAGTAATATTTCTGCGCTCGAGTGGTTATACAAGCCAACCCTTTTGGGGGCGGAGTAGATAATGAGAATTGAGAAAGAGTAGTACTCTGCAGCAACGCGGTAATCATGAGGATAAACCGAGTCACCAGGGAAGACTTCACATCTTTGAATTAACAAGTGGTTGAATCTAAGCCACTCTTGCACATGATATCCAGAGCTCCTATGCTGTGTTTTCAAAATCTTGTATGTTAATCTAAATGATACCCTTCAGTGGAACACCAATCAGCAAATTAACAAGTTAAAGCAACAAAGATTTCCATGTATTACTTCAGGGGTAAGATCCAGAACACAAGTTTGCGAATACTATTGGAGCCCCTAACCAGAAACGACCTCACAATGCATAGAATGAAAATGATAACAGAAGTATAGCTGTCGGACAGCTCAAGAACAAGAAGCGGATTCCAGCCATGATGACTTGTTTGGTTCAAGAAAATGAAGGACAAAACAGGGCAAGAATGAGCTCACAAAGTGTGGGGAAGGTAAAAAAGTAAACATTGAGTCTCCAAAGAATTAAAGCATAGAGATCGATGAATGGTGCCCGTCAAGAGGCAACAAGAAGATTGAGGTTAAGAAGCATTTCACTCACCCCGATAATGAAATTAACAAATACTCAGAATGTTGGGTCAAAAGAACTGGAAGGTAGCCGAGCACAATCGAATGGGGCAATGCAGAACATAAAGAATAGTAAGAATCTTTGCACACGCATGATATAGTGTTTGTTGGTGAAGCAGGCAGAGACCCCGAAGAAGAAACGCGGGTGCTCGTGCAAAAGAACAAGAGCGGGTGCTCATTGAACAAAGTTTGACAGAAATGAAGCACACCACAAAAGGAAGGGAAATAGAGAAATCCGAAGAATGACTCTACAGGACATAAGATTAACAATAAAAAAAATAAAAAAGGGAGAAAAAGAAACAATAAAAAAAGAAAAAGAGGAGAAAGAAAGCACAACATTGCATGCATCATATAGATAGGGGCATGTCAATTTTGTTTGTTCCTAAACAGGTATTTGAAGAATTATCAAAGAATTTACCAAAGTCCCGAAAGAACCACAGCCATAGCGGCGTGAGATCCAGATGTTAAATCCTTTGGGTCATCGATAAGTCCTTCGGGCATGATGTTAAGTCCTTCGGGCCACCAATAAGTCTTTCGAGCGTGGTAATAAGTCCTTCGGGCCATCAGTAAGTCCTTCGGGCATGATGCGGCAACATAGAGGCGTGAGTCCCCAAAAGAACAATAGCCATAGCGGCGCGAGATCCAGATGTTAAATCCTTTGGGTCATCGGTAAGTCCTTCGGGCACGATGTTAAGTCCTTCGGGCCACCAATAAGTCTTTCGAGCGTGGTAATAAGTCCTTCGGGCCATCAGTAAGTCCTTCGGGCATGATGCGGCGGCATAGCGGCTTGAGTCCCCAAAAGAACAACAGCCATAGCGGCACGAGATCCAGATGTTAAATCCTTCGGGTCATCGGCAAGTCTTTCGGGTACGATATTAAGTCCTTCGGGCCACCAATAAGTCTTTCGAGCGTGGTAATAAGTCCTTCGGGCCATCAGTAAGTCCTTCGAACATGATGCGGCAGCATAGCGGCGTGAGTCCCTAAAGAACAACAGCCATAGCGGCGTGAGTCCCTAAAGAACGGCAGCCATAGCAGCGTGAGACCCAGATGTTAAATCCTTCGGGTCATCAGTAAGTCCTTCGGGCACGATGTTAAGTCCCTCGGGCCATCAGTAAGTCTTTCGAGCATGATGATAAGTCCTTCGGGCCATCAATAAGTCCTTCGGGCATGATGCGGCAGCCTTAGTAGCGTAGGTTCAAAAATGGCAACAGCCTCGTAAAAAAAAAGGGAACCTACATTTTCAAGCCCTAGTGAAAGGTTCCATAGAGGGAGAACCCTAAATCCAGAATCTCAAAAAGAACTCCCAGTCGAAGGAATTCACCTATAACACAAGGTTATATAGGAAACCTGTTGTGTCGAAAGCGAAGAGTCTTATATAGGAAAGGCTCCGAGCTTCACTGTCTTAGAGTGAAAGGTTCTATATAGGAAGAACCTGTAGCTCTGAGATTTCAGACGCCAAAAGTTCTATATAGGAAGGACTGACGGCTCCAGGGTTTGAAGACTAGCAGTTCTATATAGGAGGAACTCCCAGTCGGAAGAGTCCATCAGCGACGCAGAAGGTTTTATATAGGAGAAACCAGCGTTAAAGGCGAAGAGTTCTATATAGGAAGGACTCCAAGCTGCACCGTCTCAGAATGGAAAGTTCTATATAGGAAGGACTGACAGCTCTAGGGTTTGAAGACTAACAGTTCTATATAGGAGGAACTCCCAGTCGGAAGAATCCATCAGCGACGCAGAAGGTTTTAAATAGGAGAAACCAGCGTTGAAGGCGAAGAGTTCTATATAGGAAGGACTCCAAGCTGCACCATCTCAAAATGGAAAGTTCTATATAGGAAGGACTGACAGCTCCAGGGTTTGAAGACTAGCAGTTCTATATAGGAGGAACTCCAGTCGGAAGAATCCATCAGCAACGCAGAAGGTTTTATATAGGAGAAACCAGCGTTGAAGGCGAAGAGTTCTATATAGGAAGGACTCCAAGCTGCACCATCTCAGAATGAAAGGTTCTATATAGGAGAGACTCATAGCTCGAGGCTTCAGATCAAAGGGTTCTATATAGGAAGAGCCTGTAGCTCCAAGATCGGAAGGTGACGAAGCTCTATATAGGAAGAACTTACGAGCCTGAAGATTCAACTAAGGAAGAGCAGAGAGTTCCGGAAGAACACGTTTTTCCAAAGCTACAAACATGGAAGTCTGATAAAAATGAGTGCTTATGAATCTTTGCTTTGTTTCCCATTCCATGAGAACAAGCAAAGAGGGGCAACTGTAATCACTTATTTTTACCTGTAAATACATATTAGTGTTGCATGTATACTTATTATATTATATGTTTATTATTTGAATGAGTGTTACTAATATATATATATAAGGTGCGGTGTGTGCATGTATATTATAAGCTATGTATGTATACGTATTAATGGTATATGTGTGTCGCGTATGTATCTATAGAGTACGAGCATATTTGTTTAATGTATATAGATGTTATGATTGTGTATGAGTATATGTACGTATGCTAGTATGTTATATTAATTAATGTTTGTATAAGTATATACGTTTGTATTATCGTATGGGTATTGTAATTATACTATTATTAATATTATTGGGCTGATATATAAAATGAAATCCAAATATATATATATATATATATTAAATCAAATAAATAAATTACAGTCCAATTACAAATAATTACAAGGCCCGGTTAGCCCAAACCCAAACCCTACTAATTACAATTATTGTGTGCAGGTGACTGTAGGCCGTTGGATCAAGATCTGATCCAACGGCCACGACCTAACCAAGGACCAAAATATCTGACAACCGCGTGCTATACACGTCTGGATCGTTCGAGTGCCACGCGCGCGTGCAGTCAACGCGCGGACGCTTTGATATCCCACGCGTGCGTGAGCCCCACGCGCTCTGACTCCTCGACTGCTGAGCTCCACGTGGCACGATCTGGAGCCGTTTCACCAAATTGAGGCTTCATCTGGGCCGTTCATCCTTCAAGCCATCTCGATCGTTAGATCAGATATGATCTAACGGCCGAGAACACGTCTGGCCGCTGGCAGAACCCCCACACCGCCACCATGCCGATCTTCAACCACCGCGCTCAGAACATGCCAAACACAGCAAGAAAGAAGTTTGTCAGTCCAGATCTGAAAAAGCAAGTAATATGCAACTTGCACCAAAACAAAAGACAAGCATATGTATGTACGAAACAAATATTTTGTAAGAGAGAGGGTTGTAACGAGAGACAAGAACAGAGAGTTGTAATCAAAAGAACAAGTTGTAATCGAACTAGAAGTTACAATCGAAATACAAAAGTCAGTCCAGTGGTAAATACTCGTTTCCCCTTTTTTATTTTTGCATGCATATACAAAAGAGGTAAAAAAAGAGAGAGAGTCGTCTTACCGTCACCGTTTGTGGGTCTTCCCTCCTCAGTGACAAGCCTTTCGGCTTCCCCAAGCCAGATACGGTGAACTGAAGGGAGGGGGAGACCCCTTGTAGTTTCGTTTTGGGTTTAAAAAATGGTTTTTTTCATTTTGTATTTCCTAGATCTAGGGAAAATAGAGGTTGTTCCTCTGAATCCAACCTCGGATTCGTGTCTAGGGTGAGACGGGGGTTACTTTGGTAGGTTTTTTAGGCTCGCCGGCACCGGTTAGCGGCGGCCGGCGGCGGAGAACACGGCGGCCGGCCGCCGGATTCTAGGTTTTACGGGGGTGATTTGAGAGAAAACGAAGAGGGGGTTTGAGTTATAAAACCGAAAATGAAAGAAATGAAGGAAAAATTGGTTTCGGCCTAAAAATAGGGTTTATATAGTTATTATTATTTCGTTAAATGGGTAAATTACATACTAAATCCCCCCGCGTTTCCAACATTTTCACTTTTGTCTTGCCGCATGGTATATTTACAACTCTGGTCCCCCTTGTATTTCAAAATCTTGCAATCCAGTCCCTAAATTACACCGAATCAGTTTTTTAATGGTAAAATTACGCCTTTAACCATCCTGCGTTTTTGAACTTTTCATTTTGGGTCTGCCCCTTGGTCCAATTACAGTTTTGATCCTTTTAGGTTCTGTTTACTTCGCATTTTAGTCCTTAAATTACCTATTATTGTTCTTTAATTTCTGCCACTGACTTTTATTTTTCTTTCGTTTCAGTCCTGTTTCTATGTAAATACTCATGTTCGTATTATAATCGTATATGTTAATGTAGTCTCTTGTTTTATTATATATCCCTCGTATATGTCATGTATTTTTATGTTCATATGTATATGTGTGTTAGGTTTATAATGATTATGTACCTTTTTGTTCGGTTATTCATATTAAGCATATTATGTTCTAATTGATTCGTACATGGTATATTTTGTATTTTTGTATGTGTGTATGTTCTCTTGTTTTTTAGGTTACATGTTAGTGTATTTTCTTTTTTGTATGATATATTGTCCCATATATGTTGAAATATGTTTTATTACTAGTATGTATGTCTTTTTGAAATATATGTTCGTCTATATATATGTATTTATTCCTACCTTGTTATTGTGGCATGTTAATTTTGCTTTTATCTGATATTAAGCTTGGTATGTATACCTGTGTTATAATTACGTATTTCATTTATGTTAGATTAGTATTCTGTTATGTGAATATTTACTGTTTTTAAATTATCTGCCATGCTTTATATTTTTGCCACTAAGATTGCATATGGTATATAAATTGTTAATGCGGTGCCCTTTTATCCGAGCGTAAACGGGGCCAGTATCAGGCGTAGTGATAGTGGTTGGGCGTTTATTCTCGGATAACGGGGCCCTTAAAATTTACTCGCAATTATGACCGAATTTTAAAATAATCGTCACTTTTATCCGGAAAATCCAATATTAATAAAGCGGTAATTATTAAAGTACCAATTTTGGGCGGTGTGGGGGTGCTAATCCTTCCCCATCCGTAACCGACTCCCGAACCCAATTTTTTGAATCTCTAGTTTTATGGTGTCTGGCCTACCTAAGTGGCCGGTGGCGACTACATTTTTTTAAAATGCGGTTTTTTTTAAAAAAACCCCACGGAATAAACATTTTATATCCAAAAGAATCACAAACACTTCGAAAACCCATCGTTTTTTAGCGATAAAGAAAAAAAGACATCGCTACAGTGTCTATTGGAAATCAATAAGGTGGAAGATGAAACAGAATGTGAAATCCCTGACAAATTACTAAGGTTGGTGGAAAAAGAAGATAAGAAGACCTACCCCATAAAGAAGAATTGGAGATTCTTAATTTGGGAATTGATAAAATTAGAAGGGATGTGAAAATAGGAACAACCTTCTCAACAAAAGCTAGACAAGGGTTGATTAATTTGTTGCGAAGTTTAATGATGTCTTCGCCTGGTCATACCAAGACATGCCTGGATAGAATACCGATATAGTGGTACATAAACTGCCCATAAAGCCGGAGTGTAAACCAGTACAGCAAAAACTTAGAAGGCTGAGGCCAGAAATGGTACTATAGATAAAGGAAGAAGTTCAAAAGCAAATTGGTGCTGGTTTTCTGGAAGTATTCAGGTATCCCGAATAGGTGGCCAAGATAGTTCCTGTGCCAAAGAAAGATGGGAAAGTACGAATTTGTGTGGATTACAGAGATCTGAATAAGGCTAGTCCAAAGGACAATTTCCCTTTGCCTCATATAGACATCTTAGTAGACAATACGTCGGGCCATTCTTGGTTTTCTTTCATGGATGGATTCTCGGGGTATAATCAAATAAAGATGAGCCCAGAAGATATGGATAAGACGACATTTATAACCTTATGGGGAACATACTGTTACAAAGTGATGCTCTTTGGGTTAAAGAATGCTGGGGCAACTTATCAGCAGGCGATGGTGACTTTATTTCATGATATGATGCATAAAGAGATCGAAGTATATGCTGATGACATGATTGCCAAATCCCAAGCCGAAGAAGAACATATTCAGAATTTTAAAAATTGTTTTTGAGGCTGAGAAAGTACCAGTTAAAGCTCAATCCAAATAAGTGTACTTTTGGAGTCACATCGGGAAAACTCTTGGGTTTTGTCGTCAGCAAAAAAGGGATCGAAATAGATCTAAATAAAGTAAAAGCAGTCCAGAACTTACCATCACCAAAAACACAAAAGGAAGTTCGAGGATTCCTCGGGAGGTTGAATTATGTCTCTCGGTTTATTTCTCAATTAACTGATAAATGTGATTCAATCTTCAGACTGCTTAAAAAGAACAATCCAGGAGAATGGAATGAAGAGTGCCAGGAAACATTTGATAAGATTAAGAGGTACTTAATGAATGCTCCAATACTGGTTGCTCCAATTCCAGACAGATCACTCATCCTTTACTTAACAGTTCATGAGAATTCAATGGAATGTGTGTTGGGGCGGCATGATGACACGAGGAGGAAAGAAAGAGCCATCTATTACTTAAGCAAAAAGTTTACAGAGAGTGAAGTGCGATACCCACCTATTCAAAAGTTGTGTTGTGCTTTGGTATGGGTAACTCGCAGACTTAGGCAGTACATGATGTATCACACCACTTGGCTGATTTCTCGCCTTGAACCATTGAAGTTTATGATAGAGATACCAGCACTGATTGGAAGACTGGCGCGTTGGAAAATACTTTTTTCAGAATTTGACATTGTGTGTGTAAGTCAAAAGGCAATAAAAGGGAGTGCTATAGCCGATTTCCTGGCAAGTCGTGCTTCAGAGGATTATGAGCCATTGAACTTTGATTTCTCTGATAAAGATGTGATGAATATCTCCATGGAAGAAAATAGAATCTCTGAGGATGAAACGTGGAAGTTATATTTTGATAGGGCTGTAAATGCCCTAGGATGTGGAATTGGGGCAGTATTGATCTCCCCAAACAAGGAGCATCATCTCTTCACAAGTAGACTGGAATTCCTTTGTACCAACAACGTGGCAGAATACGAAGCTTGTGTCATGGGATTGCAAGCTGCTATTGAAAGGAAAATAGAGGGTCTAAAAGTATATGGAGATTTCGCATTGGTCATTTACCAGCTTTGTGGAGAGTGGGAAACAAAAGATGCCAAGCTAATTGAGTATTGGAAACTGATCCTTGAAATGATAAAAGAGTTCAAAGAGATTACTTTCACATACGTCCCCAGAGAAGATAATCAGATGGCAGATGCTTTAGCTACACTAGCATCAGTTTTCTTAGCCAATAAGCCCGGGGACATGATGACAATCCAAATGCAGAGTTACAATGCTTATGCTCACTGTTGTAGCATAAAGGAGGAAGTAGATGGAAACCCTTGGTATTACGATATCACGCAATACCTCAAGTTTCAAAGATATCATCTAGAGGCAAATGATAATGATAAAAGAACTATCAGAAGAATGGCTTCAGGATACGTACTGGATGGGGAAATCCTGTATAGAAGAGGAAGAGATCAGATTTTGCTGAGGTGTGTTAATGCTAATGAAGCAAGAAGCATTATGGCAGAGGTGCACGATGGAATATGTGGGACGCATGCAAATGGTTACGCAATGGCAAGGAAAGTTATGAGATATGGATATTACTGGGTGACCATGGAAGGAGATTGCATTGAATATGCAAAGAAATGTCATAAATGTCAGATATATACTGACAGGATCAATTCTCCACCGGTGCCGCTTTAAACGATGAATTCACCATGGCCTTTTGTCGTCTAGGGTATGGATGTTATTGGGAAAATTCACCCTAAGGCTTCTAATGGTCATCGTTTCATTCTGGTGGTCATTGATTACTTCACTAAATGGGTAGAAGTAGCTTCTTATGCTAATGTCACAAGAACAACAGTATGCAAGTTCTTGAAGAAAGAGATCATTTGTCGATATGGATTGCCAAAAAGAATCATTAATGATAATGCTACCAATTTCAACAATAAGATAATAGCAGAAGTATGTGAGCAGTTCAACATCATACATCACAATTTTGTAACTTATCGCCCAAAGATGAATGGGGCAGTTGAGGTAGCAAATAAAAACATCAAGAAGATCATATCGAAGACATTAGAAATGTACAAAGACTAGCATGAGAAGCTTCCCTTTGCATTGTTTGCATATTGAACCTCGATACAAACTTCAATTGGGGTAACTCCTTACTCTCTAGTTTATGGGATAGAAGTAGTAATTCACATTGAGGTTGAAATCCTATCCCTTCGAGTTTTATCAGAAGTAAAGTTAGGCGACGCGAAATAGATACAAGCTCGGATAGATTAGTTGAACTTGATTGAAGAAAAAAGGCTGAGGGCTATTTGTCATAGTCAAATGTACCAGAAAAGAATGATGCAGACCTAAGATAAGAAAGTTCAACTCATAGAATTCCGAGAGGGAGATCTTGTGTTGAAAAAGATCTTATAGATACACTGTGATAATCATGGAAAATGGATGCCTAACTAGGAAGGACCATATGTTGTTAAAAAGGTCTTCTCTAGAGGAGCATTGATTTTGACCGAGATGGATGGTAAAGAATTACAAAAACCAGTAAACTCTGATTCAGTCAAAAAGTATTATGCCTGAAGAATAAAAAAAGAGAGAGAAAAGAAAAAAAAGGGAATAAAAACTTGAAAATGGCGCTTCGTAAAATAATACATCTGTAGTGAAAACCCAAAAGGGCGCTATAGATATTCAAAAAAGAAAAAAAGGAAAAAAGAAGAAAAGAAAAAAAGAAAAGGGGTTCAAGATGAAAATTCGCAAAGGGCGTCTTGAAACCAAAGGAGGATCTAGGTTGAAAACCCGTAAAGGGCGATCCAGATGGTTTAAGAATAGGCATTCTTCGGTGGAACCTCTCTGACACCACTTAGTATTTTAGAAGGGATTTCACATCTATAACCATCTAGACAGCATTTGAAGTCTATTGGACAAAGGTTGAGTTCAAGACTATTTCTGGTCGATGGGGTGAATGTATCCTTTATGCTGTGAATGCTCAAAAACCTAATATAGTTTCTTGATTTTGTTGTTTTAGTTTGCCATGACTTGTTTCTTAAATTCCATTCAAGTTTGTACTAATAAACTTCAATAAAGATTATGTATTCTCTTCTAAGCCTTTCTTTTATTCCAAAGCATCATTAAATGATTGACATAGTGAATAAAACAGATAATTTCTTGGTATTACTATGTTTTGAAAGATACATGTGAACTTTAATACTTTGGGTTATTGAAGAAGAGTGTATGAAGTAAAAGGTACCATTGAACCTAAGAGATAAGAAGCGCATAAAGGGTATCACTGAAATCAGTCTTAGGGCGCTCAACATAACATGATCGGTATAAGAGTCAAAGGAGCATCATTGACGTCTTGGTACCGCAAACCTTCGTCGTCCTTCAATTTCTCGGACTAAGTCAAATAAGCATGGCTTCATGTTCTTCTGTTGAGAATGAAAATTAGATTCATTATTTTGTAAAGGCTTTTGGAATTGGCAAGGCTATAAATGCTAATTGGTTGAGAGCTTGTTCCATTTTTCTGTAACGTTCTTCAAAAAAGAAAAAAGAAAAAAAAGAAAAAAAAGAAAAAAGAAAAGAAAAAACTAAGGTGAAAACCAGAAAAGGCGCCTTGAGAAAAAAAAAGAAAAAAGAAAAAAGAAAAACCAAAGTGAAAACTCGAAAGGCGCTTTAGAGAAAGGGACCAGAAACACATGAAGGAGTTTCTGATGGCTAATCCTAAACGTGAGATGAAAGAAGAAAATGAGTCATCAAGATAATTCCCCAGGGAGTGACAGCCGATTGATTGTTCTTAATGAGATATAATTCATGCATCATATAGAAAACTAGGACCATAATAACCCTCATAAATGCATTTTAGTTTGTCTTAACAGGAAACGAAGATGGAACTCCTAATGTGAAGAGTTCACTTAGCAAGGAAAGAACTCATAATGTGAAAAGTTCGCCCAGCAAAGATAGAGCTCCTAATGTGAAGAGTTCACCCAGTAAGGATAGAAATCCTAACATGAAGAGTTTGCCCGGTGAAAATAGAGCTTTCAATGTGAGGGGTTCGCCCAGTGAAGATAAAATTCCTAATGTAGAAAGTTTGTTAGCGAAGACAGAATTCCAAATGAGAAGAGTTCATCCGTAGCGAAGAAACAATTCATAATGAGAAGAATTCGATAAGCGAAGATAAAGTTCTAAGTGAGAAGAACTTAGTAAGCTCTTAGAGAAGAAGAGGAAAATGAAGGTTCGAATAAAGTCTTGTGGCTCAGAGCAACGGCTGACAAGGGTAGACAAAATTCGTGTCTTTTCAGTCCTTGCCCTATTCTTGTTTTACAGCAATGAGCAAAGAGGGGCAGCTGTAATACCTGAATTTCGTCCAGGTCTCGTATATATGTATATGTTCACTATAAGTATGGCCAAATGATAATAAACAATAAAGTAGTCTATTAAATAGAAATAATTCCCCAATGTCCATATTAAATAAATAGTCCATATTACATTTGTCCTTTACAAATCTGAAAGGCCCAATTACAAATTTTACAGCCCATTTTCAAATGAATTCCCGCCCATTATCTGTCTTCACTAGCTCAAGAAACACAACCCGCCAAATTCGACCACACGACGCTACTGGATTGGTCCACAGCCCCATCACATGGATTAAGAGCATAGCTAACGTCAGCCACTTCACAAGCTATAAAAGGGAGAGGGAAAGTCAGAATTAATTAATAATTGTGCAATAATTGAAGGAGAGAGAAAGAGAAGTCGAAGAGATTACCTGAAAGGAAGGGGAGCTTAGATAAGATAATAGGAATAGCTGCTTCACCACCGGAGATTCGTTGGAGCTGTTGATACACATTCAGAGGTATATTTCCACCTCTGTTCTTTATATTCCTGTACTAAAACAAACAGAAGCAACTAAATCCAGGCCTCAATCATTTTAAATAGTGAAAGTAGTGTCTTAAACTCAGATAAATCCTAAACCTAAAGTGAGTAACCTAAAAAACACTAGATCTAAAAATGGAAATGAAAACATAAACTAAAAAGGACTTTAGACACTTATCTTGAGTCTCTGCTGCTGTCAGTGCTACCAGAGTCGAGATCGGAGTTGGATGAAGGATAGGATTCACGGTGGAGTTGAAAATGATAGGAGGTTGGTTTTGGTTTTGGGTAGGTAGTTTAGGATGGGGAAGAAGGGCGATTCTGATGAATCGAGGCTCATATTAGGGTTTAGGATGGAAAAAGGAATAATTTAGAAGTTTTTAGGGTTTTTTGCGATGGCCGGAAATCGCTCTGGCAGCGGTGCATGGTGGCTGAAAATTACTTTGGCAACGGTGCATGATGGCTGGAAGAAGGTTAGGGATGATTAGAGTTAGACCAGATGGTGGCCAAAGGGATAAGGTTTATTAGAAAGAATGACCGAAGACGACGGCCAGTGGTCGGCGTCGCCTTTGGCGACCGAGAAACAGGCTGGTGCTAGGGTTTGATGGTGGTTGAAGATTGAAGCTATGAAGGTTGAAAGAACTTGAGTTTAGTTCTTAAGGAAATAGTGGGTTTGATCTTAGAGAAACAAGAAATAGGAGGTGTTTATGGGTTTTTGTGGATCAAATGAAGGAAAGTATGAAGAACAGATGAAGAACAAGAAAGAACAATGGGGTTTTGATTGAAAATTCGATGGTTTTTCTGGGTTTTTTCTGTTTGGGTTTAGAGGCTTTGTGGGATAGAGAGAGAGAAGTGTTATAATAACTGATTCAACTCAGAAATGGCATATTTACGGCCGATTCGATACGGCACCATTTCGGTGTCGGGTCAAAAAGATCTGCGTGCTTCTAATACAAGTCTGGGCACGGGGCCGCGGTTTGACTCATGACCCTATTATAACGATTTGGGCTGTTTGGGGTTTAAACTGGCCGGTTTGAGTTGGTTTAGACCGGTTTGTGAACTGGATTTTTAACATGTTTGGGTTTGGGCTCTCTGGTTTGTCCCGCTTTACATTTTGGTCACTTAATTCTTTGTAATTCGACCTTTAAGTTTCTAATTTAATTCAATTTAGTCCTGGACAGTTTAATTTCCTTATTTTAATAGCTTTTAATTTGATTTATTTAATTGTTTGTATGATGTATGTTTTTAAATAATTATGTAGTATATTTGTTTAGAAAACCTTAAATACACTTAGTATAATTAGAACCCTAGAATTAGGTTCTCAATCTTGAATGATTTCAAATTAAAGAGGAAGATCATTGTAGAAAACGGATGAATATTAAATGATCAATTTAATGCCCTAGGTTGATTAGTATCACATTGTATTGTGATGTTATTCAAAGGAGATGTTTTAGTGAAATATTTAATATTTCATTCAAACTTAGAATATGGTTATTACATATAATTAAATAGTTAGTTCAATAAAATTTAAATTAGGATTAATTAATTAGCATCATTAATAGTAGGAATATTGTTATTTTTGGTCCTAATATGGGTAGTGCCCAATCATTTGGGTGTTATCACACAAGCCCAAAAGCTAATGATATTCATAGGATTTTAATTAATTAACGAATTGAAGCCTTAATTAGGTTTTTACTTAAAATCGACCATAAAATAATTTGGCAAGCATTTAAACCTTTTGTGTTGAGATACATTTTTTGAGTATAAATCAAAGTTTCCTAATGTAACTGGACACTTCAAAGGTTCATATTCGCTTAAAATGTATTTTCTTACAAAAGGATATTTTCATTCGGAAAGAAATTCAATTAGCAATTAATGATCAAATTAAATTCATAAGGTTTTAATATGAAAAAGCCTAATTTCAAGATTAAGTGAATTCAAACGAATAAGAATCCTGATTTTCAAAGGAATCGATCGCCTAGCTATTTTCCTACACCTTTTCTTTTTCCGATCACAAAAAAAAATGGTCGCAACAGCTTGGCGACTCCGCTGGGGACTTTAGAAAGAGAGTCAGGCCAAATTAATTAATTCATGTGGCGTTTTGGCATTTTGAGCAACAAAATGAGTTTAATTTTTTCTGAGAATTGTTGGATGAATTTTCAGAAAAAATAAGGGTAGTTTTGTGTATGGTATATATGTCATTCATGCATAAGCTCTCGACCCGGGCCTTTTACCCTTAAGTGGGAGAAATACATTATTCGACGTGATGCTCTCCAGCTCCGAGTTTGGATTTTTGTCTTCTTCCGGTATACTAACCTTATGTGTCGTAGGGCCCACGCCTCCGTTGTAATGGACCTATACTACCGAATCAATGTCTTACTGCAATAGACAGTAACGACAGTTCGAGAACCCAGAGTCTAGAACTAAGCCCACATTCTGTTTTAGAAAACTTGCCCCACTAGAGCCAGACAGGAACCTAGGACAGGTGCTGCCGGTTTAAATACATTTCTTTGGTTATTTTCATTGCTAAATATTTTTTGTGCTGTTATATGATAATGTTTGCTTACTTATTAATTCACAATTACTGACACATGTTTCTTTTTGTTTTCGTTCTTGATAAACCATGTCATTGTTGCATTTATTTTGTCATCGGTTTAAGAAACAGTTAATTAGAAGTATTTGGAATGTCTAGAGGGGTCAAGATTGGGGAGGATAACAATGCATTCTGGACATGGTCAGAACAGACTCGACATGAGAAGGGAGACAGTTTGCGTATGGGTGATGTGTCACGAATGAAGGGTCGGTTAATATGGGTAGTGCCTAATCATTTGGGTGTTATCACACAAGTCCAAAAACTAATGATATTCATAGGATTTCAATTAATTAACAAATTGAAGCCTTAATTAGGTTTTTACTTAAAATCGACCACAAAATAATTTGGCAAGCATTTAAACCTTTTGTGTTGAGATACATTTTTTTAGTATAAATCGAAGTTTCCTAATGTAACTGGACACTTCAAAAGTTCATATTCGCTTAAAAATGTATTTTCTTACAAAAGGATATCTTCATTCGGAAAGAAATTCAATTAGCAATTAATGATCAAATTAAATTCATTTTATTACTCAAAATTCCAAAATGCCACTTGGAATTAAAGGTACCGATAACAGGCGTTTGTGGGGGTGCTAATCCTTCCCCACACATAATCGACTCCTGAACCTAAATCGTTTTAAAATTAATCTCTGGTTGTTTTAAGGTGTCCGGTCTACCAAAGTGACCGGTTGCGACTCCAAATTATTTTCTAAACTTAAATAAAGGTTTTAATATGAAAAAGCCTAATTTCAAGATTAAGTGAATTCAAACGAATAAGATTCCTTATTTTCAAAGGAATCGATCGCCTAGCTATTTTCATACACCTTTTCTTTTTCCGGTCGCAAAAAAAAAATGGTCGCGACACAAACACATACAAAGATTGGCATGAGAAGTTTCCATTTGCCTTGTTCGCATATCAAACTTCTGTACAAACATCTACTGGGGCAAAACCATATTCCCTGGTCTACAGGACAGAGGCAGTACTCATAATAGAGGTTGAAATTCCATCACTTCGAGTCTTATCTGAAGTAAAGATGGATGATGCGAAATGGGTGCAGGCTCGGTTTGACCAGTTGAACCTCATTGAGGAAACGAGGCTGAAAGCTATCTATCATAGTCAAATGTACCATAAAATAATGATGCAGGCTTGTGATAAGAAGGTTTAGCCCAGAGAATTCCGAGAGGGCAATCTAGTGTTGAAAAAGATCTTGCAAATACATCGAGATTTCCGTGGGAAATGGATGCCTAACTAGGAAGGGTTATATGTTGTCAAAAGGGCCTTCTCCAGAGGAGCATTGATCTTAACTGAAATGGATGGTGAAGAGTTGCACACGCCAGTGAACTCGGATTCAATCAAGAAATATTATGCCTAAAGAATTCAAAAATAGATAAAAAAGAAAAAAAAGCAGAGTGAAAACCTAAAAAGGGCGCTTCGCAAAATGAAATTATATAGCGTGAAAACACAAAAGGGTGCCTTAGATATTAAAAAAAGGTACAAATAAAAAGAAAAGTGGGGTTCAAGATGAAAACTCGCAAAGAGCGTCTTGAAACCAAAGGAGGATCTGAATTGAAAACTCATAAAGGGTTACTCAAAAATGTTCAGCATAGGCATCTAGCAACTAGAACCTCTTAGACACTTGGCATTTCGAAAGGGATTTCACATCTGTAAACATCTTAATAATGTTTGAAGTCTGTTGGACAAGGGCTCAAGTTTAAGACTACATCTGTTCGATGAGGTTACTGTATCCTTCATGCTGTGGATGCTTGAAGATCTGGTTTTGTTGCTTGATTTTGTTGTTTTAGTTTGCCATGACTTTTTCCAAAAACTCCATTGTATTTATACTTATAAGCTTCAATAAAATTCATGAATTCTCTTCCGAGCTTTCTTAAATTCTAGAGCATCATGAAATGGCTAATATAATGAATAAAAATAGATAATGTCTTGGTATTGCTATGTTTTGAAAGATGCAGGTGAAATTTAACACTCGGGGTTATTGAAGCAGAGTGTACAAAGTAAATATGGTATTGAATTCCTCACTAGCAAGAGTACATAGATAAGAAGGCTTGCAAATGCCTTGAAAAAGGATGGAACCCAAGGATTGTGGTGATTGTTGCGCCAAAAATATCATGTTAAAGATCTCCAGATGAAGTATAATCTGGAACTGTCATTAACAATAAAGTTTGTCACCCGAAGAACAATGATTTTATGTTGAGAAGGCTGGAACTAGAAGGTCAACACATTAATGAGATTGGAACTTGTCCATTCTCTGTCCTATGAGTATCAAAGGAATGCCATCGCTATTTTTGTCACTAGTCCTGTTTTTCGTGATCACTTGGTAACATATCAGTTGAGGCAGTTCATGAAGTTTGAAGAAGATTCCGAAACATTGATGAGTTATGTTGGTGTTCCCAACTGTTGTCATTTGCAAACTTCCTATATTGAATAAGAATGTTTGTAATTACATATATGAATTGATGTGATCACAAAAAGAAAGGAAAAGAAAAAAAATGAAGAAAAAGAAGAAGAAAAAATAAAAAAAGTGAAAAAGAAAAAGAACAAAGGTGAAAACCTGAAAGGCGTCTTGAGAAAAAAGAGAAAAGAAAAAGAAAGAAAGAACCGAAGTGAAAACCCGAAAAGGCGCTTTGAGAAAAGCAACCTAAAGTGAAAACTCAAAAGGGCACTTTAGAGCAAAGGACTAGAAATGCAGAAAAGAGGTTCTGAAGTTCAATCTCGAACGTGAGATGATATATCAAAGGAATTGAGAATTAATAAAGAAGTACAAAAAAGAAAGCACCAAAATAGATCCTTAGAGAAGAAGTTGATTGACTAATCTCAATGAGTCGCGGTTCATACATCATATAGAAAATTAGGATCATACTAACCCTCATTCAAACACTTTAGTTTGTTTTGATAGGAAATGAAGAAGAAGAAGAAAGAACTCCTAATGTGAAGAGTTCGCCCAGCGATGAAAGAACTCCTAATGTGAAGAGTTCGCCCGGTGAAGAAAGAGCTTCTAATGTGAAGAGTTCGCCCAGCAAAGATAGAGTTTCTAATGTGGAGAGTTCAATGCCAGCGAAGAAAGAATTCCTAATGAGACGAGTTCACCCAGTGAAGATAGAATTCATAATGATAAGAGGATAGAGTTCTTAATGAGAAGAGCTAGTTCAGACCCTACGGTCACCCTTGGCAGGAGAATTGGGAGGTTCCAAATGAGAATAACATGTTCAAGCTTCTAGAGGGGAAGAAGAAAAAGTTCGTGAGGATAAGACCTTGCTGCTCAGAGAAACAACTGATAAGTTCAGACAAAATTCCTATCTTTTCAGTCTTTGCCCTATTCCTGTTCCACATTAATAAGCAAAGAGGGGCAGCTGTAATACCCTAATTTTGTTCGGGTATTCATACACACACATATATATATATATATAGTTTCTTTATAAATAAAACCAAAATACTAAGTAATAAATAGATAAATAAACAATATAAATGAATAAATGTTCACAATTGTCCATATGTCCAATTTAAATATCCATTTTACATAAAAGTCCTCTTACAATCCTAAAAATAGCCCAAATACAAATTCAAACCCAATATACACTTTATCCTACCCAAATCTGCCTAAAATGGATAAAATAGCATACATGTGCTTTCTCATCCTGCCATTTTTGCCACGTTGCGTCCCCTTATTGGTCCATTCAGCCTTTACGCGGATAATAGCTCCGTTGACGTCAGCCAGCCCACTTGCTATAAATAGAGAGATAGAGAAAAGAGTTATCAGGGGAAATCATTAGTTCAATTATTAGACAATAATTGCTGAAATAATTAGGAGAGAGAGAAGAGAGCTTGAAAGCCTTACCAGAACGCGAACCGACGCTAGAGCCAGCGCATCACCGTTAGAGCTCGCCAGAAGGTAGCTTTTCTCTTCCTCTTTTCATTTCTTGCACCAAAGCACTAAAATAGATTAAATTCAAGCTTTAAATCTAAAAATAGTAGCCACAAATGAAATTTAAGTCTAAATCCTAGATTTAAAGAAACCTAAAATTAGAGAAGGTTAGATGCATATCTTGAGGTTGCTGGAGAAATTTTAGGTCACCAGAAGATTTAAGGCAACGGTGGAGTTGAAGGGGGTATATTAGGGTTCGATTTTGGGATATTAGGCTTAGGACGGGTGTAAATGGGTGGCTCTATCGATCCGAGAGTAGATTTAGAAAGGACGTTAAAAATGCATTTTTTGAAGGCTTTAAAGATTTAGGGTTTCGGGGGCGGTGGCTAGAAATTGCCTTACGGCGGTGACCGGTCACTGAAGATGAACCAGACAGTGGTCGGGAATAAGGTGAGGTCAGAGAAGATGACCGAAGATGACGACAAGTGGTGGCCGGCGTCGCCTCCGGCGGCTGGCAAACAGGCCAGGGTTGATCGGTGGTGGCGGTGGAAGATTGAAAAGGGAAAGGGTAAAGAACATGGTTTGAGTTTTGAAGGAAATATAGGGTTTGATCTTTGCAAACACTAATACATGAGTGTTTATGTGTTTGTTTGGATCAAAAGTAGGAAAAGATGATGAACTTGGGATGAATTTTGGATGAACAAGGGGTTTTGATCAAAAATCGTTGTGTTTTTCTGGGTTTAAAGTGTTTGGGGAAAGAGGATTTAGAGAGAGGAGGGTTTAGGAGAGAGAGTGTAATATGGATGAATGGCCGAGTTGGCCCGGCTCACCCGTTTTTATGCGTGAGTCGACACGGTGTCGTTTTGAGAGACTGGGTCAAGGAGGATCCGCTCGTTTTTAAGCGGGTTCGAATATGGGTCTGCACTCCGACCCAGGTTTCATGGTTCTAGGTTGTTGAGGTTTGGTCCGGGTTAAGCCTTAATTAGATTGGGCTTCATTTTGTAATCCTTTTAATTTGGGCTCCCAGTTTACAATTTAAAACATTTCAGTCCCTTAATTTGTTTAACTATTTTATTTGATTGCTTTAAATTATTTACTTGATTTTTATGTGTGCATATTTTAAAAGGGCATGTAATATTTTTCTTTAGGAGATTAATTCACATAGTTCTAAATAATTAAAGCCTTAGTATCTTAGGTTCTTTAATTAACTTGAATAGGGAGATAATTGTAGAAAATAAATGAAAATTAAATGAAAGCTTTAATATTCTAAGTTGATTAGTGTCTCATCGCAATGAGATGTTAATCAATGGAGTATTTTAGTGAAAATTTAATATTTCATTTGAACTTAGAAAATGGTAATCACATGTAGTTAATTTAATCAAAATTAAATTAGGAATAGGTTTAAATAGTTAGAGTCATTAATGATTAGGAATATTACTGATTTAGGGCCTAATATGGATAGTGCCCAAGCATTTGTGTGTTATTACATAAATCCCTAAATTTAGTAATATTCACATATTCTTAATTAACTTAATTAATTGGAGCCCTAATTAGGTTTAAACTTAAAATTAACAAGAAAATAAATGGACATGCATTGTAAACCTTTTGTGTTGAGATACATTTTTGAATATGAATTGAAGTATCCAAAAGCAACTGGATGTTTCAAAACTCATATTCGTATAAGAATGTATTTTCTTACAAAAGGATATCTCCATTCGAAATGAGATTTGTTTAGCAATTAAAGATTTAATTAAATTTAAATTATTGTCCGAAACGCCAAAATGCCACATGAAATTAATAAGGTACCGATAATGGGCGTTTGTGAGGGTGTTAATCCTTCCTCACACGTAACCGACTCCCGAACCTTAATTTTAAATAAACGAATCTCCGGTTGTTTTTATGGTGTCCGGTCTACCAAAGTGACCGGTGGCGACTCCAAATTGATATTCAAGAATAAATAAAGAAAAATTGATTTAATACGAAAAACCCTAATTTCAAGATTAAATGAATCAAAATGGGCAGAAAACCCTAATTTTCAAAAAGAACCAATATTCAGGCTATTTTTCTACATTTCGATTTTAAAAATGGTCGCGACACAACCTACCTAAATCATGTACCCATACCTATAATGGAAATTAGAATCAACAAAATAACTTCATTGTGTCGCAACCCTTTCGAGCTCTACATAAAAAAACAAAAACAACGGGAGTTGCCACCAATCTTTTGAAAGGTATGATTGGATTACCTAAAATGGGTCATTTTAATAAAACATTTTATTTTATTAAAACAACGGTTTTGGTCTGCGAAAACAAAGAAATGGATTCGGGAGTCTGTTACGCGTGGGGAATGGTTAACACCCCACAACGCCCAAAAATTGGTACCTAGCCGATTACAAAAACGTTTTAGTGTCGGAATTTGCAAGTTCATGAAAATTTCAATTTATTTGTCCATTTATGAATATAAATCTACTTTGACAGGCTTACCATTCGAAAAATGAACTCCAATCACCGCCAATATTCTTAGCGCTAACCCGTCATTTCCGTTTGATAAGACACCACATTAAATATGTTATTAAACATTACAACAATAAAATGTATTAAATTAATCTACAAGGTAATATAAAAACATAAAATTAAATAAATGTAAATAAACAAATATTAAAGGAAAAAGGGAAAATAAAATGATTTTACGATTAAGCATATCCTTCCCTAAATATGGTCAACACAATATTCGAACCCTTTTAAAAAGAATTTTGTTAAAAGTAAAAACAGTGGCCAATGAAAGAAAATATTAAAATTAGAGGCCAAACTTGAAAGAAATCAGTGATCGTTTTGCAAACCTTGAAAATGTGGAATTTTCGGAGCAAAAGTGAATGGGGATGAGGGATTTAATGAATGTAATAAGCCCAAAACATGTGGGTATAAAACCCAATTTAAAAAAAAACACTTCCATTTTCCACTTAAAATTTTTGGATCAAAACACCCATTCTTTATTTCTTTCAAATGTTCTTGGTGTTCTTCAAGAATGAAGAACACCGGTGAACAACCACCGTGCCGACTGCCCACCACCGGCGCCGAACGCCGCTTGTCTACGGTGGTATCTCTTTTTCAAAAATAAGCCTCAAAATACCTAAAAATTCAGTTTTAATTTGAACGAAAATCTGGTTTCAAGAACAACCATATTTCCATCCAGGGTAGGAACTACATCAAATTAAACATTAAATTCAAAATAAAAAAAACAATAATAAAAGATGAAGACCATACCGAAATGAGATAAAAAGCTTGTTTTGATTCCAACAAATCCAATTACAACGCTACTGGAAATTCGAGCTTCTCCTTTCATACTTCTACTGAAAATTCTCAAGCTTCTCTAGTGATTTCTTAAATGAAAATCCCCTTCAAAATACAATGAGGGTGGGGGTTTATATAGTGCTCAAGAACTCGAATCTACAAGGAAAATTGGGATTTCAATTCCTAGAATCGAGCAAAGTCATACCAAAAAACATGATTCTTGGTTGACTTTTAAAATCAATCCGATTTGGCTCGGATTTGAATGATTTGGGATAATTTTTCCCCTAATTTTAGAGCTAGGGTTTGACCATTTTCCCCTCGTTCTACAGGTAAACGACGGCGGCAAGGGACATCGACGGCGAAAGTGAAATGGCGAGGACGTGGCGGATCTTCTGGCACCACCAACAACGGCGGCTGACGTCGTCCACGATGGGGAGAGCGGGGACAGCATCCTTCGAAAGCAGCATAGGGTTTGGGGAGAGTCATCCTGCGTGCGTGCAGCGCACGCGGCGGTGCGGGTGACTCCCCTTCCTGCCCCCTTTTTATGATTTGATCTGAATCATCCATTTATACTGCCCTAGATCTGACGACCCTTAATAAACCTGCACATGGGAAATAAAAAATGGGTTAGTTGGGCTTAAATTATTTATTTTTTAGCTTAAAATGGACCTCTTATTATTTTAAGGTGGGTTTTAATAAATGGATCCTTTTATTTATAAATGGATTTTTATTAAGGGAAAAACTTTGATACACATGTCTTTTAATTTTAAGGGTTATGGTTTTAGTTCAAGGTTTAAAATTTAGGGGTTTAGGTTGTAGGGTTTAGAATTTAAGGTTAGTGTTTGGAATCTAGGGTATAAGGTTTAGGGTTTAGGGTTTAGTTTTTAGGGTTAAGTTAGGAATTTAGGATTTGAATTTTTGTAGTGTAAATACACAAGCTTGTGAAAAATTAGTTTTACACGACATGTGTATCAAAGCTTTACCCTTTTATTAATAAGTATTATATTATATACATAATAAAATGGATAAATAAATAAAAAAAGAAATGATAAAAATATTTAAAATAAAATAATAAAAAAATCGGGTGAAAATTGAGTCACAACACATTGATTGAGGAAGTATGTATATCAAAATCAACAAACATTGCTTTATCCACACATGCCAGTTAATTTGTCAACAACAGAGAACTTTGAACTAAGAATTGGGAGGGGACACTGACACAACTAATGACGTAGGCTCTTCCACTTGGGGAGATCTTGGGCAGGTGAACATTCTAAGTGCAATGAAAGCCACGAACCTAGGCCATAGAACTCGCTGATCATCCATTGACCCCGTCCAGGTAAGAATGTTGCAAGGACCACCCATACTTATTCTTTATCTGCATTCCTCACCTATTCTCTTTATTGTCTTCTTAATGTGGATTTCGAATTGTGACCAATTGATCTCTTAAGTATGATCAAGAAACCTAGAATGACATGTTGAGATTTTCAGCGTCCAGCAAACTAATGATTTCAGTTTTAACATATAAACCTCTAGCTGCCACCCCTCTAATATATTGTTCTTATTTTGAGCAAATATCGTTTTGGTTTCGATGAGTTGCAGAAACACCGAAAGATTTTGCCTTTTGACTTTAAGCTTTAATCATCAGTGTTACAATCAAATAGTTATCGCTTTTGGCAGTGTTGTAGCAGCGGATGCACCATTATTGATAAAAATTTAAATATTTAATCACCAAGTTAAACTAATAAATTGCTGTAATTTTAACTTAAATAATATTAACTAAATTGCGAATAAAATTAAAGATCAAACTAATTTTTTTTTGCTTTGTTAGATAATAATAAAACTAATTAAATAATCATTTATTTATTTTTATAAAATTAATATTGAATTAATAATATTTATTTATGATAGAATATAAATTTGTAAATTATATTTAATAATTATTTTAAATAATTTAAATTTTGAATCTAAATAATTATTTTAAGTAATATGTATTTGTTATAGAATGTATATTTTAAATTGCTTAAAAACAATTATTTAGATATTAATTTAAAATCTAAATAATCCATAATTTATATATATAATAAGTATTTAAAATAATATTTATTTATTATAGAATATAAAAATTAAATTATTTTAAAATAATTATTTAGATCCTAATTTTAAATCATTTAAAAATAATAAATAAATATAATTAAAAATTTATATTTTATCATAAATAAATATTATTAGTTTAATTTTAAAATAATTTAATATTAATTTTATAAAAATAAAAAATAATTATTTAATTAATTTTGTCATTATCGAACAAAGTAATTAATTTTTAATTTAATCAAAATTTAGTTAAATATAATTTAATAATTTATCAATTAATTTGGTGGTTAAATTTAAGTTACTCCCTAACTTTAATATTTTATTTTGTGTTGTTGATAATTTAATATACGTTATATATTTCAATAGACATGAATCAATATCTAGGCTTGGCATGGATGGTTTGTTCATTGCACTTTTACCCTTTGGTACGCGGGTCCGTGTTCTAGCCACCCTAAATCTCTAGATTTTGATTTTTCTTTGATTTTCTTCCTTGATCCACCAGATTGAAGGAAGAAAATCAAATAAAAATAATATGGAGAGAAGAGAAATGATTAAAAAAATGTGCAGCCATTAGTTTTTTAATAGAGGGACCAAAATAAAAAAGGTATTTAACGTGGGGGACGGTTTTGACGAAAAAATTAGTTGGGTGACCACCCGTCTAGTTTACTCTTCTTTTTATTGATATTGACACTACCAGTAAATTGTGAGCAAGATATGATAAACATGTAAACTTGCATAATTGTTTTCTCTCAGTTTCTTAAATGAGATTATGTCTTTGGTCTAAAATGTTAAAGTTTTCTCAAGACAAGCAGAGCTCCAAAGTGAAAGCAGAGATTTTATCCACTTTAGTTAAAGATGTGCTTTTAAACCAAGTTTCTATTTTTTTGGAGGATTTTAACCTTGCTACCATCCTCAAAGTGAAGTAAATCATAAATTCTGCTCTCATAGAGATTCATGATAATTAGACATTGGAACCCTGAAATTCTTTTACCACATTTATATTGTCTTTGAATCAATTTTCAGTAGAAAGTTGAGAGTGCAGGGATTATTCAATGATTTCTTCTGAAATGTGAACTAGATCTGATCAACATATAAACTTGCATAATTGTGCTCAACTTCTTCAATGAGACATATATGTGTTTGCTTCGAAATGTTAAACATTTCTCGAGACACAACAGAGAGCCAAAGTGAAAGCAAGGTTTGATTGCTTGGAATTGGACTGTGCTTGTCTTTAGAGGTAAAACTCTGGATCCCATTGTTGTAAAGGTTGCTTGCAATGTGGCTTCCATGGGGTTTGGCAGGAGAGGATTGGAGAATCGGGTGGAAGAAATGCGAGACCATGTATGGTGCTTTCCAGGGTGATCCACGGTGCTGTATAAACATGAAGAAAAGCTGCTAACTTGCTTTACCAGTGCAAAGGGGGATAGTGGGACTTGGCTTTGTAGTAATTTCATTTGAATCGTTCCCTCTTTTTGATTTTGATCCTCTTGTGTTACTAAACCAAGCTTTTTGTACCAGGAAAAATAAAGCACCTAGCTTTTAACAGTGGGTGCTATGCGCGATAGGAGCGGCCGCATAGGCCCTCAAAAGAGAGGGGCCCGAAAATAGAGAATTTAAATTAAATTAAATATTTATAAAAAATTATAAATTTATATATATAATTATGTGTATATAAAAATTTATCTAAAACTTAAAAATGCAAAAAGAATGACACTTTTAAGTGAAAATGTTTGATTTTTAGATGTTTATAAGTTAATTTTTTGCAAGATTTAGTCTTGCAACCATGTCCAAAATGAATAAGTATATATTCTGCTCTCATAGCGATTCATGATACCAGATATCGGAACTCTCAAAATTTCGACTATATTTATATATGTTTTGTTATTGGATTTCCTACAGAAAGTTCAGAGTCTAGAGATTATTGAGTGATTTCTTTTGAAATTGAAAGCTAAGAACTTGTAGCAAATGTTATAAATGAAATTCTCAGGAAGCTAGAGCCAAAATTAGCCGTAATCATTTCTTTAGTTTAAAACTGGAGGTGTTCATAAATAGAATGACAATTGACAAACGAAAACCAATATCCATGGTGGCTTGATCGAAACAAAATAACTTCAGTTTGGAAAAAGCAGTTAATCGGATTTTTAAATTGAGGTTTTTTTTTTTCGTTTGCTTCATTTTGACTATAGAAATGATGTTTAAATATCAGAAACTTAAACTGGAAATTTGGAAGGGGCCGCGCGAATGCAGGCCCCAACTGTCACAAATAATGAGATAGGATCTCTCTTGAGGAGACCTTAGGCAGGTGCACCTTCTGAGTGCAATGAAAGCGACCTACCTTGGCCATGGACCTTGCTGATCATCCATTAATTCCGTCCAGGTAAGTATGTTGCAAAGGCTACCCATACTTATTTTTTATAAGCATTGCTCACCTTTCCGTTTTACTGTCTTCTTGATGTGGGTTTCGAGATGTTACTAGAGTATTAGTCTTTTTTTTGAGAAAAACGAGACTCGTTAAAACCCCCTCTATTGTTAGTATTAGAGATCTTAATGCCAACTCCTAAGGGGGGAAAGGAGTGCCCACTAAAATTATCCATTAATAGCATCATCAATTACAACGTTTGAAATACAATCCGAACATTCAAAATAAAAATAATTACATTGTTGTTTAGTAAATGTCTTATGAGCTAAAGTACGAGCTACCACATTTCTCGATTGGTGAATGAAGGCAACCAATATATGATGATGTTGTTGGAGCAGGTCCCTAGTTGTGGTCAAGTATTGGGCGAATTCCGATCTGCCCTGAGACCGAGAATTGAGCATATTAACCATGTTTGCAGCACCTCCCTAAATCAATACTTTTGGCCACCCTTGGTCCAAAGCAAATAGAATAGCCGAGCAAAAAGTGTGGCTTTCGACAACTTTAGCTGAAGTCGCTTTCAGAAGGATCCGTGCATGTAACATCCCAACCCGGATGCCACAATTGGGCCTCTAACCCAACCTAAAACCATAAGATTTTTGCCACTAAGTTTAGCCCAACATCATCATTTCATAAAAACCATTGAGTTAAAACATATTATGTCGATAAAACCATCTAAAACGTTACATAAGGAGCTCTATTTTAAATACACAATTTTAAAAGCATTCGACACATAAACTTAAATCCAAGATACAAGTTACAATACACATAGGGTCATACGGATACATGGCCCAATAAATCTAAGTATTATACTTGGACTCTAGTCGATGCTGAGGTCCTACTCTGATGGTGCTCCAAGATGTACGCCAACCTACTAACCTGCGAACGGAAACAATAATTTCGAATGCTGAGCTAACAAAGCTCCGTGGATACACCTCCACTCAACCAAAATTCATACAAATCATAAAAAGGTGCATGCTACAATAAGATATCATGAAATGAAAACCAATGGCGCTACCATATTCGCCTAAACACAAAAATCATGGGTGTACAACCACAACTCAAGCATAGAAACACAATATCAAACCTGAAGTGAGACCCGATATCTCACGGCCTCAGAATCGTGCACCCTCACTTGGAATCTCACATCGAGTGGTCTTCTCGTGTAGCAATCTTCTTTCATTGGGTATTCGAATCCCATAGTCAAGGGTTTAATTACATAGTGCCCTTACCCGACACCCTCTCACATGACCCATCAAGAATCTTTAAGGTTTGCAAGCACATACATGTAAAGTCCCTTTTACCTATCAAAATAACCATCATTTAGGCCACATATGGTGTTAGAGACTTAGTTTCTTATTATCACTATTCATTTTACCCCTTAGAAGACCCATCGGGCCCTTACTCTCGAATTAATGATCCCTCGAACTTAAAATAAAGTTTTTGGGCAAATTGCCCAGGCCGTACCGATACACTTCACAAGGGTATCGATACACCAATTGTATAGATACCCCCACCCGGGTACCGATACCCAGTTACACTCACGTGGTCTCAGCCAAGCCACCCCGTACCGATACACGAAGATGTGTACCGATACTCCAAGGTGTACCGATACCCTTTAGAAGCGTATCGATACAGAGATTCGTTACTGGAATCTGGTTGGGGAAAGGTATCGATACTCTCCCCAGCATACTGATACTTCTTGACATTTTAAGGCATGTGTATCGATACTTTCACGACTGTATCGATACGCAAACCCATAAATCAATTTTTGGAGTTCAAATTTTATCCCAAAAACCCCCAAACCCTTAAAGCAAGACTCCAAACTAACCTTACAAATTATGGGTAAGTTATTAAGTGGATTTCTACCATTTTTACATCATTTAAACACCAATTTCAGACATTTACCATGGCTCTAACCCCTACCCAAAACATCATAAACCAAGGAAGCAACCAAATCAATGATTTTTAAGAATATACATGAGTTAGTAGTGCACTAACCTTTATTTAGGACTGAGGAAGAAACTCCCAAACACAAGCTTCAAGCCTTGCTCTTTCCTCTAGCTTGAAATGCCTCACCAACCTCTTTCACTACAAATAGAGGTTATAAAACGTGTTAACCATTGCTGGGAAATATAAGGAGGTTAAGAACACTAATTTAGACCAAAGATTGAGCTTCCAACATTCAATCCCGTTCTTTCCTAAACACCCTCATCCAAACTCTTCCTTTTCCATTTCAATCCATTTTTACCTTGGATTAAAGATCTCCGAACGCTCAACAATTCTTCCTCAAAGCTCAAAACTCGATTCAATCCCTAAAGCTCAAAGATTCAACCTGTCACTTGGCTATGGGGCATTTGGATGATGAAAGAATATAAAAAGAATGAGGCATGGAACCAATTAAACACCTCACCCCCTCTTTTTTTCGAAAGAAGGTAAGTTACCCAAATACCCTTATTCCATATTCCTACCTAAATCTTACACCAAGCCCTAAAGCCCACAGCCAAAGATAGCCTACAAAATCTCTTAAAGCCCACTACTCGACCCAAAGGTGAAGCCCACGCTTCGGGTCAAACTGACTCTCGAATTCTAAAATCTGGGTCGTTACAACTCTCCAATCTTTAAAGAAAATTTCATCCTTGAAATTTACCTTTGGAAACAAATGTGGATAGAACAGTTTTATATCCTTCTCAACTTCCCACGTAGCTTCTTCGGCTCTCTGGTTCCTCCATAACTTCTTTACCAAATGAATGCACCTGTTACGCAACTCCTTGACTCCTCTATCGAGGACTATTATTGGCTATTCCTCGTATGTCAAATTAGTGTTGACCTTGATCTCTTTAAGAGGGATAACATGGGAAGGTTCAGAGCGGTAACTTCTCAACATTGACATATGAAGCACGTTATGGATGCGTGCCATCTCCGGAGGTAAAGCCAACCGATTAGTCGCTAATCCAACCCAATCAAGGATCTCATATGGCCCTATGAACCTTGAACTTAACTTGCCCTTCTGACCGAAATGGATCACTCGCTTTCATGGAGATACCTTAAGGAAATTTTTTTCACCAACTTCATACTCAATGTGCTTGCGCCTATAATCCGTATAAGCTTTCTGACGATCAAAAGTTACTTGCAATCTTTCCTTAATTATCTGCACTTTCTCTTCAGTCTGTTTAATCAAATCTGAATCCACTATTCTTCTTTCATTAAGCTCGGTCCAACACAAGGGTGTTCTACACCTATGCCCACACAAAGCCTCAAAATAAGCCATCTTGATACTTGACTGAAAGTTGTTGTTGTAGGTAAATTCGACAAGCGATAATTGATCTTCCCAACTTATTTCAAAGTCAATAACACAACAACGAAACATGTCTTCCAAAATCTGGATAACTCGCTCTGACTAGCCATCAGTTTGAGGATGGAAGGTCGTGCTAAAATGTAATTGGGTGCCCAGAGCCTCGTGTACCTTCTTCTATAACCTTGCCATGAAATACGGATCTCTATCTGATATGATCGATGATGGCACACCATGTAACCTTACTATCTCCCAGATGTACAACTGTGCCAACTTCTCAAGCGTAAAATCCATACGCACGGGCAAAAAGTGGGCAGACTTGGTCAACCGGTCTACAATCACCCATATGGCATCATGCTTCCTTTGCGTCAGCAGCAAAACCGATATGAAATCCATGGTCACCCGACCCTATTTCCACTATAGAATCTGGATAGGTTGAAGCATGCCTGAAAGAACCTGATGCTCAGCTTTAACTTGCTGACAAGCTAATCATCTTGTCACAAACTCGGACATATCTCTTTTTATGCTAGGCCACCAATAAAAAGGACGTAAATCTTGATACATCTTGTTACTCCCTGAATGTAAAGTAAGCGGGCTACAGTGTGCCTCCCGAAGGATGCAGTCTCTCAAATCCTCCAATGCTAGAACATATAGCTGGCCTTTGAAATATAAGATCCCACCGTCTCGTACCTCAAATTCAGTTACCTCACCTCCCCGAACCATCTCAAACTTTGCTACCAACTCTTCTTCTAACACTTGTGTCCTCTTGATTTTTTGCACCAAGGTAGATTCTACACGAAGCCCGGCTAACAACCCACCATCATCGGTCATCATTAACCATGCAAACATTGCTCTTAAATCTGACATAGACTTCCTACTCAAAGCATCAACCACCACATTCTCTTTTTCGGGATGATACTCTATAATGCAATCATAGTCCTTTAACAACTTGATCCACTGCTTTTGGCTCAAGTTCAACTCCTTCTGGGTGAGGAGGTATTTCAAACTCTTATGGTCGGTATAAATGTAAAACTTTTCCCCGTACAGATAATGTCTCTAAATCTTTAAAGTGAAGATAACCGCGGAAAGCTCTAAATCATGAGTAGAGTAATTCTACTGGTAAGGTTTGAGTTGTCTCAAAGCATAAGCAATCATTTGGCCTTCTTGCATAAGAACGCAACCTAGCCTATTCAACGAAGCGTCACTAAACACCACATAATCTTTTCATGGTTAGGGTTGTGTCAAAATTAGATCCTCGGTGAGGTAAATATTTAACTGCTCAAAGCTTCGCTGCCTACTCTCATTCCAAACAAATGGAAATCCTTTTTGTAACAGTTTGGTCATCGGTTTCGCTATAATGGAAAAACCTTTAATCAAGCGATGGTCATATCCGACAAGCCCAAGGAAACTATGGACTTCCACGATATTCCTAGGTGGTTTCCACTCTACCACAACCTGAATCTTTTAGGGATCTACTCGAATCCCATCCACAACAACAATGTGGCCCAAAAATGCCACCTCAGATAGCCAAAACTCACATTTACTGAACTTAGCATAAAGCTACCCCCTCTCAAGGTTTGAAGAAAAATGCAAAGATGATAGTCATGCTCCTCTTCCGAGCTCGAGTAAACCAAGATATCATCAATGAACACCACCACAAACTAATCTAGGTAAAGCTAGAAAATTCAATTCATCAAATTTATGAAAGTTGTTGGTGCATTGGTAACCCCAAAACGTATTACCAAGAACTCATAGTGTCCATACTGTGTTCTGAAGCCAATTTTCTAAACATCATCTTCCACCACCTTTAACTGATAGTAACCTGACCTTAAATAAATCTTAGAGAACATACGGGCACCTCTCAACTGATCAAACAAGTCATCAATCCTCGGTAGGGGGTAATGATTCTTCACCGTTACCTTGTTAAGCTGGCGGTAGTCAATACACATCCTTATTGACCTATCAATTTTCTTAACAAACAAGACCAATGCACCCCAAGGTGAGATGCTTGGTTAGATGTGTAATCACTCATTTTTATCTTTTTAGCGAAAAGGGCATCGCTACAAGATGAAACCTCTTTCTATCAACTCTTAGATCCAGTTCTTCAACTCTCTTAACTCTGTGGGTGTCATATGATACGTAGCAATAGATACTAGTGTCGTGCTGGGCATCACATCTATCCAAAACTCTAATTCACGATCTGGGGTAGCCTTGGCAACTCTTTTGGGAACATGTCGGTGAACTGTCTAACGGTTTGAAGTCTTTCAAGCGTCAGACTGACAATGCTCGTGTCTACAACATGAGCTAAAAAGGCCTCACATCCTTGTTGAATCATTATTTGCACCGCCAAGGCCAACACTATATTGGAAAGGCAAGGGTTTATTTCGCCCTTTACTACCAACCTTGCCCCATCAAAATCGTGAAGCTTTAGACTCTTCGTTCTACAACCCAACCGTGTATCATGCTCAAACAACCAATTCATCCCTAAGATAGCACCGAACTCTTGAAATGGTAACATCATCAAGTTGATCGAAAAGACTGAACCCTGAATCTCAATCGAACACCTCTAATGCACTTGGTCCACCAAAACATTGTACCCCAACGGGCTAGTCACACGAACCCTAATTTCAAGGTCCTCGGCAAGAATACCTCATTGCTAAGATATCCCACTGCGGATGTAGGAGTGGGTAAACCCCAAATCCATAAGAGCAACAATAGAAACTGAAAACAAGTTAAACGTACCTAAGATAACATCGGTAGCCTCACAGTCCTCTTGAGCTCTGACTGCTACTGCCTAGCTGGTGCCCTAGCCGTAGACTGGATCGTACCCACACTCTAATGTTTGGACACGTGGCTCGCTCCTCATCTAGCAAAGCCTCGACCCTTCTAAGCTGGATAAAAGGTCCTCAGAGTCTAGACTGGGGTAGCGTTAACAACCGCTGGGCAATCTTTCACAACGTGGTCCGATGATCCACGCTCAAAAGAAACTCTAACTGTCCCCAACCACTCGCCTCGGTGCCTACGCCCATACTGGTTGCAAACTGGAATACCTACACTTATTTGTGATCCTTCCGAACTCATCATAGGTGAAGATGATGAAGGTCTCATATGGCTAGCAGACTACGACCTACGGTCTGATATCAAAATCTTATTCACATCTCCCCTACCTTGGCCCTAACGATTTTGATTCCTTTCAGAGTAGGACTGTGAGCGGTAAGTTATGGTTTCTCTCAATTGAGCTTCCTTGCCCAACAAATGAGCCATAGGTCAAACCTTGCATTTGCTTAAGGGACTTAACACTAGCAGTCAATTCTAAAAACACTTTCGGTGGGGCAGAAGTCAAATAGGTCTAAATTTCCTTCTTCAACCCTTTCAAGAACCTTTTACACCTTATCTTCTTAGTAGCGACCAACTTGGGGGTATACCTACTTAATTGTATGAACTCTTGCTCATACTCAAAGTCTTACTGGTTCCCTTGGACCAAATGGGTGAACCGATCTCTCAAGCTATCAATGTGGGCTTCCCCCATATACTTCTTCTCGAACTCTTCTAAGAAATTATCCCATGTAGGTTGGTTAAGATACCAGGTCATCTCTACGGTTTCCCACCATTCACAATCGTTCTCTTTTAACAAGGAAATGACACATAATAGCTTGTCATCAGATCTCAACCTCATTTGATGCATGATTCAAGGGGTATCCTTTAACCATTGATCTGCTTTGACCGGGTTGTCTTGACCTGACCCAAAGAAACCCATGGCCCCATGACGTCGCACCCTCTCGATAGGTACCTCGCATGGAGAAGATGAAGGCCTCGGTATGGCTCTCACAATCCGGTGGAGAGCCCTGTGTAAATGAGAGAAGTAGTTGGTCCCTCGACTTGTAACTTCCCCGGACACCTCCTCTGAGCCGGGATTGTAATCCTCATCGTAGCTTCCCTTACGGGATCTCTAACTCTCCTCAAGATCACACGCTCTCCTTGGCATAACTTCCCTTTTTCTGCACAAGCAAACAATTAAGGGTACACCATCGAACACTCAGTTTAAACAAGCACGACTCTAATCCATGAGCAACGTATCCGCTAGACACTTATACAACACTCTAAACGCCTCTAGGGTTTTCTAGAACCGGCTAAACCTAGACTCTGATACCAATCTTGTAACATCCCCAACTCGGATACCACAATTGGGCCTTCAACCTAACCCAAAACCATAAGATTTTTGCCACTAAGTTTAGCCCAACATCATTATTTCATAAAAACCATTGAGTTAAAACATATTAGGTTGACAAATCATTTAAAACGTTACATGAAGAGCTCCACTTTGAATACATAATTTTAAAAGCATTCGAAACATAAGCTTAAATCCAAAATACAAGTTACAATACACATAGGGTCCTATGAATACATGACCTAATAAATCTAAGTATTGTACTTGGACTTTAGTCGATGCTGAGGTCCTACTCCGATGGTGCTCCAAGATGTACGTCAACCTACTAACCTGTGAACGAAAATAATAATTCTGAACGCTGAGCTAACAAAGCTCAGTGGATACACTTTCACTCAACCATAATTCATACAAATCATAAAAAGGTGCATGCTATAATAAGATATCATGACATGAAAAGCAATGACCCTACTATATTTGCCTAAACACACAAATCAAGGGTGTACAACCATAACTCAAGCATAGAAACACAATATCAAACCTGAAGTGAGACCCGATATCTCACGGCCTCAGGATCGTGCACCCTCGCTCAGAATCTCACATCGAGCATCATCACTCAGAATCTTACATCGAGTGGAATGGCTAGGAATCTCACATCGAGCATCATCACTCAGAATCTCACATCGAGTGGTCTTCTCGTGTAGCAATACTCTTTCACTGGGTAATCGGATCCCATAGTCAAGGGTTTAATTACATAGTGCCCTTACCCGACACCCTTTCACATGACCTATTAAGAATCTTTAAGCTTTGCAAACACACACATGTAAACTCCCTTTTATCTATCAAAATAACTATCATTTAGGCCACATACGGTGTTAGAGACTTAGTTTCTTATTATCACTATTCATTTTACCCCTTAAAAGACCCATCGAGCCCTTACTCTCGAATTAATAAACCATCGAACATAAAATAAAGTTTTTGGGTAGATTGCCCAGGCCGTATCGATACACTTCACAAGGGTATCGATACACCCAACTGTATCGATACACCTACCCATGTACCGATACCCAGTTACACTCACGTGGTCTTAGCCAAGCCACCATGTACCGATACACGGAGACGTGTACTGATACTCCAAAGCGTACCGATACACCTTGGAAGCGTATCTATACAGAGATTCACTACTGGAATCTGATTTGGGAAAAGGTATCGCTACCCTCCCCAGCGTACCGATACTTCTTGACATTTTAAGGCAGACGTACTGATACTTGTATGATCGTATCGATACGCAAACCCAGAAATCAGTTTTTGGAGTTCAGATTTCATCCTCAAAGCCCCTAAACTGTTAAAGCAAGACTCCAAACTAACCCTACAAATTATGGGTAAGTTATTAAGTGGATTTCTACCATTTTTACATTATTTAAACACCAATTTCGGACATTTACCATGGCTAAATTTTAAGCTCTAACCCCCTACCCAAAACAACATAAACCAAGCAAGCAACCAAATCAATGATTTCTAAGAATATACAAGAGTTAGTAGTGCACTAACCTTTATTTAGGACTAAGAAAGAAACTCCTAAACACAAGCTTCAAGCCTTGCTCTTTCCTCTAGCTTGAGATGCCTCCCCAACCTTTTTCACTACAAATGAAGGTTATAAAACGTGTTAACCATTGCTGGGGAAATCTAAGGAGGTTAAGAATACTAAATTAGACCAAAGATTGAGCTTCCAACACTCAATCCCGTTCTTCCCTAAACACCCTCATCCAAACTCTTCATTTTCCATTTCAATCCATTTTTACCTTGGATTAAAAATCTTCGAACGCTCAACAATTCTTCCTCAAAGCTCAAAACCTGATTCACTCCCCAAAGCTCAAAGATTCAACCTTTCACTTGGCTATGAGGCATTTGGGTGATGAAAGAATGGAAGAAGAATGATGCATGGAACCAATTAAACACCTCACCCCCTCATTTTTCCAAAAAAAAAAAGGTAAGTTACCCAAATACCCTCATTCCATCTTTCTACCTAAATCCCACACCAAGCCCCAATACCCACAACCCAGGATAACCTACAAAAGCTCTTAAAGCCCACTGCTCGACCCAAAGGCGAAGCCCACACTTCAGGTGAAACTGATTGTCGAATTCCAAAATCTGGATCGTTACAGTGCACATCCTGCTAACACCAAGCCATTGTGATCCCGTGCAAGAATACCCATCGCACCATTGCCTGTTTGAGACTGAAACATACCATTCACTGAAATCTTGTTTGTGCCCAGCAGAGGTTTAGTCCACTTTGTCGATGCTCTAGCTTGTGGAAAATCATATGGTAATGGAGCAATTGTAACACCATTAAATTCATAGTGAAAATGTTGCGCGTTTTCCATAATAAGGAATGCATGTTATAATTTTTTATCATGAACTAACGTATTACGTATATTCTAAACATTCCATAAAAGCACAACGAACCTAACGAACATGTTTTCTGAAAGGATTGAAGCACAATGCTCAAGCCATTCAAAACAAAGTTGATGACCAGTCTACAAATGCTTTACCCGACAATTTGAAAATCGTATGAACCTCTCGAGTAGAAGAACAATCTCTCAATGCATGCAACACTATCAGACTGAGACTGGCACAACAAACATATAGCATCAGGAGAGCTATGAACTCCAATTCGAGCATTAATAGAAAAGACTTCATGTGCAACACGCCGTATAAATACTTTAATCTTCGGTAGGACCTTGAGCTTGGACATTGTTAACCAAAGCTTTAGAGGATGAGTATGTGGATGAAACTGTCTCATCAACCAAGCATAACCTATCCATGTAGAATAAGTCCCATTTGAATGATTACCCCCGATCAAGACATTCGAATATCTATTAGTGATGGAACAATGAAGAATAGTCTCAGCATCTACAGGTGTGAATACTTGTCGGACCTTATTAATATCTCATCCATTGTATGAGGGGATCATGAAGTATCCACAAACCAAAGGATAAGGTTGGCCATCGGCATAGGTCTATGTGAGATGGACTTGTTGTGCACTTCCCCAATTTGATCAAAATATGGGATGACACTATCAATACCAATCTGCCAGAAGAAACATCTCGTAGCTCTTGCATAGCATCATAAATAGATCGCCAAGCATAGGATGACTTATCCCCAAGTCTCGCATCTAGAACATTTCTTCCTACAAAATACTTGCAAGTAAGAACACGGGAAACCAATGATTGAGGGCTAATTAATAATCGCCATACCTGTTTACCCAATAATGCAATGTTGAACTAATGAAAATCTTAGAATGCAAGTCCTCCAGCTCTCTTGGGTGCACAAAGTTTTTGCCAAGCTACCATAGGCCATCCCCTGCACCAATAGTTTCGCATAACACTGAAAATCTGAGAAAGAAGGCAGTCTGGAATCATCTAGCAAGTCATAACGTAAGTAGGCAAGGCTTGAGCAACAACTTTAATAAATACTTCACAGCCACCGTAAGATAAGAGATTCTTTGTCCAACCTCTCACTCGTTTAGAGGCTCGGTCAAAAAAAAATCCAGTTCAATAGATTTGTTCTTTCCGATAATCAATAGAATACTCAGATAATGTCCCAAATCATTAACTTCATGAATAGAAAATACCTTCTAAAAGCGAGTACGGCTCACCTGAGATGTAGATGGACTGATAGATTTGTCGTAATTAATTTTCTGACCACATGAAACAGAGTAAGTATCCAAATTTTGTTTTACAGGAGCAATCTACTAAAGTACCGGTCGGGTTCTCAAATATGGGTAAACTAGTGATGCTGAGATATAATTCAAATAAGAATCTGGAAAGATTTCAATTTAACTTCAAATCCTCCGGCCGCTACCCCCTGATACACAATTTTCTATGTGGTGCTCAAATATGGTTTTGATTTGGAATTTTGATGAGTTGCTGAAGCACCAAAGGGTTTTTGCCCCAAGAAGCCTTCCAATCAAACCAAATAACAAAGTGATCGTTTTTGTAAACTATTTCAATAAACCAAGTGTTGTGGCCTATGAATGTAAATTATCGTCCACTTATTCTACCGTTGACTCGGACTAGTAAAATGCAAGCAAGATCTGCGAAACAGAAACTTGCTGAATTGAGTTAAGTTTCTTAAATGAGAATAGCACTTTTATTTCTTGGCTTGCTGTTCTTGATAACATGGGACTGCCAAATAACCACTGTTTGTTAAATTTATCCTCAAACTGAAAGATGGCCGGAGGCAGTGGCATAACAGTTCTAAAGAAAAACCTGTCATTATTCTAAAGAGAGTAAAATATAAAGTATATACTTTATATTTTACTTGACTGGTTCAATATAAATAAAATAAAAAATTTACCTAATATAACTCGTATAATTTTTAATTTAAAAATATAACAATTAAAAATAATATAATTACATGTTCTAAAATAAATAAACCTAAATCCAAAAACATAATATTGTCATCCATTAAGAAGAACTATCTCCTTTCATAAAATCAAAACCATATAAGCAATGAAAAATTTCTTTTCAATGTACACATTTACCATCACTTACACAATGGAATGGAATGTTAGGGAAATGGAAATTCAGTGTTGATAGCTTAGAATAATTTGGTTTATTTTTCCCATGAGTTTCTGTAGTTTTCCTTCGCTTTTATTTTATTTTTTCATTTGAGAAACATGTTATTAGCCAGATGAAGGAATGACATTTACTATCATCAATAATGCATACAAAATTTCGAGTCTGAAGAAGAATCTTGAACTCAAAAATAGCTTGTGAACACTTGGAAGAAAAAAAAAGTGTATTTTGAGCAATGACAATACTCGAGTTCATTGATATTCCTTGGTAGATGCTACCAGACAGTGAATGACAATTTTATTTGCCAGATGAAGTAATAGCATTTTCAGCAACAAAACTTTTAACAACACTGCTCCCACAGTCCCACTGGGTTCCTAAAACATATCATCCTCAGTTCAATCAAGTCTCCAAATCCAGGAATAGTCGAACATTACGGGGTAATGCAAGGTGCCTATTGAATGATAATAATGACTTGCCCTATATCCATCTCCAGTGCAACAAGATCTGATTGATCGGCTAATGTTTCAAACTTAATGTTGTTTTGTTAGACCATGTAAACCAATACCCAAAACTGCTTCTAACATAAAATATTTAACCCCTGCTGTGTACAAAATATATTCTGTAACCAAGTTCAGAAGTTTCTTCCTCCAACAAGGATAAAATTTGATACAGAGGAATTAATTCTAACTCCCACTTAAGAAAAGAAAGTATAATAAGTTATGTTACTCTCCAGATTCTGTTTCATTCCATCTTAAAAAAATGATGCATGAAAAGTAGAGAATGAACGAATGAAGCAACTATCCGTTACACTATAACATCATATTGTCCAAGGAGTTTCCTAGATGAATTGAGATCTAGCCCTTTACTCTTGGCAAACAATCAAAGAATCCAATGCATGGTCAAATACGGTAAAGCTAGTTAATAAGATCTGTAATGTCAGAAGTTACTAAAGTATATTTAGCATCAATATCTTAGACGACATAAATTCATGCTACAGGTGGAATGCCAATTTCCCGTATGGCATCCAATGTCAGTAGTAAAAACAAATGCTACCATAAAGTGAAATGAAACCGGTTTTGTGTGAGTGAAAGCATGAAAGGTATAGACAAAGTCTCGTACTTAAACAAGTTACAATACCTAAACAACCATCGAGGGTATGAGGTTTTTCTTCCAATACAATTTGATCAGTTGGAATATATAGGAACTCCATACCCTCGATGTATTAACTAGCACTTTTCATAGTTAATAATTCCAACATTATTTCCAAACTAAACTAGTGGGGAATGACTACTGCTCAAAGTAGCATCAGGAAGAAACCAACATCTTAAACAACATCAAACAGAGGAGGTATGATAGCACCAGGAATAACAACAAATGAAGGCTATCACAAGATTAAAGATAATATCAATTTAACCAAATCCATATATAACATCACGAGTATAAACACAAACGATATCAGAAATTGCAAATACAAAGAATTTCTAGCTCTTCTCCACAAAATAACCAAGATGCATATGGGAAGTCATTCTTGGAACTCAATCTAACCAAAACAGACAGGTTATATAATTTGATATCATCTAAGTTCTAGATTAAAAGATACAACATTATCGGCATCTATTCTACCGATGAATATTAAGCAAGTTCTTGGCTTCACTCTGCTCCTCCAACAACCCTTCACTCGCATACTTACTTAAAAGCTCCATCTTCTTCCTTTCAACAACCATCCTCTCAATCTCCTTCTCATCGGGCAAGGGCACGTGCACAATGAATTCCCTTTCTTTATCTTTCCTCTCTTTTTCCTCCATCTCCCTCCTCTCCTCCTCCACCACATCCTCCTCTTCCTCAAACAGCACCTCTCTCGCAGCAGCTCCTACACTAACCACCTCCTTGGCTCCTCTACGGGCCTCTCTCCTAATCTCCTCCACTCTCCGCCATTCCTCCTCCGCTTCAGCCCTCATCTTTGCCTCCGCTGGCCCCTCCACTCTAGCTAAAACCCCGTCCTCTTCATCCCTATACCCATAATAACTCGCATCAATCCTCTTATAAATATCATATCTAGTTCTTCTCTTTCGCAACTCCGGCGGCTTCTCAAACAACTCTCTGACTCCTGGTAGTTCTTTCGCCGCTCCAAAATACCGATAACCAGGGCCACGTCCACTAGGGTTCGGAACATCCACTATGTTCCCTTCTAAATCCGTCATTTTAGCGCCATGTTTGGCGTAATTCGGGCCGCCGAGTTCAACGATACGACGTTCCCAATGAGACTTCTCTCGTATAAGCTTGTTGATCTCATCGTTAAGGTCGCGGAGTCGATGTTCTCCGAGGCCTTCGTTCTGAATCTCGGCGACCTTGCGGCCGATCTCCCGCATGATTTGTTGACGTCATTTGTCGGCCTCGGCAAGGTCACGGCACTCGGAGGCGAGGAAAGGACGGCGTTCTTTAGGTTTCTTTTTTTCCTCGGCTTTTAGGGCTATGAATCGATTGAGCATCGACTGGGCTTTCTCTTCGTTTCGAGCCATATCTCGATTGAGGGTGTCGGAACCAAAACGTGGGCTTTTGAGAAAATTTAGCGATCAAGTGAGATTGAAACCCTAGGAAGATTTGAAGTTGAGACCTGGCAGAACAGGGAGGAAATACAAGGATAAAGTTAAGGGTAAACTCAACCTTCATCAATTGATTTTGATATGTTTTGACTACGGAATTATAAAATTTAAAGTTGAACTATTTAATTATTTAAAATTCAAAATCTAGTACAAAGATGATATAAATGTTCATAAAAATTTATATAATTATATATTTAATTTTTTTAATTAATTTAATTTAATTTTAATTTAATTAAATAAATTAATTATTCAATTAAAAAGTAAAAATGTTCACTCCAGTATTGAAGCGAAGCAAATTAAGATCTAGAAGGAGGGGAATGTAGGGGCAAGTAATTCAGCTGACCAGACTTCGATCCCAAGCAGTGGTAGTCCTGCTCCTTGGGCTCCTCGCGTGTCTGTCCTTGCTAGGTACTATTTCAACTTTCCATTTTAAGGCTTTTTTCGTTGACTAACAATCTTATGATTTGGAGATAGTTAGGATTGGATTTCACTTTCAGAATCAAGAGTTTGTCTTTGCATTTCACTTCAGAAAGGGATTCCTAACTAACTGTATAAGTATTATTTTGAAGTTAGGCTTCTTGAATTAAGCTGAAGAATTGTGGGAATGTGGCAAGGATTTGTTTCTCAGTTGAGGTTATTGCCTCTTGTGGACGGTGTTGTATTCATGCTTAGTGATCGTAGGAAGTTTGAGCCTTCTAGAGAGAGTTAGTATAGCTTCATCACTATTTTCATAGTGGATTTTGAAGAATCATTCGAATCATAAAATTAAGGGGGTAAGAATTCAGCCTTTATATAATTGGGATGTTGATACAATTTGAAAATGTAGTAATGTTTTGAGGCCTTGTCAATTAGGTTGTTAGAAGAACCATTCGAATGTTACAAGTTAGAACAATCAAACGAAAAAAAAAAACTTGTTTGTCAAACCTTTATGCTGATGAATTGATTGATTATGTGATGGAATGGAATGAATCGGTGTTTGATTGTAGTATAGTTGATTCAAAATCATGGGATTAAATCAACTGTTGATTGTATGGAATGCAAATTATGAAAATAGTTAATTTATGAAAAGTGGGCTATTTGAAAATGTAGTTTCAAGTTTAAAAGATTGTTGCTACTTATAAGTCTATGAAGGTGTTAATTAAGCTAGTCGTATACAATGCTATCAAAGAAATAACTATTTTGATTAGAAGTGTAAGTGCATATTAATTGGAAGGTTTATTGTTCATTCGAATACATTCAGGATTTTTTGAAATGGTTGTCAAAACTGTTTTGTGTGCTGCAATTTAAAAATGTTCGAAATTGTTTAGGGACTGAAATTTCTTAATAAGGGACTGATTTGGAGTCGAAAATAGCTTTATGAAATTGGCGTTTTAAAAACAACAGTCTCAGTTCTAACAGGGCAGCTTTAAACAAATTAGAAAACAGTTTTGGTGTACTTTTGAATTAAGGGGTTGTCTTAAATAGTTCTGAAATGTCATTGAGTAAATTATAAATTATGAGCCATGGATGTTTTAAACTTAATAGTACAGATCTTGAGCTGTTTGTGTATGCTTATGCATATCTAGGTTCTTTTGAGTCATTGGAACTTTTGCAATTATGTGTGTGTGTGAATAGAAATCTAATGTATATAAAAATTTGTTTATGAATAGACCGAGAAATTGTTGAGGAAGCAAAGCTTAAAGCTGGTAAAGCCATAGAAGGACAAACCAGAATTGTGATCCGAGACCAAAATTAGCTAGATATACTGTGAGTGTAGTTAAGGCCTCGGAATAGATTAAAAGCTATTCCGAGTATGTTGTTACTTAATTGTTTGTTTGTTTGTTACTTAAGTTATACAATGATGAGCTAAGTGTGGGAGATAAGGTACGTTGCTTAGAAATCAAGTATGCTATGATAAGTAAAGGCTTGTTAAAGCTACGTTTGAAAAGAAGCATGATTTGGGTGATAGGAATTATGCGCATAAGTAGTTGAAGTTAGGTTATGATATATGTTTCTATATTGATCTTTGATTGTATCCTTGAAAAGAAATGTTTATGAATATGAATGTGTTATATGAACCACATAAATCATTGTTTCGAAACTCAAACAAGGAGCAGTGCTCAAATTAGTCAGATATGTAATAAGAAGTATCGTATGACTCGTGTCTATCCGAATATGAAATTAAGTCAAATTCAATCTGATAAGATAAGAAGTATGTGCGTAGCCTTGGTCTCAAGTCGGTCTTAGGTATAGTTGGCATGCCATAGAGTCCATAGAGCTCTTGTGTTTTGGGGTATTATGGTCCTTATATTGGCGACAGTAGGAGGGAAGTTTGTGGTCACTTTGCGACAGTAGAAAGGTTTGACTGGTACCATGGGTACCCTTTCTGTTGGTGATAGTTGGCTAGGGATTCGAGTACCTAGGCTGATACTTGATTTCATGGCTATAAAAGATTAAAATGTTGGAAACTATTAAAATGTCTAAATAATTAAGCTTGATGCTTTGTATTAAGAAAAGTATCATTTGATTTACTATGATCGGTGACATGTTTGAATAATGAACCCTTCATGATTATACAATATGCTTGTATGATATAGATTGATTTAAGCTTAGCTACACATATACGATTCCTTGTTGATTTGTTCGAATGGCTAAAGCTAAGATGACTTGTTATATTGATGATGCTTAGTACAAAAGGGTTGCAAGAGTTGATAAGTGATTTCGATTAAAAATTGTATTTATACCTTATCCAAGCTAATGTTCATTTGTGGGAATAGTTGGAAGGAAGAACTTAATTTATTACTATGAATTTATGTTTTGATACTTTGATGCTACCTCACTAAGTAGGCATACTTACATTTACCTCTTCCATCCTTCAGGTTGAATTGCTTCTGAATAGCTCTCGGAACTTGGCAAGATGGCAAGGAAATTAAAGAAGTGTGTTTTGTATCTTTTTGAAAACTCCTAGTAGGTGGCATATATGTTAGCAGTGGTGCATAATGCATTTAGACTTAACTTTTGTTATACGTGTAATTAAGTTTGATTCATGGTAATCCTTTTTGTAATGGCCTGCAAATTTTCTTGATATCTAATTTTGGTTCGACTATGGCTGGCTATGCACTTGATGATATGCTTGGTTGATGTGTTTTGATGAATTATGGTTATGCTAAGCTTGGTAAATTGTATATGCTATGTAATTGTTATGTTTATGGTTGGCATGTTGGTTGTGGTAAAATCGATGGTTGTGATTTGATGATAGTTTTGCATAAACGTTGTTGCTTAAGAGTCTCATGAACCGAATTGTGAGAAATGATGTATTGGACTGGAAATAGATTAGGAGTCCAATTTGGATAACTTGAGGTATAAGTATATCATGATGGATGTTAGAAATTGTAACTAAAGGTTTATCTATGTACTTGATACGATGCTGAATTGTTTGGAAATGTAGATTTTAGAACGTTAGCATGCTTGTTTCTTGATTTATATGTCATGTTGCGATATGTTTGCGGTTGTCAAGAGTCTAACATAAATTTGTCGATTACATGTTTAACAATGAACCAATGATAATCTTATATCATCATAGATTAACAATGAATCATAAATCGGGCTAGAGAAAATGTTAAGAGTTCTTGAAAAGTCGAGGCTGGATATATATATATATATATATATATATATATTTTAAGTCGAATCTTATATAGGTTCAAAATTTGTCCTCTAAAATGTTCTATTCAGTTTTGGTAGAATTAATAGATTTTGATAAGTACCATCTTAACATGTCTTGTTCGAATGTAGTCTTTCTACATATGTGACAGTATGCTAATGATAGGAAAAGATCATTGAAATCTCATGCTAAGGGTGTTTTGGCTAAACGTTTAAATTGTTTGCTAGTAAACCTTGCTTTCCTATTAACTTACGCATACATAGGTTAAGTTATTGTTTGTTAAGTAACACTCATGAACTTGGTTTACTTCTAAACCGGTAATGGGTGTTACAATACTACTGTTAAAATTCCCAATCTCAAAATTAATTAAGCATTTAAAGTATTTTGACTAATGAAATCCGTTAGTCCGGTTAAAAAGGCTGACTTTTCCTATTTGAGTTGCCATGCCACGCCATTTATACTTGCCATAACAAGCAGATATGACATTATATGGATTAATTATTAATGAAAATTTATTTTATTAAAACAATTAATTTTCAAATGAAGTAAATAATTAGCACTTAACGATAAAAAACCCTAATCTATTAATCCCAAAATTTTCAAATCAGATTGTCATTTCCATTCTTCCTTTTCGTTCCTCCACTCTGTGAAATCATTTTTTCTATTCAAATAGTTGAAGTAGTAAATTTTTTTTCCAGTAAAAACAAAATGTTTTATAAATATTTTATAAATAACTTAGATGAAGCAGCAAAGTTAGAAAAGAATGAATTATAACAAAGAATTATACTAACCCGATGTTGACTCAGAGAGGAATATAGAAGATTTTACCAACGCAACTAATGGAGAAACGAAAAGGAGGAATGAAATGATAATCTGACTTGGGAATTCGGGGATCAATGGGTTCGATTTTTTAAATTTTTTGATCATTTATTTACTTCAATTTTAGAATTAATTGTTTTAATAAAATAAAATTTTATTAATAAGTAATTCATATAATATCATATCAGCATGTCATGAAACGATGTGACATGACAACTATAATAGGACAAGTCAACTTTTTAAAATGGACTAACAAATTACGTTAGTCAAGGGGTACATTGATGGGAATTTAAAGTTTAAGGGTTTAATTGAATGTATAAATAATTTAAGGGTTTAATTATTTTTTTTAAAAGTTTAAGGGCTTTTAGTACCCTTAAGCCATTTTTAAATAACTAAAATCTTACGTGACTGAAAAAACTATTAAAAAAAGTTATGTCATCGTCCAGTATCAAACATTTCTTTCATTTATTCATTGATTAACAAATGTTTCTTTCAAAACTTTGATAAAGACTTTTGATTAACAACCATCTCTATCATTGCTTAACATACTTCACCATATATACATGATCAAACAAACATAATTCTACTAATAAATTTTGAAACATAATTCTACTGATAAATTTATCAATCAAAATTTAGCAGTAACACCATAACGCCCCAGTTTTGGCCCTAGTGGTTCTTAGGCTGAGTAGGTGGTTTGGTGGACCAGATTAGAGATTCGAGTCAGATTCGGATTCAGAATTAAAATCGGACTAAATATTTTTGAGTGAGAAAATATTTGAGAACAATATATAGAAATCATTATTTAATATATAGATATTTTTAGTGAAGTCAATTTTGGAAAATGGAATTTTGAAATTGGACATTTTGGGCTAGTGACCAAAATGTAATGATTGAAAACTGTTTTAGTGACTGTTTTGAAAAGGATCAAAATTTTGAATCTTTAAGGAGCTAATTTACCAATTGGTCTAATCTGATTTTTCTTCCAATTAGGATTATTTTAAATGGGTTTTAATTAAGGAAATTAAAGGAGATTTAATTAAGGAATGTAGTTTTTTTTTCTTCCTAAAATCACTTTTGACATAACTTTTTTTCTCAACTTCTCTTCAGCCAAGCACTTTCTTTTTCATCAAAGAATTGAGGTCATGTTCTTTATTTCTTAAACCTATGATTCCTAATGGATTCTTCAATCTTGTTTTACAAAATCTTATTGTATTTCTTTATTTTTCAAGAGAAAACATCCAATTGAGAGTAAACTCACTCATTAGAGGTAAGGTTCATTCTTATCCTCTAATGAATGGTTCTTTATTAAAATTCTCAAGTTATTGATCCTTTATACATGTTTTCTATTGAGTTTAAATAATTTAATTATGGAAATTGGTTAAATTAAGGTTTAATTGATGAGGTTTGGTGATTTTCAATTTGGATCTATTTTGTTGGGTTCTTGATTGGTTTTAATCATGATTTTGATGTTATATAGCGCTATTAAGTTGGTTTTAACATTGGAATCTCGAAACTATATGAATCTCTAATTTCTTAGGTTGTTAGTGTTCTGATTTTGGCGAGTTTTGGTTGATTAATGAATGTTGGAAGTATAAGGATGGTAATAGGTTGTTTTTTTTAAAGTAAATTGAAGTTAATTGATGGATCAAACCTTTAGGTTTTGGCTGGGTTAAGTTTGGAAGATGTTGATTTCGGTAGTTTTGGAAAAGTTTCGGCTAGAGTTTGTAGAGGATTGTTGTGGATAGATGTTGTTGGGTTTGTGAATGTATTTTGATGCATTGGATCCTCTGTTTTTGTTTGGTAAAATCAGGTGAGGTTGATCCTCAAGCTTGAAGTGTTGCTTCAGAAGCTTTAGAGGAGTGTTTCACATCGGTGAATGAAGCTTTGCGTTTTCGATGAGTGAGAACGTGGATTTCATCTTTGAAATGGTTTAAAGGTTATTTTGGGAGTTTAAATTAAGCTTGAAACGTTGTTTTAAACTCATAAGTTAGTATGATGAGATTTCCCCCTCGGTTGTGTTTTGGCGAATTTGGTTTTATGCACTTGTTTTTGAAGTACATGGTACCTACTGTTTAAGCATGTTTAAAGTATGTTTTTTTACTGTTTTTGATCATATAATGATGATGAATGCATTTGGTAAATGATCCATGTAAGCATGTAGAATATTTATTAAAGCATGGTTTTTTGCTTTGGAAATGGTTTTGAATTGATGCATATAAAAATAGTGAGGTACATGGTTAATAATGAATTATATTGGCAAGTGATGTGGTTTAAAATATTATCGGATATAGTTGGTCGGCCATAGGATTGATAGTGCGCTATAAATAAGTCGCCTCGGGTATTGAGGGGTTTATGTGTACCGAATACTCCACCACGAGTACCCTAATGGTTGAGGGGTTATATGGTACCAAAAATTCCCGTTAGTGGATTATACACCTAATCCGTGATTGGGGTTGTGAGGTACCCGGTTGTGAGTGTACCATGGTTGTAATTGTACTATAATTTCGGTTGAGGTTGTATGAAGTGTTGAGGGGACACTTGATGAATCTGTGTATCTGATTAACTATTTTGTGAAAGTGGAACATGGTTTATGATCACTTGAAAGCCAATAGAATTTTTAATGTATCATGTTGATGTATAATGTTGATTTATACATCGTTACTCTTTAAGCTTTGCATATGGATTGTTATGCATGAGAAGGCTTAAATTGAGGGTTAGAAAATGATATTTGTTGTTGATCCATGATACATGTTGCATATGGTTTAATATGTTGGCTTTTGAAAGTGTTAAGTGCATGGTTTTCAAGGCATGATATGTAATACCTCGAAACGTGGCCTAGAAGTATGTACAATTCGGGTTGTGATTTAATTGACTTAAAAATATTCCTAGCAGCACCAATGGAAGGAAGTTAAGGACCCAATTAGAACTTTGAATAAAGATGATAAGCCCATCAGGTGTCATGTTCATGACAAAACATGTGTTTTGTGAAGATGATGGAAGCGGCCAAGTGGATTAAAAGAATGAAAAGAAAATCTTTGGTTCTATCATCTCTTTTATGCTATCAAACCGAAAACAAAAGGAAAAATAAGGTAGAAAGAGGGGGAGAGAACTCGAAGCCATGGGGAGATCTAGCTTAAATTGTTGCTCTTGTTGGAAAGTACCTTGATATTAAGGTATACACATCTTGTTATTCTTTTATATACAAGCAAAGAAATGATGATTTGTTAGTAGATATGCATGTATGCTAGAATGAGAATGTTAGAAGGTTAAGAATTGAAGTGAATGGAATTTATGTAATTTGAGAAATTTGTAGTTAGGTATGTGTAATCCTTCAAGGAAAAATGAATAATGTTTTGGGGATTATTTAAATAAGGTTTAATAGCTTGTGAAATGGGCTTAAACATTTATTAAGGGAAACATTGTTTGAATTAAATTAAAGGATGGTTAAGGGTGTTGTATGTTCTAATGATATGATTAAATGATGACATGAAAACTGTTTGATTGTTTGATTATATAAGAGATTATCTTAGATCTGTTTCATGAAATGGAAAACTGATTGAGGCATTAAACATTTACTTATAAAGAAGAGGCTGTCCTTGCACTTGTATAAACTTTGGTGTATTGTTTTGATATGTATATTGTGCACATACAATGTGGGATGTATAAAATTGAGTAAAGTGCAGTCTTGATTTGTTAGTAAAGGGCAGTTTTGAGAAATGCAGAAATTCAGATTTTTGGACAGTAGAAATGCAGGTTAATGAGTGCAGAATTACAGTTTAATCATGTAGAAATGCAGAAACATAATTAAAATTAAGTACAACATGCAGTTTTAATGTAAACAGTGCAGAAATGTGATTAATATAAATGCAGAATTGAGTTTTATACGTGCAATTTCATAGTTAAAATTCAGTGCGGTTTTGGTAAACACAGTGTGCAGTTTTGAATTAATAAAGGGGCAGTTTAGAGTCTAAAACAGTGCAGTTAAGTAATTAAAAACTGTGCAGAATTTTATTAAGCAGGAAAACAGTTTTAAAGAATGCAGTTTTGATACTCAAGGAAATGCAGTTTTGTGTAGTAAAATGCAGTTTTGAATACTTATAATCAGGGCAGTTTGTAATAAAACAGTTTTAATCAAAATGATTGTATATTAAATGCAGTAAAACAATTTGTAAAGCAGTGTAGTCTAAGTGAATGTACAGTTTTATAATATTTGTATAAGTATACAGTTTAAGAATGCAGAATCTAGACTTAAAATAGATTGAACTACAGACTGCAGTCTTGATATAAGTGATAGAATGCAGTATGTTTTGAATAGAAACTGTTTTGCTAAATGTGTAAATTGTGGACTGTTTGGTACACATATTGGTGAAATCGTGTGATTGGGACTGTTTTTGGTATGTATATATGTATATGATCATATTTGCCCTGTTTCATGTACACATGATCATGTAGAGGGCTGTTTTGGATGTGTAAACATATATATGTATAAATAAATTGTTTGGTGTGTATATGAATACCTATTGGACTGTTTTGCATGGATATAAATGTTTCGGGCTGTTTGATTTATAAACATGTGTAAACAAGTGAAATGGACTATCCTGAACATATAGGGATAAATTAGAAACTGTTTTATAATTAAATAAACTGCTGGGACTGTTTTGCAAGCAATTAGAAACTGTTTTGGTCATTTTTAAAGGGGGAATGTTGTGATGAATTTAGTGGATTGTTTTGTATATGAATTTGTATATACATGAAATGGGAATTGTCTTTTCTTGAATATGAGCCTAATTGGACTGTTTTAGAAGTCAAAAGAGAACAAATTTGTGAAAAGAAGATGTGGATCGAATTGATAGAATTGTAAACTGGTTTGATGTGTTTAAATAGGTGTACTAATGTTAGGGATTGTTTTGCATTGAATATAAACCTCGTGGGTTGCCTTGAGTGTGTACATGTTTATACATGAAAATCTAAACTGATTTGAATATGTATATATGAATGAATTGGACTGTTTTGCCTATACGTGAAAGAATATTTGACTGTTTTGATATATGTATTTATGTATACGAAGAAAATGGTCTGTTTGTAAATAAAGGACTGCATTGTATGCTTAATTGAAGGATTCAATTACGATATAAATTGGATTGTTTTGTAATGGTTCGAATGATTTTAATTTAGGTGTGAAATTAGTTATAAGATTTAAGTGGGAAACTCTAATAATTGGTTATTTTTGTGAGGTATACACTCTGTTTCGGGACATTAAAAGAAGTGGGTTGAAGCTAAGATTAATTGTGGATCAAGTATCCCATAATGTTGGGATAACAAGTGAGTGTAGTCACATGAGTCTCGGGTAACACGGAGTTATCCTGATGTTTGATTTATTACTGTTAAGAATTAAATATTTGTGGATGAATTTCATTATTTATATGCATTGTGTAAAAGGCTCAAATAGAGCTAATTGTGGTTGAGCATACATTCATAGCATGACATTCATGTTTAGACTTGAATGATGTTGCATTTCTTATGTTTTAATGCCTTGCTATGCTTGAGTAATTGATTATGGAATGCCTTGATGTGGAGATGAATGAATAATTGATAATAAGCTTGGAATACTAACTAACCAAGGACAATGAGATTTTCAATGAAAGATTGAGTAGTTAACTCTAAAGAGTTAAGAAGTAAGAAAGCTTGAATATGTAAAAAGTTTTTGAAATAAGGAAAGAATCAAGGTTACTTGTAACCTAAGAAATATCTGTTAGCTTTAAAAGTAAAGATACTTGTACAACAAGCAACTTCCCGAATATCAAAACTAAGATAAAACATATAAGTTGCCTCTTTAAATGGAAGACCTTGGATCTATTGGTTGATGCCTGAAATGTTTGGACTACGGTCCCTTGTTATTAAGATCAAATGATCTTTTAGTACCTTTGGTACTCTTGTTTGAGCAATTACTTAGGGCATACCCTCTTGATATGTTCGATATTAGCCATTGCTATGTGCTCTAAGCGAAGTATCGCCTGGACTAATATTATTAATCACCAGCAGTGATCTAAGGCAAACTCGTAAAAGATACAAAAAAATGTTATATTAAGCAAGGAATGCAAGAATGTTATAATCAAGTATTTCATATGTTAACTCTTGGTGAGCCTGGAATTTGGTAGCTCAAGGTGAGCTTTATAATTAATGGTTAATGGTGATAATGAAATGACTCCTAATGGAGTACGGACGAATGGTTTAAGTCCAAGTATCGAATGATACCTTGAAGAGTAAATCCTTAAAGAAATGTTAATAAACAAGAAAGTTCATGTATAAACATCTTCTCGAATGACTTGATTCTTTTATAATTTTATTCATTAATAGTTACTGTATTGACATGGCTACCTCACTTAGGCTATGTAAGCCTAATGCACTCTATTTCATGCATTGCAGGATAAACAAGTGTGTTTGTCTCTATTATGGTTGATAATTACGAGTCTTATCTCGAAGTTCCTACAGAATTGGAAACTATCTTAGATAGTTACTCCTAGGATGGTGGCACTTTACTTGTCTATTGTATGAAATGTATCTAATGTATTGTATAATCTTCTTAATGTTTGATATTATAATATAGGAATTGTTGTAATTGAGCCATTTGAATGGATGTTTAGAGGTCAAATTATGTATGTATGGTATTTGATTTATATGTCTTAGCTAAACATGATGTTACCTCCGAATGGGTCCTTAGCTAATGAGATATGTGGTAAATGATGAAAATAGAAAGGCTCGATCTGTTAAAATGAGAATGTTAATGATCAAGTGTATGATTGACCAATAGGCTAAGATCAGACACGTATAGTGATGAGTTTGATAAACAAACGGTGTCCTTAAATGACTAAGGATCAATTGATTGTTTAATAAAATGAATCCTTAAACAATGCTATAGTCTAATGTATGTGGTATAAGTAATGAGTTAAGGAAACATTATGTTAATCTATAGTTGGATAAAAAGAAATTTTGAAATTTTCTGGCTCGTGTTTTTGGTTTTGCTTGCTGTGATATCTTAAACTCTGGTTTCCTTCTGGGCCGGATTTAGGACATTACATGATATTTTATAAGATGATTGAAATGGCGATTTCAATATGGTTTTGGAACATGGTTTTAAAGTGCATTGATGGTATGTTGTTTGAATACTCCTCACTAAGCTTAGTGTGCTTACGCTCTCTTTGTCCATCAATGCAGAGAATTAGAGGTTTGGAGGGAGCAAACAAGCGAAGAGAATCCAAGAACTTCGGCTATTCGAGAGTATGGTTTCAAACTAGACTAGTAGTAATAAAGGCAATGGGGTTTCATTGTTGTTCTGGGAGGGTTTTTGCTAAACTCCTTGCATGAGAAAGTTTGTTATGCTGTCTTGGAGTTGTAATTAGCCTCATACATTTGGTTGTTGCTTCGAATTTATGCTTCATATGGTGGTTGGTTGTTTTCTAGGAAGCATGCCTCTAAATTTCTGTTTGAAGTATGATGTCATGATTTGATCATGTCTCTGTGATGTTTTAACATGGTTTTATCTTTAGAATTGTTATGTATATGTTTGGGGTTTGATAAAGCATGTTTGGAACTTTAATTGTATGAAAAAATAGCAAAATTTGACATTTCAGGTCCATGTATATCGGTACAGGTAGAGGTGTATCGATACGGGTATATGAATTTTTGGCTTGAGTATCGGTACGAGTAGAGTTTTTTCGGTACGGTATTGAGCTACTAGAATTGTAGGGAAATGATTTGTAACCCGCATATCTTTACACTTCGAGACCGTATTTGCATACCTGATCATTATGTCTGTTGATATGGATATTAAAGGTTTTAGATTCTTTCGTTTTGTTCCCTAATTGTTATGCATGCAATTAAATGAATTCGGATGATCTTTTTAAGCTAAAATTTGACATGCGAGCATAGAACTTGACTAATTAAGGATTGGTAACTTCAAAATGGATTAAGTCCCTATAATTTTCCAGAATTGCAATTTCGTTCCAAAATTGCAATTGGATGCTGATTCGACACCCGATTAAGTTGAAATTTCACCCGCTACCAGTATGCATACCATAGGTTATAATGTTGCATCTAGATAAGATAAAAGAAAAAATGGGCGTGTTTTGAGTTAAATCTTTTTGGGTTGTTTTTGCAATCCCAATATAGCTCGCTCGGTTCGATCTCGCATCTAGACCGGGTTAAGGGGGTTACATTTGGTGGTATCAAAGCCAGGTTAGCGATAAGTGGGATGATATTATGATTGTTGGAATGTTGTTATTGGATGATTACTGCTATTTTCTATGCACGGTGATTGTCTAGAAGCATGTTGATTGTGTATATATCTGTTGGATGACATATGTTATGTTGGGGGATATTTGTGGGACATATTGCCTTATTACTACATTCTAAAATGTTTTATTTGGAAAGGAAGTCTTGGATCGTTGCTTGAAGCTGGCTTGACTATTTTTTCTTTGGTGTACTTGCCATGCCTTAGATATTATTATTTTTTTACGACCGAATAAAGAGTTAAGGTTTAACGTGAATGTTGTTTCTGTTGGGCAATGGAACGAGGAGAATATTATATCTCGTGGGGGTTTGCCATCCCGGAACGAGTACCACATGTGCAGCTGGGCCAGTGTTGGGTGCTGTGATGCTTTTGATATAGGCGATGATCGGAGCTTTTCAAGCTACCATTGCTAGAGTGCAAGTGCCTGCACCAACTATTGTGCAAACGGGTTTCCGTTGGAATGGTTGCATAGTTTGGGAGGCGTTAAGTTCAATGGGTTAGTACCCGGGGCATCCAAGGGAATGATAGTCTGTACGGGTCAGATTTTGGTACAAATGGGGTGCAACAATGCTCGTAACCTGGGATGTGTTGTATCCCTGTTGCAAGAAGACACTTACAATTGGTGGAAAACTGTGACTGTGGGCATGGAACCCGGTGATGTAACCTGGGAGTTCTTTCGAACTTTTTTAGTGAGAAGTATCTAGAGTTAGATACTTGGATGAGAAGAAACGAGAGTTCATGGCTTTGGTTCAATGTAGTATGTCCTTGGCAGAATATGAGGTACAAGATGTTAAGACATAAATGTTGGCTACTGGCTACACCGATTTTGACGTGTTGGTTACACATGCGAAGGACATAGAGTAGAACTTGGGTTTAACATCTCTTGTGGTAGGTTTTGGCTCGGGTAAAAGAGTTGCAGACTCTAGTTTCGGTGGTGGTTAGTTTAAGAAGCATCGTGATAAAAGGTATCGCCTGAGTTGAGGTGAGGTGGAGATAATGTTGGCCAAGGATCATAAGGTCAAGGTACCCAGGCCAGAGCAGTGCATAATACATGTTGGATTTGTGGATTGCGTGATCACATGAGATGAGATTATCCACATTTGGCTCGTGAGGGATAGGCTCATGCGTCTATTGTTGCTAATTCATGTTAGATTTGAGGATTGAGCAATCAGTTGAGATGGTTGTTACGAGAAGGTTGTTTAGGAGATGTCTTTTGACTGATCAAGGTCATATGGTTGCGGTTGATTTGGAGGACTTTCCGTTTCACGGTTTTATTGTAATCTCAGGTATGGATTGGTTGTCTGAGCATATAGCGGTGGTTGATTTTGAAACCAAGCGAGTTTCTTTAAAACTTGCTGATGATTACGAGGTGGTAATCGTGGGCGAGAATGCTAAGTTCTTTCCAATGTTGTTTCGGCTCTAGAAGCGAGTCGTATGATGGATTTGGGATGTCAGGCATTCCAAACCTATGTTATGAATCCGGGATCAAAGAAGGTGCGTGTTCAAGACATTCGTATCGTATGTGAGTTTTTGGGTGTTTTTCGGAGGATTTGCATGGTTTGCCGCTGAATAGGGAGATTGAGTTTGGCATTGAGTTGTATGCGAATACAGCTCCAGTGTCTATTGCTCCCTATCGCGTGGAACCAAAAGTGTTGAAAGATTTAAAGACACAACTTTAAGAGTTGCTTGATCGAGGGTTTATTAGGCCTATTGTCTCGTCGTGGGGTGCACCAGTGTTGTTTGTGAAAAAGAATGATGGCACGATGCGAATGTGCATTGACTATCGGCAACTGAACAAGTTGACAGTTAAGAATAATTATCATTTACCACAGCTTGATGTTTTGTTCGATCAGTTTGGAGGTGCTTCGGTGTTTTCTAAGATTGATTTAAGGTTTGGGTATTATCAGTTGAAGGTAAAGGATGTGGGTATTCATAAGTCTGTCTTTCGTTTGAGGTACGGGCATTATGAGTTTTTGGTGATGTCGTTTGGTTCAATTAATGCACCAGTTGCGTTTATGGATACGGTGAATTAGGTATTCCATGAGTGGTTGGATCAATTTGTTGTTGTATTTATGGATGATATTCTTGTGTACGAAGGTACCGAGAAGGATCTTGATCGATAAGTATGAATGGTTTAGTAGGTTTTTGTGGATGAGCGAATGTTTGTTCCTTATTTGGGTAAGTGCAAGTTTTGGCATGTTAGAAGGAATTCTAGTTCTGAGAACATTATTAGTAACTATGAACAGTTAAACATGTGCAAAAACCCTTATATGTATAAACATGCACAGTACATGCATCCGTGTATCCGATTAACTATTTTGTGAAAGTGGAACTTGGTTTATGATCACTTGAAAGCCAATATAATTATTAATGTATCATGTTGATGGATGTTGATGTATAATATTGGTTTATACGTGTTTACTCTTTAAGCTTTTCATATGGATTGTTATGCATGGGAAGGCTTAAATTGAGGGTTAAAAAATGGGATTTGATGTTGATCTATGATACATGTTGCATATGGTTTAATATGTTGACTTTTGAAAGTGTTAAGTGCATGGTTTTCAAGGCATGATATTTTATAAGATGATTGAAATGGCGATTTCAAAATGGTTTAGGAAAATGGTTTTAAAGTGCATTGATGGTGTGTTGTTTGAGTACTCCTCACTAAGCATATTGTGCTTACTCTCTCTTTGTCCATCAATGTAGAGAATTAAAGGTTTGGAGGCAGCAAGCAAGCGAAGGGAATCCAAGGACTTCGGCTATTCGAGAGTATGATTTCAAACTAGACTAGTAGTAATAAAGGATGTAACGCCCCGACTTTGGGCCTAGGAGTTAACCGGGTTTAGGCTAGACGGTTCGGTCAAACCGGTTTCAGTAATTTAGGCTAGTTTTGAGATTTAATTGATTTGAAGGGATTTTGGAGGAAATAAAATATGGAAAATGTTTTAAATCATTATTTAATATATAATTGATTTTTGTGGGATCAATTTTAGAAAATAATTTTTGGAGGTTTGACATTTTTGGACAAGTGAGCAAAATGTAAAGTTTAAAAAGTGTTTTTAGTGACTAATTTGTAAAAGTTCAAAACTTTGAATCTTTAAGGAGCTTTTGACTAAGAGTCTAATTCTGACTTTTTTCCTCTTAATTGACTGATTTTAAAGTGGTTTTAATTGGTAAAAAGGATTGAGAGAATTAGTTGCTCATTATTTTCTTAAAACACATTTCACGTAACTAACTTTTCTCTCAACCATTTTCTCTCAAATTCTCTCCAGCCAAACATCCATTTCTCTTCAAAGATTTCAGGTAAACATTTGATTTAATCCATCTTTTTAGTCTTAAATGGTTTCTTAATGTCTTCCTAGCAAAACCTTATTGTTTTATCTTTGTTGTCACAAATAAATCTATACAATTGAAGGGAAAAGTCATCATTAGAGGTAAGGTTTCGTTATTCTCCTCTAATGATGGGTTCTTCATTGAAATTCCCAAGTTATTGATCTTTTATGAATGTTTTCTAATGGGTTTTGATGATACAATTATAGAAACTTGGTTTAATTGAGGTTTAATGGGTGAAATTGTTTATGATTTGTTTTGATTTGTTAATGATGGGTTTATGATTGAGGTTTATCATAATTTGATGTGTGATATTATGGATTAATGGATTTTAATGTGGTAATCCTGGAACTAGGTAAATTGTTTGATTCCTAGGTTGAGATCTTGGAGTTTTTAGCTTGTTTAAGTGGTTAGTTGATGGCTGATGATATCTTGGAGTTGAGGAGATGCTTTTAGATGTATCTTGATGATATTTTGTTGTTGATTTCGTTGGGAAATGGTTGGAGATCAGATAGAGTGTTTTCGTCGATGTTTGGGTAGTTTTCAGATAGCGAAAGGTTGTTCGATGAGTAGGGAAAGTGTGGTGTAGTGTTGCTGGGGATTTTAATGCAGGGATGTGCATTTAATCCTATGTTTTTTCTTGTTTAGAAGCTGGGGAGTTGGATCCAATAGCTTTGGAAGATTGTTCGGTTGATCCGGAGGCTTGAATCACTTTCGCAAAGCAAGCGAGGCATGTCGGTGAGTGGAAATGAGTTTTAGATCTTTAAAAAGGTTTGAAAGTGACTTTTGGGGGTTTAAATTAAGCTTTAATCACTGGTTTAAACTCGAAAGTAAGTATGATTGAATTCGCTCTCGATTATCGGCTTTTCCCGTTGTTTTGATAAATCATGCTCTTGTTTGAAGATAGAATTTGTTACCTACCGTTATGCATGTTTTTATGAATTGAGAAATGATTTATGTGATCCCATGAGATAGATATATGGTTTTGAAAGAGTTTATAACTTGTTAAGAAATGTTATGCAATGATATTTCTTTTGAAATGGGATGAGAAATGGTTTATGTTTATGCATTAAAAACAGTAAGGAAACATGGTTTATAAAGTGCATATTGGCAAGTGATGATGCTTATTATAGTCGGATATAATTGGCCGACCAATAGGATGAGAGTGCACTATAATAGATACAAAATTCGTACGTGAGTCAAATTCTTTGGTAACACAGGTTGTAATGTGTGGAGTGATGGGGATAGTGTCATTACCACGGGCAATAGGGATAGTGCCATCCCAGCCGAAGTGTGCAATATGGTAGGTTGTATCACTATGAGACTTGATGGGTTGTAGCCATCAAGGTGTCCGCACATCTGAACATTTAAAGGATTGGGGTCGTAGCCATCCGGGGATAGGGTTGTAGCCATCCAGGTCACTTGAGAGCCAATATATGATGTATCATTGTTTTAAATGGTTTTGTATAACGATTTTTATACATTAGATCCTAATTTGAGAAATGCTTTATAATATTTAAGTGTAACACCCCCTACCCGGGCTAGTAGTAACATGGTTTGGGAGCGTTACTTAACAAGCAAGCAAGGACATACTTAGACATCAAAATCATCAAAGGCATTCGAATGACATCAAGAACAAGCAAGCATTCCTACTTAGCTAACAATTAAGCTCATACTTAATCTCATATTATCAAAGACAATCGAACTAGGCAAGCAAGAACAATACAAACAATGAACAAGGCAAGCAAGACAACTTACTTATCGTACAAGCAACCTCATATGTGACTTCAATTTCATCTTATACCATTCGAATAGGTTACTAACTTCATTCATTTTATGCTTACATTACAAGTTATTGCTTACATAATTCATATTACAACATTCATTCCTTGTTACCCATCATATTCAAATTACCTAAGGTTCAAACATGCTTTCTTCATTTCATTGTTCATTGATGTAAACATGTATCATCTTATACCTAAATTACTAACACAGTTCCTTGATCATTCAAATTACATTAAGCTAGTTCCATTCTAGTTATATTACATATTCAAACATTCGGCCATTACACAAACATACTACAAAGCATGAAGCTAGTTCATTCATGTCTTATTCTAGTCTTAAGCATTCGGCAAACATCCTATACATGCATACCTAACATATACATCAAGGCATATTTACATACAAGCAACCCTTTAGGTCCAAGTCATTCGAATAGGAAGCATTCAACATGATTCATCTCAATCTACATTCATTTCAAGCATACACATGAACATGACATGGCTTTCTAATTGTTTCATAGCAAACTAGGTCATCATATGATCATTCCATTTCATCAACAAATGCGCAACAACATTCTTTACATTACAAGTATTTTAAGATCATTATATACATTCCATTGGTTCATAACATAGTAGGCCCATCAAGACATTATATACAAGCTTCAAAATGCATGATCAAGCTATCTATATACATCTAGTGCCACCATTCTAGGAGATATACAAAACAAGTATGGAATCATACTTTAACTAAGCTTGTGTGAGTAGCTTCTTGCTCAAGGTAACATGCTTCAAGATCAAGCAACCTCGTATCCTTTATCCTGTAGGTTGGGAAGAATGAAACAAGAGTGATAAGTACAAGATTGTACTTAGTAAGGTAGTATCTAGTCTATACATTTGTTATATCAAGTTTCATGTCTTTTAATCAAGTGTAGACCAAGCTAAGGCTTTCAAGCATCAAGAGTGATCTTAGATAGGCTTTCAAGCATTAGGGGGAATCTTAACTAGTCTTTCAAGCATCAAGATTATCCTATCTAAGGATAGCAAGCATTCGGCCAACAAGTATAAGCAACAAGAAGTCATACTTCAAGAATCAAGTACACATGCTTGAAAAACAAGAAATCAAGGAATCATGCTTTCAAGTCAAGTAACATACATTTCATGGCATTCAAGAAAAGTATCATATAATGTAGGATTGTTATTTCAATTGTTATTCATTAAACAACCCCTTGGTACTTAGTTTGTATAGGTAATCGAGTCTCCAACCAACTGTCGCCACAATATGCACCGTAGTGCTGGTTAACCCTCCTACTGTCGCCAAAGACCAAATACATACCCTCCGTCTGTCGCCAAATAGGGGCCTTAGCCCTAGACCATAGTCCACCCGTATACAATGAGCTCTAGACTCTAAGGCATGCCCTTCTACCTAGTCCAACTAGCTACCAAGGTTGTTCGATTTACCATTTATTCATGTGTTTCAAGATCAAGATCAAGATCATGTCAATCAAGTTCATTTCAATATTAGGCCCTTAGGCCATTGAGCCATAGCTCACATGTCAAGTAGTTTCATGTTTCATTTCATCAAGATGAGATGTTATCATATCTCGAACAAGTCTTTAGCATTTGATCTTATTGCATCATAACACATACAAGCATCCATGATATCACTTAATCACGCATAAGCATTCGAGATAGACATGCATTCAAGGCTAGGATCAAGTTTCATGTATTTCCTTAGTCATCCTTCCCTTATTAGGTCAAGTTCATGATCAGATTCATTATCATGTCAAGAATGTAACAAAATATATTGGTTAGGACCTAGTCCTAACCCTAGAGGTAACTACACTCACAATACTCTAAGCTAGCTAGTCTTGGATCCACACTCCTTTGTTCTTGGCTTTAGATTGTTCCAATATTTCCTCTTCCACCAAGTTCAATCCTGGTTGTAACACATTACAAGCATAAGCATGTCAAAACATGATCACAAGGTCATTCAATTCAAGACAAGATTACAAGCATATAACATACACATACATTTTCCTTTTTACTTAACTACACTTTTCTACATTCTAGTTCATGTAAAACAAGACATATTTCAAGGCTTAAAACTGTTTACAAGACAGTTTGCAAAATGCCACAAAACAACGTGCATTTGCCTATGCAACTGCTGCCAAGCAGCTTGCACTCTAGTCACTAAATCAAACATATCTTTCATTCCGTATGTCGGAATTTCAATTGGTTTACACCGTTGGAAAGATAACAAAATTTTATTTATGACCATATAAGGATTTAATTTTAGTTATTTACCAATTAATACAGTTTTTAACTTAAAGACAGGGCATCTTGCTATACTGGGCAGTTTGCACTGTTGCTAGTATTTCTTCTCTACATTTCAGTATACAACCCAGAGTTAGCTCTGTTTTCTCCTATTGAATTTAGACATACTAAGGTGTTGTCCATAAAAATTTCAGCCTCAAATTCATTATACAAAAGTTTTAGTGATTTTTCAAAGTTACTGCCCAGAACAGAGCATTCTGGGCAGATTACACTAGGTTGGATTTCTAGCTTCTTAACTCATTTTAGCAAGGTCCTAACATGGAAATTCCATTCATGATCATGTTCATACATGTCTAGGTCATCATAATTTACCTAGAAATGTTCTTAAAACAAGGCATAATCATGTCTAATCTAGTTTGATCTATTTGATCACATTTGCACATTCATTTCATCAACTATGCAGTCCATTACCTAATTTAACTAGTTCAATTAGGTGTAGTCACATTTCCAGCAACACATGTATTCAATTCAATCTTCTTTTTACCTAACAACATGATCAAAACAGGGTTCTAAGTTCATTTAACATGTTTACACAATTTCTCAATCAAAACAGTCCCCAATCAAGACTGTTTCCTATCATGTTCATAATTCCCTGATTTCTAGCAACTACACATGTATCCTATATCAAATTGGTTACTAGGAATTGCAATTTCAAGTTCAATTTGAATCTAACATGCTCCCAACACACATAGAAATCATCCAATTCATCAAGACAACAAGAACATCATTCAAACAATCTATAGCAAGTTAGGTTCAAGCATTATACCTTCTCCAAGCTTAATTTGATCAATGGATGAATTATGAAGCTTGGATTGAAGGTGTTTGCATGCAAAATTCTATCCCCTTTCTCTCACAAGTTTCGGCCAAGATAGATGAAAATGGGGAAAAAGATGACACTATTTCTTTGTTCATTATTCCTCCCAACATGAGTCATCATCCAAATTGGCATATGTTCTCCTTGGAAGAGGACATGTGTCAAGGCCTCCATTTAATTTCTATTTTACATGCAATATATAAGATTTTGCATGTTAACATTTCCATCCTTTCATTTATGCCTCATAGTTTTCATTTCAATTCAATTTGGTTCAATTTCACTTAATTGATTTATAAGGATGGCCAATGTTCATTCTTCTTTTAAATTGACCAACTTGTGGATTCAATTAGCCTATTGTTTAAATAGTGGTAGTATTTCTAGGCCATTTTTAGGGTGTTACATTAAGCATGAGAAGTGGCATAGAGTTTTGCATTGGATTAAATGCATGTGCTAAATGATACATGTGTTTTGAAAGGTAAATGATTTCGTTTGATGAGTTTTAAAGCATGAGATTATATTTGAGCATGATGTGAAACGGTTTGTTGAGAAAAATGATTTCAAAAGCATTGTTAATTGTTTTCCGTTGAGCATCCCTCACTAAGCTTATTGCTTATACTCTCTTCTTAACAATGCAGATAAATAGCTCGTTGGGTAACAAGGAGGCAAGAGTAGAAGTCCAAGAGGTTCACATAGCTCAAGTATGGTTTTGAACTAATCGATAGTAATAAATTTGGCAATAGAGGGTACCTATATGGTTTGGGAGAGTATGTTGTGAACTGCTATTTTGTGGCAAGTTTGTAATGCTTTATTGGTTTTGTAATTGGCCTTTAATGTTTGATTTGAGCTTTGGTATGGTTTTTAGTGTTTGTCTTGGCTTGGAAATAGGGTGCATACCTATATATTTTCCCTTTTAGTATGTGATCATGTTTTGATGTTGTTTTTGATGCTTTTGGCTGAGGTTTGATCTTTGAATATGTTGTGGTTGCCTTGGAAGCATGTTATAATGGTTTGAAAGCCCCTAAGGTGTGTTTAAACAGCAAAATGAAACATTACAAGCCCAGGCGTATTGGTACGGGGGGTCAGGTATACCGATACAGTGTTAGGTAAGTTGGTTATTTGGAATCTTCTGATATTCTGTTTTCTTACTTTTAGTCCCTGAAAGTTGTGATTGCATTTGAGCATGTTTGGAAGATCAAATTGAGTTGAAAATTGACACTTGAGTATGAAACCTGACTAATCAAATATTGGCAACTTTAATTTCACAATAAGTTCCTGTAAATTTTCAATTTTACAAAATGGTCCCCACATGATAACTGGAGCAATTGGATGCTGAATCGACGCCCGATTAAGTTGTAAATTCACCCGCTGCTAGCTTATACGCATAGGATAATAATGTTGCATCTAGAAAAGATAAAAAATGATCATTTATTGAAGGGAAACTTTCAGGTTTTTCTTTAATATTTCCCTTGTAACTTGTTTGGTCTGGTCTTCGGACTAGGCCAGGTTGAGGAGGTTACAAAGGAAATGGGGTTTCATTATTGTTTTGGGAGGGTTTTTGCTAAAATCCTTGCTTGAGCAAGTTTGCTATGCTGTCTTGGAGTTGTAATTGGCCTCATACGTTTGGTTGTTGCTTCGAATTCATACTTCATATGGTGGTTGGTTGTTTTCTATGAAGCATGCCTCTAGATTTTCGTTTGAAGTATGATATCATGATTTGATCATGTCTAACATGGTTTGATTTTTAGAATTGTTGTGCATATGTTTGGGGTTTAATAAAGCATGTTTGGAACCTTGATTGTACGAAAAACCAGTAAAATTGGATATTTCAGGTCCTAGCGTATCGATACAGGTAGAGGTGTATCGATACGTCTATGTGTATTTTTGGCTTGAGTATCGATAGTAACAAATCTAACATTATTTTATGACGAGATCCATCGTTGAATCTAACACCTTATTCACGGATCTAACACCTTAAAAGAAATTAAAGTTCAAAAAATTTGAGCAAAAAAAGTTAATACACGACCGTTTTAATAGACATAATGCTAAAAAATTGCCCCTAACATTTGATTAGATAATTATTTTGACTCGCATTCTTTTTCTGAAGTACTTTAACACTCAAAGTTTCATTTTAATCCAAAATAACCCTTCCATGAATGAAAATTGTTAATCAACTAATGATAAATGACTTGAAATGACGTGACAAACTTAATGACAATGTCATAGACAAAGATGTCGACTTGACAGAATAACACATCAGTCAAAAAATGATTTTATAAAATTATATAAAATATAAAATTATTTTTTTCTACAGATGTGTCATTTTTTCAAGTCATTTCAAGTTGTTTATCGTTAGTTGACTAACAATTTCCCATTTTATCCCAAAATAAAACATTAAGAGTTAAAGTGCTTAAGAAAAATAGAGGCTAAAGTGACTAACCAGTCAAACGTTAGGAGAATTTTCTTTGACATTGTGTCATTTTAATAATACAAATCAAGTACTCCATAATTTATTAAAAAGATAAGACCCGTTGACACGAAAAAATTATTTGAGACTTCATAAAAAAATCTCATTAAACTTAGGGAATCATATAAATTAAATTAAGATCACTTGTAATCAATTTATCATCTTAAAATTTGACTTTGTGTTATAAATATTTATCTATGTAGATGTATATCATTATAAGAACTTTATCCAAAAGTTTGATTTACTTTATCCTTAGGAATTTTATCCTTATTAATTATAGTCTCATATATTATGTATTTCTTATGTCTATAAATTTATGATTTGAAAAAGACATTGTACACAATTCAATATTGAGAATAAATATAAATCTCTCTTTGTTCTTATTCTTGTTCTTCTTCACTTTATCTATAAACCTTTGAAATTTTTAAACTTCGTCAGGGGCGGATGCATATGGCTCCCATAGGGAGCATATGCATCATCATTTTTGGGAGGAAATTTAAAAATATAGTGTAATTTATAATGAAAATTTTATTTTGCATACTCATTTATAAAAATGTGTATTAAAATTTTAGACCCCATTTTTTAGATCATAGATCCGCCACTGAACTTCGTTATATCAAAATCAAATTAAACTAAGTCCAACAATTTTCACCTTTTATTAAATGATTGGCTCAATAGTCAAAAAGGTGACCAACCTATACCCTTTTCCGGTTTGGTGACTAACGTTTTTTTTGTCTACTTTGGTGCCTAACATTTCATTCCGTAACTCAGATTGGGATTTTCCGTCACACATGGCATATTCTAGTATTTTCTTTAATTTTTATTTTTTTTAAAATCAGAAAATCTTTAATTTTATAAAAAAACTAAAATCTTTAATTTCTCTAAAACTCCCAAATTCAAACCCTAGATCCCTAAATTCCTCTCATCCCACCACCGATTCAACCACCACCAGCCACCCTTGCCTTCGTCGGCCCCCACGACCGAAAGCCCCATGATTCCTTCGTCGAAAACCGGCGAATGAATCGCCGATTACTCCGTCGACGAACATCCAAAAATGAAGAAAAAAGAGATCGATTGGGCTTCAAATCAACGGCTAGAGGGTGAGGGATGTTGAACAGTGAGGTATTTGACGCTTAGGTGGTGAACGGTGAATCGCCGACATGTGGGGGATGCCGGACGGTGAGGGAGATGTGATTTGAGTGTTTGTTTGAAAGAAATTAAACCTTTGGGTTTTTTAAGAAGTATATAATTTTGAAGTAATTTAGAAATTAAATAAACATATAAAATAGGCCACGTGTCACGTTATAATTGGTTAACGGAAAATTTTTAATGGCCGTTGACGGAAAAACTCAATCTAAGTTACGGAATGAAACGTTAGGCAGCAAAGTAGACAAAACAACGTTAGACACCAAACTAGAAAAAAAGAATATAAATTAGTCACCTTTTTTACTATTAAGCCAAAATGATTTTCTTGCTTAGAATCACGTCTTTTATTTTAAGGTTTTGTAACAAACAGTAGCCGCCATTTTTTGAATAGATAGAAAATACTTTAAAATTACGAGAAGAATCAACAATAAAGAATAAATTAATTGGGATATCTCCTTAAAAACATCATAATGCAAAAAGCAAAAAACTAGCCCTTAAAATAAGGTAAACTATCTATTTAACATTTCACTTATTCTCGTGTTTTTTATTTTATTTTATTTTAATATATCATTATTAAAAAATTAACGAAAATATTTTTAACTTTAATTGTTATATTTTTCTTATACCTCATCGTTAAAAGAATATACTACATTTTGTTATAACGACAATGTCGATATGTATCACTATCATATTGATCGAGAAAATTAAAGAAAAAATGAAGAATTTTGAAGTTGCTATGATTTGATAAATGGGAAAAAGATACAACACCTTGCCACTGAGCTAATATGAAAATCAACTTAATTTCACCAAAAACATATATTTAACTTTAACTGCTCCATCTCCTCAAAATTAAACTAAAATATCCAAGTACATATTAACATGGCCCCTATAACAAAACGTCTTGAGCTCAGCCACTATATTAGGCTAGAAATTTATTTCTATCGAAGTTGATATTTAAGTTAAACCAAGCCACACAAAAAATTAATTATATGACTATTTATTTATTTTTATAAAATTAATATTAAATTGTTTTTATAAAATAAATTTATAATGATTATTTAGGATAAAATATAAATTTTAAACTATTTAAAAACAAGTATTTAGATTTACTGCTTTAACTTTTATATTGTCTTAAGAAATTCACAATATCTTAACTATCTGCTTGATCTAAATCGAAAGCAAACCTATCTTAATTAATTCTATAAAAATTTATATTTACTAAATATATGCCAACAAATTTTTAAATAACATTTAATTGGTTATTATATATTTTCTGAATAGTTATTGTTTTGAAATTATATTTTTAAATTTTAAAAATATAAATCTAAATATTTTTAAAATAATTAAAATTTTATATTTTATTCTAAATAAACATTATTCTAAATAAACAAATTTTATATTTTTAAAATAATTTATCTTTTAGAAAAATTTAATAATAATTTTATAAAAAAATAATAGTTGTTAATTAGTTTTTATGATGACTTGGTTTAACTTAAATAGCAGCTTTGATAGAAATTTAACCAAATTTAGCCTAATTTAATGGTTGAGCACAAGACCCTTTGATTGAGTGGTCATAGGTTCAATCTAGAAGCATTTTGGTTTAATTCTGGGGGTGATGATACAGTCTTAAGTTTTTTGTGCGTGAACATCTGCAGGAAAATATCATAACTAATAAAGGGAGAACAACAAACCTACCGGGTAAAGTATTCGAGAACAACGAGTCCAAAAGGCTCGTAAAAAAGATGGGCCAAACAAAAAGTCCAGAACAAACAAACCCTAACAAACAGAAAAGACAAAGCCTAAAAAGACAAGCAACAAGAAAAAAAGTGGCCACAAGCCTTTTAGATGTCCTATGTAGTTTTGGGAGTTTGGAGTACCGGGAGAGCTCCTAAATCGGAGAAGACTTTAAAAACCCAATGAAAAACAGCCTACACCATCGGAAGGTTAACAACAAAACAAACAAGGAAATCTAAAAAACAAGACGGTAGAGCTCGTTGAGAGAGGTGAAATCATCCTTGAGCTTCAGACGTCACATTCCCCTTCATATAAGGACCAACAGAGTTGTCGAAAGAAAAAATGAGGAGAGAGATGAATAGAAGAGCCTGAATCACAGACAATATGGGGCATTTTGAAAAGAAGAAGCGAAGACGGGAGTGTCGAGGCAAGAGCCTTCGTCCACCAACACCACAAACACCACCAAGCACCGAACTTGTCAAAAGATAACCAAAAACAAAAGAAAAAAATTGACTAGAAAAGACAAATAACGAAAAAGAAAAATTAAACCTTTCTTTCATCTTTAGACCACCATTGATGACGGGAGAAGTGCGGCAACCCACTGTAATACCCTAATTTTGTCTGGGTATATATATATATAATATAAAATCTAAAAATATGATAAATAGTCTATTCTAATGTCCATTTTACAACTTTAAATATCTCTTTTACAAGCCCATTTGCATGATAAAAATCTTAAGGCCCAAGTTCTTATTTCTTTTACAATTTGCCAACTCATTCTCTTTCCAAATTGGATAAAACCAGCCCAAGAAACATTTTTCTTTTTCTTTTTCTCAACCTAAAGAGTCCACGTGGCAACACCCTATTGGTTCCCTTAAGTTCACATGGATTCTGACAGTTGGTGATGTCAGCCTCTAACCACCTATAAATAGTATGAGTGAGAAAAAGTTAGATTCAATCATTAATCACCATCATAATTACTTACCATTAACTAAATAAAATAATAAATAAAGTAATAAAAGAGAAGAGAGGATATTACTTCGGTAGTCGAACCACCACCGAAATTCGAGGCGTCGTCGGAGACTCGAACTGGTGCTAGAGGAGATCAACGGACGCTGGGGATTCGGACGGACGCCGAAGAACGTCGGGGAGTTTTACTGGGGAAGCTGAGCAGTCTGGAGTTCAACCGCCATCGGAGATGCGAGAGCCACCGAGGAAGTTGTTTAGACACCGGAATGGACGATCAAAAAAGCGGATTAAACACCGAAATGTCGCTGAAACTGCCGAATCACAATTAAAAAGGTAAAATTCCTTCTACATCTTTGTTTCCTGCAAAAATAAGAAAAATGTTAATGCTCTATGCAAAAGCAAAAATAAAACTCAAAACGAAAAAGTTTTATGGTGGTCGGAGTTGTTTAAGGGCTATCGGAGTTGAAAAGGGTTTGGGACCGGGTAGGTTTAGGTTTAGGTTTAGGTTTAGGTTTGTGGAAGAATGATGGTTCCTATGAAATGAGGATAAATTTAAGGTTAGACAGAGAAAAAAAGGAAATTTTGGGTTCTTTTTAGTATTTCGACCGGCGACCGAAAATTGCCTCACGGTGGCCGATCGGGAGATGACAGTGGCTGGAGTTAAGAAGACGATGATCGAATTTACAGACGATGGTCGGCGAACATTGTAACTTGGTCGAAGGTCGGCAGAAACAAATCAGGGGGTGGGGCACACGGTGGGGCTTGGTCGGAGTTGTTGAAGTTTATTCAGCTTTGGATGAACTTGGATGAAGTTCATCCCAAAACCTATGATTTCGATCCAAAATGTGAGGGTTTTGTGGGTATTAAGATGATTGTGGGGAGAATGTTTTAGAGAGATATAGAGCTAGAGAGAGGGTGAAAACAAAAAAATGAGAAAAAAAAAGAAAAATGGGGGTTTCAAGGAGCCACTAAATAGGCACGGGGTTCGGGGCTGTAAGCCCGCGAACCCTCGGCCAAGCCCGTGCCCTTCTTTTTCTCTTCTTATGCTTTGGGCCACATGTTTTCAATCTTCTCAAGCTAGTCTCTAATTGTTTGTAATTTGGCACCCATGCTTCAATAATAATTCAATTTGGTCTCTTTTTCAGTCTTAATTCAATTGTTCTATATTGCTTAATTATATGTATGCTTGCATATTTTAAAATAGGCATATAGTATAATTGTTTAGGTGATTAATTCACTTATTTAAATAATTAGAGTCTTTAAATTTAGGTTCTTTAATTAGTTTAAATAATTCAAATAAGTAAGATGATTTTAGAAAATAAATGATTATTAAATGGAAGCTTTAAAGTCCTAAGTTGGTTAGTGTCTCATTGTAATGAGATATTAATCAAATGGGCCTTTTTAGTAGAATATTTAATATTTCATTTGAACTTAAAACATGTAATCCCACGTAGTTAATTAAGTTAAGATTGAATTAGAATTAGGTTTAAATAGTTAGAGTCATTAAATAATTAGGAATCTTGTTGATTTTGAGCCTAATATGGATAGTACACGGGTGTTATTACATAAACCCCTAAATTCGATAATATTCCTAGATTCTCATGGCTTATTGGCAAGCCGCTTTAGAGAAAACAATCCAAGTTAAATACATTTTATAGTGGAATTGATATAACTTTCATATCTGGCTTATTGGCAAGCCGCTAGACCTTTTTTCTAGCGTCTTGAGATCCAAGTCCAATTCTCATGGCCTTAATCAAGGATGAAACCAAATTAATGGCACAAGAGGGTTCTGATGCCTTATTAATTTTGATATTTTAACTAATGTGTTATATTTCAATATACAAGTTGCGTAAAAAAATTACACCTCTTTATATTTAAGTTATAAAATTAAAACTTAAATCTCTAACCCTGAACTCTAAATTATAGTCATAAACCTTAAATTCTACGCCCTATTGAAAGACTTGTATAAACTAAAATTTACATAAGTTTGTGTATCAAAGTACTTTCTTTAGTTAAATTAACTAAGTTCAAATTCCCCCTACTTTCTTAGTTTAACTATATTTTAGGTTCATGTTAATTTTAATGTCAAAATATTTATAATTTCATCAAACAAGTTTATATCTCACATTAATGTTATTTTAATATTTCAGGCTAATACAGAGTTTCATTCATTTAAACAAGATTGTCTTTAGAAACAATAATAGGCGTGTGTTTGGGCACTCATCCACCGATAACCTGTCTTCTTCTGCTACTGAAGTTTTCATTGGAAACAAGTGAAGGTAATATTAGACATGAACTCACAAAGCATAATCTAAATTATTCTCTAAATGAGTTTTTAAACATCGAAAGGAGACTAAATTATAAAGGTGGTTTAGGGCTGAAAAACTTTCTTGTCACTCTTGAATCTAATATCTTCAAGGCCTCCTTTGATTTAATGCAGCTAGGTCTCTTGTATTGGCTGAAAGAAGCTCCTTTGGACACATAGTAATCCATTAGTGCCTCAAAAGTTCCCTGGTTCACAACCCTAATCTCCAAAGGTGCTATTATATTCTTTCTCCTATAGATTTTATATGTATAATGCAATGATTCTTCCATTCTAAAGCAACATCCTACCATTGTCTTTGGGTCAGGCTCTGTGCAATGGTTGCCTTCCTTTTCCTTAATCTCCCAATATAAGACATAGTGACCTGGTGCTGAGGAAGTATCAGCATAGCTAGTATACTCCGACAAGATGAATCCAATTGGATCGAGAACAGCCTTTGCTTCTGTCACAGCCTTGAACAGGTCTGCTTCGCTTGTTTTCTCCTGATCTACACTTATAGCTACATTTTGCCTCTCCATAAACTGGAATTGAGGTGCGTTATTGTGGAAACCAGTCACCATAAGAACATCTCCAACCTTACATCGATATAATCCTGAAAAAAAGGAATACCATCAAACAATATCAAATCATTATCTAACAGGTTAATGTGGGAACTAGAAAGTATAATGTGAAATTCGAACATGGCATCAGATTAAATGGGAAATTTTACCTGTAGAAGTTGTGACAAGTAGTCCATAACAATGACCAATCTTCACATTTACAAGATCAACAGGTTCGGTAGCTTCATTGTTGCTCCTAATTTCAATAGATTCATTACAGTCATTCTTCACAGGAAGGAATTCAAAGTAAGCCATGTTAGGGAGGAACGTGTATGAGACATCTGAAGGTTTGCACAGAGGTTCTAAATTAATCCCAAAAAGTGCTTCAGAACTGGCATATAAAGCTGAAACTAAAGGGAGCCCTCCGGAATAGAATTCAAGTTCTGTAATATATTGTCCCATAACGCCCGTACATATGCAACCAACATACCTTGCTTTAGGCCATACTTTTTTGAGTATTCCTTCCCATGATTTACTAGTACATATGGCTTCTATCAATTCAGCTAGTACCGGATTAGGCTTCATGATCAATGATGCTGCATTTCTGCATCCCGAGTCCGTGATCCAATGGCTTATCTGACCTGTTTTTATGTCAGAGCACATCTCTTGCCAGTGATTTTCTAAAAACTTGATAGCTCTTAGCACCGCAGATGCAAAGAATGAGCCGATCATGACAACCTCGTCTCGTTGGATTAAACCAAAAAGTAATTGACAGTACAAGCTCTGTTCGGTGTCTGGGCAGAAGATGGTCTCAACGGGGCTTGTGTAAAGCTTAGGTAACATGGCTATAAAACCCCTCTCCTTGAATACGCTTGTCGTGACAGATGTTGCCTTGAGGCCACTAGAAGTTTCAATCTCTGGTCTGGCAAACATAAATTCCATTCTTTTACCTGCTTTGTTTATGTCACCAAAGTGCCTTTAATACCAAATAGAAAAACCCTCATAGTTAGTTCCGGGACTAAATTGCTCTTATAAAAGATAAGTTACAAACCGGGAAGTTCTATTTTGATATAGAGTTATTAAAAGCTATAAAATAAGTACTAATATTATATTATTATAATGTGTAAATTAAGGGCCATTTAACCACACAATTTTTCACTAATTTAAGGTCATTACATGAGTGTAAATTAACGATTGAGATTAAATATTTTTTTTATTTTTTATAAAAAAGATCTCTATATTTTCAGCTTTTTAATATTAGTCAATAATTTACGCTCATCAAATAATTTAAAATCAATTTAAAACTAACTAGTATACATTATGTAATTGGATCATAATCCTATATGAGTTAAGATTTATTTACACAAAAGCAAAGGTTAAAGATTTACACATTAAAATTATTTGATGAGCGAGAATTAATTATTAGATTAAAACATTTCAATTGAAAATTATCTACATATTTTTCCTTTCGCAACTTTTAAATGAGAATTACAGCTTCTTTTTCTCGTAAAAATCTCTTTCATTACTGTTATTATCTCAACAATCAATTTTATTATCTAACAATCCAAAAAAATATGTAAAATTTTATTGTATCAATAAATCATATTTCATTTATATATACATATATGATTCAATTACACAATATAAAGACCAAAATGCTTTTTACTTATTTAAGATCACTGCATAAATGTAAATTAATATAGAGCACTTTAATTTTAACATTGTGTAAGTAAATTTTGCCTAACGAAACTAAAATCAAATATTGTGAGTGAAAAAAATTTATTAAACCTTTAAATTTTAAAAAATATATTTAATTAATATTTAAATTAAGAATGAACTAAGATGCTATTATATCCGGAAATTTTTTTTGAAACGGCGCTCCGTCCCTTATATATTAGTAAATCAAAATCGGTTTCGTGAGTTAAGTTAAAATCATTTTGAATTTCAAAACTAAAACTGAACCGGAACCAACATATTTGACCTTTAAGCTCGAGCTAAAATTGAAATCGACCAAACTTTAAAAAAAAATAGATCAATAGCACTGTTGCTAATACCTAATTTGAAATATTAAATAAGATAATTTCGAAAGAAGAATATTACAAAATTTTCTTTTAAAAAAATAAAATTCATTACTTATCTTTTTAAAATTATATTATGCATATTTTAGAAAAAAATGAAAAAAACTCGAAAATTCTTTAATAAATAAAAATTCTTAAAATTAACAGAAGATAGGTTCCTTACTTCATCACTGGAGATTCGTACAAGGTACGGAATATTTCCCACATCTTAGCAACTTCAGCAGTGACAGGCATCAGCTTTGGCTGCCCCCCTGAAGTCCCAGAGCTGCATATTATCAAACAGATGAATATGATAGATCAATAATTAAGACGAAACAAACAATACAATGAAACACACAGAAACAACAAATTCATACCTCATAAAGAAGCCTGCGATGGGTTCAGTTAAAAGGATATTCGATGTCTCCCCGTTAGCAATCCGATCAATGTAGGGCTTCAGATCTTCATAGGTAACAATGGGCACATTTTTCTTGAAGAGTTGCTTGTCAGCTTGGCCATGGAGGAATCGCCTTAAATACTCTGTTCCTGTATTTCTACTTAGTATTCCCCTCAATAACTCATCTTGAATTTGCTCAGAATTTGTGGTCGCCTCCTCAATCATCTTCAACCCATCTTCATACCATTTTGTTTCCATCGAATCCATTAGTGAGTTCTGGACTGTTAAAGGATAAGTTGCAGACAGCTCTAATTCCCCCTTTTGTTGTTCTAGCTACTCACAATAGAAACAAAGAGCACCCCCAACTTCTGAATATATAGCACGTTTTAAAATTGAGATTTTTTAAAGAAAAAAATCTCGTTAAAAACTCTTTCGAATCACATATTATACCAAAATATAATATCAAATCACAAGGGAAGAGAAAGAAAAAATCAAAAATCTTATTTTAATAAATTATACATGACTTTACCATCTTTAAGTTGCTTTTAAAGCTGATTGTAACAATTAAATAACATTATTGAGATTAATATGAAATCTAATGTTAATTAAAATTAAAATAATATTTTTAATCCATATGTTATAAACTTGATTATAATTTAATATTTTTTTATATATATTTTCTATCCTTAACAATACACATATATAATATAGACCAAATAATTTTAATTTTTTAAAATGAACATTATTTATTTTTTACTAGAATAATTTATTAAATTTTAACATATCTATATCTATTTATCTGTATATATATTAGTCAAAGTAACCTTGATATCTGAGGTATCTTTTTTGAGCAATTATAGTTATTTCTACAGTATCATATTCCAATCATATTTGGATATGTCTTATCCAAATTAATTGTTGATCTTATCCAAAAGTTTGCAAGACAATCTTATTTTGCAGGAAGTCACGTGGCTTTCTGTGGTTTCACCATTTCACACACTTGTATAAAATGAAATTAAAATTTATGTATAATTACATTATAAATTTAAATAAACTGTTAAACTCAATAAGTAATCTAAGTAGAAAACATATAATGTTCATTTTAAGAGATCATAGTTTAATCGTTCTATTTACAAAGTGTGTGTATTGTCAAATGGTTAAGAATAGGAACAAA